>VZTG01006540.1:65406-206732 GCA_013397845.1 Melanocharis versteri
GCGACCCCACGGCGGGGAGGCGGGCAAGGCAGGGGACCCTCCCGGAGCGGGGCTGGCGCCGCGGCCGCGGCCGCCGCTGCACGGGCGGGCAGCGAGAGCGGTCGGGGCCGGCAGCCCGCGGTGAGGGTGAGCGGTGCCTGCTCTTGCAGGCGGCTCTTCAATTACAACTCTGATAACCTCCCCAGAGGTCAAAGGCGCTGCAGGTTTAAAGCCTACTGGGGCAGGTAAAGATGTAATCATGTTCTCCTGACAGTGTTCCTTGATGGCTGGGTGTCTTGGGACACCGTCCCCCTACCGCCTGACACCTGTCTTCGGCTTTGAAAGCTTAGCAATGCATTTGTGAGTTTGGCCCCAGTGGATACGGATGCCGGGTTTATCACACCCTGCACGTTTTTAATTATTGCATGCTGACTAAGCATGGTGGAAAAGTTTCTCTTGCCTGTGTCAGCTCTAGATGCATTGCACATGCATGTTCCGAGGCTGGGCTCACCGGTGTCTGCTGGGTCCCCTTGCTTCCTTCCAGCCCCCCTCAATTAACCCACTGTTTAAATGGGCTGTGAAGATAAAGGCTGCGTGTTTGGAAAAATAAATGAATTGAAGAGGCATCCTCCGGTGATGAGAATGAGGACTGTGTCTGAACAACTGCTCAAGCCAAGGGAACATATCAGTGTTTTCACACCAGTGCCATAGTTGGGTAACTATTGACAAATGCTGACTTTTAAACGGTGACTGCTGACTTTGGTAATAAAACAGAAACGGCTCTTTTTAAGAGCAGTCTCAAAACGCTTGAACTGATTGATTGGCTTGTTAGCTCAAGCCTTGACTTAGCTGGGAACCAGAAGAGCTCTTATTCTCTGCAAGGATGTTCTCCCTGAAACAAATCTGACTTATGCTAAACACATCAGCTGTAAGACAGGGTGTTTATCTTGCAATGTCATTTTCAAAACCGTGGCAGATACCAAATGCGTGAACTAGATACAGGAAAGCTGCCTTGCAGTCTGCTTTTCTGCCAGAGTGCATTTTGAACCGTTTATGATTGCAAGGTGGCAGTTTTACTTGGAGTCTCACTTTTGTGTTTTAATTAGCTGTCATCAAGGCTGGAGTTCAGCTTCCAACACTTGTGAAGTGTGCCGTGAACATGCACTCTAGGTGCCCAGGTAATGTTCTGGGACTAATTACTTAGAGCCCATTCTCTATTAAGCAATGTGCAAAATGGATTGACTATATGGAAATCTCTTTCCAGTTAAATTTCCAATCTCCTGAGTTGCATCTCATTGTGAACTTACTGAGGTTTGCTTTAATCATCTGGAAATTGAATATTCTCATTCCCCTTTTTCTCACCCCCTTTCTCTTAAAAATTGTTGCTTTAAAGTGTTCCATAAGCGCTGTGGGTTTAAATGGTTCCCTATGTCAGCAGCCCACATTCAGTTGATGCTCCCCAGAGGTTTTCATGCGTCTGGGCTGTGCTCTAACGTAGCAAGGTCTTTAGGAGATGTTTTAAAACATAGAGGCTTAGAGATCTTCCACGAGTAAAACTATCAAATGATCAGAGCCATAGATGACTTTTCTCAGCAGAAGAAACTGCTTTCTATTTAAAATGGCTTTTCCAGTCATGGTGTAAGTAGGCTGTGAAGGAGTGGATTTTTCTAGGAAGTAGTGGGAGGCAGGAAGAATCCTGAAAGAGAAGGTGGCGCAAAGGAGAGCATTAAACCACAGAGCCAGAACCACATCAGAGGTCCTCAGCTATACAGGTAAAATTTCTTCAAGAGGACAAAGAGTCTTCTCACACTGGGGGACACATTGGGAGGTAGAGTGGGTCCGTGGGTCCACAAAGGTCAGGGAAGATTGGGCTAGGAAGGGTCAGTGGAGTTTTGGGGAAGATGTGAGTGATGCTCCCCCTGTTTTGCTGGCTACCTTCCTGGGGAAGCCAGCGGCTGTCCCCAAGGGACTTTGCACCGTTGGCACAGAGCACTGGCTGAGGGTTAGCATTTTTTGGTGGTTCTGCTGTGCTGGATGCAGGCATGACATGGGACCCTCTTCCTTCTCCTTCTACGTCTTCCCCGCCTTTCCTTCACTTTCTGTGGTAGAACGTGGTTTTTTCTTCTCCATCAGCACACCACCTGCTCCGACACCACTTGGCCACCTTCCCTACACAACTGTCTCCCCCTGTCCAGGAAGCCAGCTGGTAGGTGTGAGGGGCTGGAAGAAAGCAGGTTTCTTTCTTTGCCTTCCGAGCAGGCAGATTGTGCCTGGTGGCACGGGCAGGGGAGGGAGGGCCACTCGCACCTGGTCGTGCCAGACAGCGCCCGGCTCCGCCTGTGTTTGGCACAAGCTGTGAGCGGGGCATTGAGCTCAGCGTGGGGGAGGCTCAACTGCGAGCCTTCAAAGCCAATTACTGGACGCAGTCTGTGTATGACAAGCTTCAGTTTCATTAGCTGCCTCCCAGGAGTATCGAGCTGTGCGGCTCACCTTTGCAGAGATCAGAGTCTCCTCTGTGATGTTATTAGGTGTTTTTAAAAATAGCTTCATCAATCCACTTCAAAAGAGCTGGTCTGCTCTGATAACAGTGCCTGCTGGTGCTTTTCCAGATAAGGAACTTGTCACTTTTCCTGCTGTCATACATGCAGCTTTTGCCCTATTTAGAATACAGTATAAAAAAAGACTACAAAATAACCACCAGTCTTGAGTAAAGATTTATGTGTTTAGTTTAGGAACAACTGAACGCTTCTTATTTAACTGCTTTGGACAGTATTGGTTTATGAAGAAGTTAGGATCAAGCCAAATACAGAGTTGAAGATAATAACTTCACATACTCATGTCTTGAGGGTATCTTCATGATAATGTATCTTATGTAACAAAATGACAACAAGCCAAAGATACGTATTTTTTTCTCTGTCCCAATTAGAAATACATGAGTTTTAAAAAGAATCCGAAATACTACATTGTGCATGTATGTGTATCATCTATACAATGGTGGGAAGCAACCTGATGAAATAGTGTAAAACCAATTTCAGTCTCTTTTGGGGGTCTGAAAAGTAGTTCCCAGCAGTATCATGAGCAAACTGCAGTTGCAGGACATACCTAGTAATTCATTCTATAATGGTGTATGCAGGAGCAGTGTTCTAATTTACACATTTCTTTGATGTTTTGTGAGCAGATGGCGTTTTTAAAAAGGTCTGTTAATTCTGTGGGAAATTGGTAATGGCTAATTGTTGGGGGACCAGAAAAGAGTAGTAGTCAAAGTGAGGCTCCTGACTTCTCTGCTCTCAAAAGGGAGACTGTCCTCTGCAGCCACATTTTTATAAGCTACTATCCTTTTAGAAATCCTTGCTTAAGAATATTCACCAGTGCTCTCAGCATAAATTTGGAGCTTGTTGATTGGTCTTCATTAACTGGACTGTTCTCCATGAACCAGTCACTTGTTATTACAGGTAAAAAGTACTGAGGTGATCATGGCTTATTGTGGGATGCAGTGTACTGTGGATTTTCATAGGAAAGCTCTTTACTCTTTCCCTCTTTCCCTTTTTCTCACTTGTTTCATGGTTCCTTTAATTTCATTTTTCCTTTCTCTGTTTCTGTCTCTTTCATCACACCTTTGACTTGGTTTGTGCACTTCAGGCACCTGCCTAAAGTGTTTGCAGCACAGGACCTAAGTACCTATTTTCACTGTGGCATCAAAGGACCACATTTTGAAATTACAACTTTTCCTTTGAACAAGAAGAAAAAAGGTGCCTGGTTGCTATGGTGATGAGCACTATATAAATGCCTATAAATAAATAAAGTAAACAGCTGATTCATGGACTTTGATTTGCACTATTTTTTGCTTTTCTAATGAGATATAATTAAATATCAGAATGGAAGGAAGTGACTTTCTATCAATTTTATTAAATACATGCTATGCCTTGTCTTTTACAGTATTTCAGCTGAGAACGATTAGATAGTAAGCTGTGTATTTTTCTCCGTAGGAAGTTGATGGTTTGGAAAATCATAGTCTAGTATTTATAGAAAAAACTTTTAGATGCCAGAAGGCACTCCAGTAAAAAGGTGGTGTCCATTTTCATTTTAATCAGAACATACATTTTGAGCTAAATGCCTATTTTTCTTATGTCTAAGAGACTATTATAGCTATTGCAACATTTAAGTTCCAGTTAGAAATGTCTGTAAATGTAATTATGTTCTTCTTCAGTATTTGAAACCCCACTGGTGCACAGCAACAAAACTTGAAAATGTCACTGACTTTTTCTTTTATGTCAAAATGACAAAGGCAGAGTGAAAAATCAGATATTCCTTGTTGAAGTTCGAGGAGGAGGGGAGAATTGGCTTTTTCATAAGCTTTTTGTTCTCAGGTCTATGATGTAAAAGTAGCTTTCTCTCCGTGCTAAAGGTGATAATTGTAAAATGGATTGGATGGAGACAATAAACAGTAATCCCACACACAGGTGTTTCTCACTCAGGAAACGGGTGCACTTTGATTAACAGCAAAGGAGAGTTTATAATGGAAAGAGCTGTCCTTAGGGAAATGAGGAAAAGTATGTGTGATATACAGAACTACTCCGTGGTTAAAGGATCAGTCTGGTTTCTTGGTGGAAACTGATTTTGCCACAGTGGCCTGAAAAGAGATTTCCTCAGCCCTGAGCTGCGGAGTGCAGCTTGTGCACTGACAGGGAATAGATCTGCTTTCTACCACAGTCACAGCTTTGTATTCAAAGCAACTGTCAGATTTCTAAAGGACTTTGGAGCTATCCTGTCCTATTAAACTATGATAAAATAACACCACATCCTTCACTATCTTCCTTCCCTCTGTGCATTCAGATTCATGTCCGTTTGCTTTACCAATTAAAAATATATTTGACTAAATACCTTTTACTTGGGTAACTGGGCGTGGGTAACTGGGTGGACAAGGATACATGGTAGCTTTTTGCAGTTACACACAGCTACTTCTCACAGAGCAAAACATGTATGTGCACACAGCTATTGAAGGCAGGGGCAGAACAGGAGCAAAGGATGGTGTCCCTGAGGGTCTCACTTGAGCAGTGACAGCCTGCTCCAGTTTGATTTACATTTCATAGGCCTTCACTTTTGTCACAGCTGAGCTGGTGCTGTGGCCAGGCTGGTGGTGCTCACCTGAAGAACAGTGACAGCTTCAGTGAAATAGCCATAGAGCTGCTTCTGAGCCTGGTGCTTTGTGCCATGGGACTGTGCTCATCTCTCAGAGGGTGGCACAGTGCCTGCCACAGCACTGTTTCATGTGGGCCTGAGGCCGGAGCAGGTCGTGCCTGCTGGAATGTGGTTTGTGCTTCGCGTGTATCAAAGGCAGTTTTCCCTGAATTGCAGGTAGGTCTGGACAGTCAGTGTTTGACCTGCGTGACTGACAGCGGACAAGGCAGTGCAAGGTCCTTCCTAAAAGGGTCGCTGCAGAAGCTGATGAGGTTTGTAGGCAGCCTGAACCCGAACAGAGTCTGCTGCCTACAAGGGCAACAGGGTGACGGGAAGGGTGGCAAACAGGGAGTCTTGAATGTGCTTCAAATTTGCAGCTACTCCCAGAGCTATACACATGGTTTTGGTGCTCCTGGAGACCAGGATGTGCTGGAGCAACACCAGGCTCTGGAGTCATTGACAGAATTTTCTCAATTGAAAAGCAGCATTATTAGTAGCACATACTGCCTTTAATGGAGAGGCATCTTTATTTAGAGATCTTTTCTTCAACGAGGAGGATGAAATATATGTATAAATATTAATGACAGGGCAAACTGTTGGGGACAAGCTGGAGCTGTTTTGTATCTCCTTTTCTGGCATGGTTAGGACAAAGGGTGAAACAGTGCATATACCGGATTTTTTTTTTCCATTCCTCAGAAGCTCTGCTTATGTGTGGTTAGGATTTTTTTTCTGTCAGAATTTTTTTTTAATAGATAGATATGATCCAGGACCATCTGGTGGAATTTGCTGTTGTCACATCTAGGTTTTCTGATGTATTGCCTGTCAAGTTATGTTGTATGTTCAGATGAATTTCTCATATGATCTGCTGACAGCTACTGACAGCCCTGAGATGGGAAGTGGGAAGCCTGGGGGGAAGAACAGAGGGGCAGAGCTAGCTTTAAGAATGTAACTTTGATTGCTTTTGATTGGTGGGCTTTTACTTCTGGTATTTATGAGTGACTTTTTTAGAGAAGCAAGGTGAATGAGTGAACTTTAAACCAAGTGCATCTAAGTGCACCTAAAGTACTGTAATTTTACTTGGAAGGTCTTGGAAGTCCGCCTGTAGTTTTGTTGATGATTTTTTTTTTCTTTGACATTGGGCTCCTTAGTCTTTCTCTAACTCTCCATCTGTAGACAATCTCACACTTACTTAAATTGCAGCCTTTTCTTCCATCTTTATTCCTCAATCTTTATCCAGTCCCTCTTTAGAAAGTATCTCAGTATGCTTATCCTAAATCCTAATAACATAATAATTCTGTAGTGAAATGAACTTAGATTTTTGACAAATTAGTATTAACCTTTGCAGACAGATCACATGTATAAAAGCAATAAGCAACTCTGAAATAACCACAGTAATTCTTTTCTTGCTGGTATAATACCCAAATAATTAACTAAAGTAGATGGTTTTTGATGTAGAGGTCCACAGTGCAATTGCATTTCTTCACACACTGACGAAGATAATGCTGTACTTTGTAAACCAGAATCCAAACAAGCCATAAGCACTTCACTTTGTTCTTCATTTTTTTTTCTGCCATAATTTGAAGCACCAAGTAGCAATTATAGGCTGGTGACAAGATAAATTTCACAACTTGTTGTCATTTGTCATTTTTCTATTGGCTAGATCAGAAAAGAAGTGGTTTGTGTTTGAACTTTAAAGGTTTTTTGTTTATATGGTACTGGTAGGAAGCGTAGTACAGGTATTTTTGGATGAGTTGGGAGGAAGCCTGTTTGTAGACAGAGGTGGGACTGCACTGCAAAGACATGTCCAGGTGTGGCTCTAAACAAAGATTCCCCCCTTCTCTCACAAAGCTGTCCTGGTTATACCAGGCCTCCTGCTTGTTACATCCTGCCTAAATGTTGATGGAGCTGGAAGTCACCCTTGAAAAGGAAAAAGCTTTCTTCCGTGGGAATTTGGATCTTAAGATGACAGTCCCCAAGCTCGGGGGACTCTTGCTGAGGAAGAAGCTGGAAAGCATTTACTTGCCTGTAGTTACTCCTGTGACTCCTTGTTGCTACTTCCTGGTCTGGGGACAGCAAGTGCCCTTCTGTGGCAGTAGGGAGAGATGTTGTCTTGAGCTGGCCAGGCCAGTTGAACTTGAATATAGGGAACACTCTTGTGTACTCCAGTCTTGTTCCATGCTTTTAGAGTATCAGATAAGGAGACTTGGAAATGATCCCCCTGCTGTGCTGTTGTAGGGGAGGGATTGGGTATGCAAGGGTCAGTGTAGAGATGCAGCAGCTCTCCATGGTGGTGGTGGTCTGTATTGGATGGAGCACTGTTCTCATGCTGCTCAAGCATCAGCTCAGCTATTTTCAGAAGAAGCGGACTTTGGAGGAAACCCCATAGATGGAATATGGCCAAATCCTCTGCCTGTAACATGTCTGATAGCACTGCAGGGTGGCAAAGCTGGTCTTCAGTCCTTAAACGCATTAAATTAACTCCAGGCAAGCTTGCTGAGAAAAGGGTAATGAAGCGGGTCCAAAATGGGGCGTGTGCGCTCAAGCGCATGCAGTGGGCTTAATGCTCCAGGCAGCATTCCCGCAGGCACGTGGCTCGGGAGCAGCCAGGTCATGGAGCACACTGTGCTGTTTGTTAAATGTATTGCAGACCACAGGTGCAGCCAAAATCACTTAGCCAGGCATAAAAGAGAAAGTCAGTTAGGAGGGAGAGCAATCCCATCAGGAGAACCGTGTGAGAGGAGCTGGATGCAGTTTGGCATAGTGCTGGCTGTGGAGGATGTGTTCTAGTCAGCACCCTCTCAGGACCTGCCTGAGCCCATCATAGCAAAAATCTCATCTTCTGGTAATGGAGACTCACGAGGATCTCAGCACATGGATTGTGTTGTTTCAGGTAGAGGCAGCATCTGAACAGATCTGCGGTGTGACTGACGTTGTGCAGTCTTCATCTTTACTTCATGTGATGAAGAGGTGAGAGGGTAGAGATTACTTGAAGCACCTGGCTAGAGGCAGAACGTAATTTATCACAGTTCATTTGTCTGGAGGAGCACACAGTCCATATATAATTTAGAAACATGTTAAAAGTAGGGAGCTGTTGTCTTTTAAAATCAGTGAGCACTCAAGTCTGTTGGTTTAAAATCTTGCAGTATGTCTGAAATGAACCAAGAAAGTGTGTATAAATAGTACTGATAAAACTAAGCCCTTCACAAACTCAGAATAATGTGTATTTTCCACGTTTAGGGTGAAATATATGGAGCTGCACGTGGATTTATCCTTGTCAGTTCTTCTGAAATCACATGTAATAGAGATGTTCTTTTCAGATGTGATCTGTAAACAGATTTTTCTTTCTTCTGCAGTAAATGTTGCTTTCCCCATTTTTTTCCTTCTTATGTTTTTTCTCCCTTCTTCTGATTTTAATCTGATGATGTTATGCTATAGTTAAATTATCAGAGAGGGAGAGTGATATCAGTGTCCTCCACCTTGTTGTAAAAAAATCTATATTTTTGTTTTCTGCAGTGTATTGAGAGCAAGATAAACGAGCAGGGTGTTGCCATCCTTTATCACAGTCAGAATGATAAATGACATGTCCTGGAAAGTTTAAAGATGTGTAAGAATGCAAATCCTTGGCCCACAAGGATGTGCGGTTGAAAGTGCTGATCCAGCCAGGAGTTAGGCACATCCTTAAATCTAAGCAGAAGTGTTGCTTGCATTGGGTGTATATACCTGGCACCATGCTGTGTGGGGTAAGCAAAGCTCATTCTGTGAAAGGAGATTTGACTTGTTTTAGTGGCTTGAAGAGGGATAAAGAAATGAGCCTTTTCCTGTCCCCTTGAAGAGCAGTCTGAGAGCAGTGCAGGTTTAGCTGTTTTGTGTTACTGTCCTTGACTCAACAGTGTGAACTGATGTAGATGGAAAAATCCTGATCGTTTGATACCTGACAGTGCATCCCTCCACTTCTCCTCCTCACTTTTCACACTCTGCCCATATGCTAACCATGAACAGAATGCTTTGTTTGTAGCAGGTGATACAGCAGCGCAGCACCTCAGCCTCGCAGGGTGGAAGCACTGGAAGAGACTGAGGATGTTACGTGGGAGTGCATAACTTTTCCTCCCTTGCAAACGCGGAAATACGTGGAAATTTTCAATAGGTCACAATTCAGCCAGGAGGGCCAATGATTTCCTGGGGTGCACCAGGCGCAGCATCGCCAGCCAGGTAAGGGAGGGGATTGTCCTGCTCTGCTCTGCACTGTGGCAGCCTCACCTCAGGTGCTGGGGGCAGTTTTGGGTGCCACAATAAAAGAAAGACATTAAACTATTAGAGAGTGTCCAAAGGAGGGCAACAAGGATGGTGAAGGGTCTGTAGGGGAAGCCTGGTGAGGAGTGCCTGAGGTCATTTGGTTTGTTCAGCCTACAGAAGAGGAGGCTGAGGGAGCATCTCATTGTGGTCTTCAGCATCCTCAGGAGGGGAAAAGGAGGGCCAGGCACTGATCACTCTCATGACCAGTGGCAGGACCTGAGGAAATGGCCTGAAGCTGAGTCAGAGGAGGTTTAGGTTGGATATCAGGAAAACATTTTTTCACCCAAAGGGTGGCTGAACACTGGAAGAGGGTCCCCAGGGAAGTGGTCACAGCACCAAGCATGACAGAGTTCAAGAAGCATTTGGACAATGCTCTCGGGCATATGGTGATTCTTGGGATGTTCTGCGTGGGACCAGGGGTTGGACTTGATCCTGACGGGTCCTCTTGCAACTCAGTATATTCCATGATTCTATGATCCTATGATGTTTTCTATCTGGTTCTTTTTCTGGTTGTCCTTTAGTGGAAGTACTCTTTTTGGCTCAGTTTTCATTCCTCCCCTTCAGTTTGTTTTCATGCCATGTTTCGTGCTTGTTTGTATTGGATGACATGTGTGCTTTCTGAGGATGCAGTGTATTCTCTGCTCTGGTTGCTGTCCACATATTCCTGGTAGTGTGAAGTCGTCGGTTTCTTTCCTCATGGGTTTGAGGTGATAACTGGGAGGTGATATATCATTTTTGTGTACAGATGGAAACATTTTTATTGGGTTTTTTTGGTACTGAATTAGATGCCATCCCTCTTGCATCTTTGAGACTCTAAAAGAGAGATGGAGGCTGAGTTTTCCTGATGCACTGATTTTACAGCATTGGTTTCACTGAATTACCACCAAGTGATCCCACAGCATTGCAGCTGGCACTGAAATTCTCGCATTCATGTCCTGTGTTTTAAGTGATTTTGTTTACTTCATACAGTGCAATGAAGTCTCAAGCTCATGACAGGAAATTTCTTGGTATTTTATTGATAAATATGATCAAAAAGATAATCTCCCAGTCTGTTTTTTTTTTTTTTTTCTAGAGCAGTCTTTGAAGGTTGCACATTCTTCTGCTGTATATCCTTTGTCCAAGTGTGTCTTCTTTTTGTTCTTTATTCCCCTCCTACTTGTTTCTTCTCTTGCTTCCCTTTATTTTAGTCCCAGGCCTTCTTTATTCTTTTTGGTTGTTTTGTTTAGGTTTGAGAAGAAACACACCTGAGTTTAAGTATAGTTGGCTATTTGAAATTAACTTGGAAGTTTTCCTTACAAATACCATGTAAGCAAAGAGCTCAGTAATTTGCCCCTTCATCTCTTCAAGCTTTTTCCAGTGTCAACTGAAAAGTTTCATGAACTCTTCACATCCTGCCTCCAGCTTTCATTGCCTTTTAACCATCTTGTGCTCCAAAGCTTGCTTTGTCATACCCGTGAGAGGCTGTGCTGCACAATTCTCACACCCAAACCAACTGATGTTTCCCTGTTCCATTGTAAAATGTTTCACCTTTTCCTTTCAAAACGCACATGCAAGTGTTCTCCTCTCCTCTGGCCTTTGACTCTGCCTTACAAAACCGAAACAGAGATCTAGGTACTCACTGGCAGCTGGACTTCTCTGCTCAGTTGCATCCAGGAGCCCCTTCTTTATCTGCTAGGTGTTCTGAAGGCCAAACGTGCTTAAAAAGGGGCCAAGGGGCATTTTGATTTTAAACAAGGATTTATTGGTTCTTGTGTGGAGGTGGCATATATGGAGTTTGGGATTAAAAATTAGAGGAATAAGAGTTTATTTGATAACAGAAGGGGTTTCTCGTATTTATGAAAAAGTGGGGTTTGTACCACCCAGCTTACTTGCCAAAGTTCAGCAGAGAAAATATAATTCTCAGTGAAAACAGTTCGGTTTTTTTTCAGTTTCAGAGATTTCTTTGTATATGGTGTTAACTGCCTTTCCATCTTCTTACTGTTTTACCTTAACAATTTGATTATACATGTATTTTTGCTCTTGAGAGACAGTGGGTATGATACAATCTCTGTTTTAAACTGTTATCATGTAATTAGCAGGAAAAGATGTCTCTAAAGTCTGATCTGCTGGCTTCTTTGCTGCTCAAGGAGCAAAGAGCAGCTGAATTACGGGATTTGAGTCCTTGACTGGAAGTCCTTGTTGTGTAAATTTGGCATAGGCTACTTCTGTTTCAGAGAACCATCTCTTTCTTCAGCTTAGAGCTGTGTGTTAGGATCATGCTTTAATGATGTCAAGGAGTTGTCATGAGTTTCCTGGTTATGCTCTATGGACTCCTTGTATAAAGTGGGCTTGCACACAGATCTTTTTTATTCATCTAGTTGTGCTCTCTGATAGGAAACCATATAGGTTTTTAAAGATTCCTCTTGTGAAGTCTTATGGCTAATACTGAAAAGTAATCTTTGCTGTCCCTTCTCAGAGCTCACTGTCTTCTAAACTAGACTGTTTGGAATGTTTCTGCTACGTTCTTCTCAAAGACATGCTGTGAGTTTTTAATGTCTTTCGGTGCTAAAATTTCACCCATTATGTTTTAGGGCTCAGTTTTGCATACTGTTCACTGAATAACACTTACCCTTGGCAGTTCAGTTCTCTTCACTGGTGTACTAATGTGAATGTTTTGCTCTAAGAGTGGTACTCAACTGAGAGTTTAGACCTTAGTTTCTTTAGGCTCAGAGACTCATGTGCAGTTTTAAGCTGTATGTGACTTTTGAATCACAGGTGACCAATGAAATACTTAAGCACAGTCTATATAACATACCTTGGAAATGCATTGGAGGAATTTGAAATCAGCTGCTTCTGTCCCAAGGAAAAAACCCTCCTGAGTTTGTGTGTAGGGACTGCACTCCCTGTTCAGAAGAGGAATGCACTGTGTATTGTCCATGATTGCCTGGATGTGATGGGGTTTTGCATGTGCTTCTGGCAAGCAGACAGTCAGATGAAGTTATGGAATGACCACAGTCCATCACACAGAACATTCACTGGTAAGCCTTTGATGCATTGGAAATGAGTGCATTGTGAATTGCTTCGTGTCTTACTTTGCTGTTGTTTTCCTCTCTCCCAGCTGGCCACATGTAATGTAAATTGAGCAGGATGGTGGAGGTTTGTGAACTGAAATCCCTTTGCACTGGAAAATTAGTTTCCCTGAGCAGATGAGGCTTTTATCTGTAGCTATGTGGACAAAAAGCCCTCTCCAGAAAGGTGTGTGACAGCACTTTCATGACCTCTTTTTTGCAGTGACTCAACTGTACCATAAACTCACTTTTGTGAGCCAAACCAGACTCAGGCTGTTCCTGCTGTTGTAATTTATTTCAATTTTGATTTCAATATGTTCCTGCTTACCTTTCACAACGGATAGGAGGAGTGAAGGGAGGGAAGAGGAGGAGCAGTGAAAAATAAAAAGGTGCACAAAGATTAATTTTCTGTGTAATTTTCTCTTCTAGAGGGAGGGGGAGACACACCTGGGAAAATAGGTTATCAGACCTGTAAGCACACAGATGAAATACTGTCCTTTCTAGCAGACACTGTGGCATTGCACTGAGGCAGTCACTTACTCAGCACTAAAACTATACGACCAGATTCATTTTGAGGAGGCATGATGTGGTTTTCTCTGTGTCTGCATTTTTACTGCCTTTAGCTAAGTTAGGGCCCTTGGTGCTTATCACTTTTTAATGATTTGTTCTTACCTCTGCTCCTTGCTTCTGGCTGTTTGTTCTTTACTACTTAGGTTGTTACTCATGTTCATGTAGAGACCTGAGAGTTAATAGAAAATGAAGACTGGAGTTGCTCTCACCTTCCTTTCTCCTGTAAGATTGCCTGGGACAGTTCCACACACATTTATATATGACTTTGCAGCATCTTGGCTTCTGACTCTGTTATGGTTGTGTCAAAGTATAAAGCTAAAGCTGGGAAGCTAGCAGCTCAGTGAAATTAATTTCTTTGGATTTATAAAACCACTGATTAATCATCTTCTAATGTGGGTATAAACTTAGAAGAAATATGTAGTCTCTGTCTTAATTGTAATCTTTTATATGAATTTTGCAATAGTCATACATATGTATTATATACAAATATATATATACTTAGCACAGAGGTCACAAGGCAAGCTATTATACACAAAGTTCTCTAGTCCTTGCTTAATTTATGTGCATGTATTGTCCCATTGGAACGCAGGACTCTCACGTACACGATTATTTTTAAGCCTTAAATATATTAAATCAAATGAGAAAAGAGGGTTTTTATTTCAGTATATTTTGGGCTTTAGTTTGGTTCATCAACTCGATGGTAAAGAAATGGTGGTTATTTTGTGTAAGTGTAAGTCACTTAGCAGGATGGTTGTTTTCTAGTCAGTCCTCAGTCCTTGACTTCGGTGCTTTCTCCTTTCACATACTTGCTGCAGTAGTACAGGTGCAGCAGATTTGGGTTTCATAGTTGCAAGAGAAGCTTTTTGTGCTGTAGCTTTAATCCCTTTGCCTGGAAAGAAGGGTTGGCTGCCTCAGCAGGTTGTTCCTGTCAGCCTCCAGGACAGATGAGAAACACATCATTCTGCCATAGAAAGGGTGAAGCAGGATGAGCCAAGGCAAGAGGGTTGTAAATGTCCTCTATCTCTGACCTCTCCAGACTTGGGATAGGATTCATTGCCTGTGGCCAGTCCATATGTATATTTTAGCCTTGTCTTCAAGGTCACAAGACCTTCCTCTCTGAGGCTGATGGGTGTGACAGCACATATGTCTTTACTATGGCTCATCTTGGGAATGCTTCACTCGTGAGAGGGTTCAGCCCTGCTCCAACCCTCCCTGTGCTAGATGGCTTCTGTGGGGAATGCCTGCACCAATGCCAGCAGAAGCCTAGAGGTGGAAAAGCACATCCTGACGTAGGAAGCTGTCTGGAGAGCCCTTGATGTCTTGAAATACTCTGTAAAGTAGCTGAAAGACCACTCTATTCTTGGCTTTGCAGATATCAGCACATGGATCCAGAGCTGTACAAAATGAATGAGGGCAGATGTTTTTAACTGGAGCTGTCTTAAACAGCAGTTGGTTTATCAGGCTGATGTTGCTCTTCTCTCAGCAGCAGTCAGGTTACACTTCAGTTATTTGAAGAGATGCTCATTGCCAAAGACTTGACTCAGCATTTGATGCAACAGAGGCAGCAGATCTTGCTGGTCGGAAGGAAGGGAACAGAAATGAGCTGCTGTGGCAGGGCTGGGTAGGGGATCTCCCGTCATGGAAGGGCCACAAGTGAATAGCAACTGTGTCAGTAGTTTTGCAGGTGTTCCTCTTTCAACAGATACTCCTGCTTTTTCTCTCAAAACTTTCACCTTCTTGTGTGTATTGAATGTCATATCATCTATTTATGTGGGTGTTAAAACCTCCCCACGAGTGGGTTACAAGGAGGGCTTGTAGGGAAATGATACATTGATTTATTGGTGGGAAAAAATGGGGCAAAAATTAACCACCTTGGTTTTTATTACTAGTCAAATAAATACAGCAGCAAGTCTAATACAAAAATTTCCCATCAAGTCAGGCTTGGACTTCTTCCTCTTGCTTGCTGCTGTGCCCTTGATAAATATGCGTAGATTCAATAGTCCTTCCATGAATTTTCAAGCTGCTGAGGGCGTGAAGAAGCTCTTCATAGGTATTGAACTGTAAATGGTTGCATATGACACCTGAAGGAATTGAAATGGGTTTTTACAATTAATTCAGTGTATTCATCACACTTTCCCTATTGTGTGCAGTGGTTCATGTTGAAGCTGAGAAAGATGATTCATTTGCTTTTTGCTCCCTCCTGTCAGTAGCAGCGGTAGCCCTCAGAGCAACATTTGAAACAGTAAATGCCTGGCCCGCAGCCGTGTGTTACTACTTCTCTTCTGGGCCTTCTGATTGATACTGTAACCAGATGAGGGACGAGGTAGGAATTCTTTTCCATGGGGAAAATCAGACTGGGTTATTAAGTACTAATCAAAACCCAGTTGTTAGGATGTTTTTTAATTGGCCAGCAGATATTTTTCAGTCCTATGGCCTATGGTGTCAGGAAACACCCTTTTTTTTACCTCCTGTATAAGTTATTTTATGAGTTGTGAGACCTAATGCTCTGTTCTGAAATTTCATGTGCCTATCAGCACCCCTGGCATACGCTCCCCACCCAGAACATGGATGTTTTGTGCTCTCTTAGCATCAGTCTGAAAGGTTTCACTACAGAGAGGGTATCCTGGGATACTGTGCTCCTATCTGTTGTTGATATTACACAGCTGTCCTTGGAATAGGATTGAGTTGTATGCTAGCTCATCCTTTAAAATGTGAGGATGTGTTGTACGGGCATGGCTGAAGGGGGCGTCGGAGGCAAAACAATCGGTTTGCAATTATGGGACTCAAAATGGCAGTAAACCTTTTTATTTCCCCTGATTTGATTTAGATTCTCCTTTAGCTTGGCTCATGCTGCTGTTCTAGCTACTTCCAGGTCCAAGTTGTGGACCTTCATCCTTGAAGCCCTCCTGTAATCCTGCTTGTGAGCCGAGATGTTCTCATCAGTTCTGGAACAACTGCAGCCCGCACGCAAACCAGTTGCATAATCCAGTGAAGACAGTTAAATTCTTGGACATCTTAAGCCCCGTCCTTTGGATACTTCTTTGTATTTCTGTCTCTTCTCTTCCATACCTTGGTACCCCTATGATGTTCACATTCAGGGCTGTTTGTCCTTTCAATAGCTGTATTTTTCTGTAATATTAACATCTTAATTTCCCAAGGCATCTGTGAGACTTGCTGGTTACGACTACCCTGTTTGTCTCAACAGAGAGGGCTCTCCCTTTTCCTCCAAAATTCCCAGGACAAGTCATTCTGACAGGGCCTCCAACTTGAGGCTAAATTGTGGGTCCAGGGGGGGAGTTCCCAGGTATGCAGGAGGACCCTGGACCCTCTGCACAGCAAGTGTGGTGGGAATAGAAGATGAAAGGAAGGTGTTTGGGGAGCAGAGCATGTCAGGCTCATGGCTGCTCTTTGAGAGCAACAGTGACAGAGCTGGTAACTTATTCCTCTCTCTCCTTTACCATGGTTACTCTGTCACCTGTGGTCTTGGAGGTCCCAGCTTCTGTCTTGAGCCCTGAAGCCCATGAATACAGCCTTGGAGTACACAAGAGGTTTTGGTTGTTGGTAGATTTTTCACAGGAAGCTGCTCCCATATTAATGGGTGCTGGTGTGGTGCATCCCACCCAGATCCCATTGACAGTTTCAGTCTTTTTGTCTGTAAAATGGGAGATGTGTTTCTTCAGGTGAGGTTGTGTCTTAATATTGAAGTGTCATCTGGGAGAGGGCAGATGATCTTCCTGCTGCCTGGGCAAAAATAGTTAACAAACAGCGGCTGTGGGAAGCACCAGGGTGAGGCCATACCCAGGGATCTCACAGGCAATGTTTTACCCTTGGTTTCTCATGTCAGTCTTGCTGAAAATCATTGACTTACCAAACTGCTCTTATGAGCATGAATTAGCTCAGATTCCTTTGCAGGCACGTTGGCACTAATTACATTTGCGGGTGCGCAGTTGGCAAAGCTGTAGGAGAGGGAATTGCTTCCTCTCTGTCTCCCTGCTGACCTGTCATTACTGATGGCAAAATGGGAACTTGAAAGAGCACAAGTGACACCTTACTTGAATCAGAACAGCTACCAAGGCCGTCTCCTGCCTTGGGAGCTGGCAGATGACTCTCCCACACTTTTCCTCTCCACACACACTGCGTTCAGCTGCAGGAGCAGGCCAGTGTGTCCCTGCAATGCTTCTAGGGAGGTTCCTCATAGGGATGGAGGGGTTATTAAAGTGAATAGTTAAGCATATGACAAATTCAGATAGCAGGCAAGTATACGTTTTATATGTATAAAACATGCACATATCTGCAGAGGAGAATAAATATCTATGAATTTATCAGGTTGATGTCAAGACATGTAACCTAAGTGTGTGTGTGTGCGCGTGGGTGTGCGTGGGTGTGTGTGTGTGTAAAATATGTTTGATCATACTTAAGCCTTTTTTACCCTAATGTTTGTGTAAAACTTGCATCCTACATCTCTTAAGCCTGGGAGCATGTAATTGTTGAAGCACTTGAGCAAAGTGGGGTTTGGCTCTTGAGATATTTCACCTTTTACCCTGTCAAAGTATATTCTTTCTTAGGAATTTTCAATATTTGGCTGAAGTCCTGGTCCTTTTGACATGAGTTTTAATGTTAGCTTCTGCAGAAGCAAAATGTCATCCTCTCTATGTGAAGTCCCAATCTTGGTGTCCAGAAACCAAATGCTTCCTTTGTCTCCTTATGTATTTATCAGTACAAAGACCTTTTTTGTTAGTTCAGGCATAATTTTTTTTTTTTTTTTGTGCTCTCAAACTGAAATGCACTTTTGGTTCAAAAGCACTGCAGGAAGAACAATTTCTTATAGAGAGTCCTTCTGGGACTATAAATAATAAATGCTGTGACTCAGTAATGCAGGCACCCCTGCAACATATATGTGCAAGGCAGAGATTCAGTAAATAATGATTTACCTGCTCTTTGTCAGCCCTAAACCAAGAGGGATCTATTCAGACTTCCTTGCGAGCTTTATGAGTTTTGTTTGTGCTGTACTGCTTTTTAGGAGTTCTAAAATGTGGTGCTATTTGTGAAGGCTGCAACTTTATGAGGGGTATTTAATATTCATCAAATTCTTAGTTCTGAGCCAAGACCTCCTATTCAAACCTTACCAGCTTGTAGTAGGTGCTGACTGTGAAGAGCTTGGGAGTGCCACACTTAGTGCCTTATGGTGGAGTAGTAATGGACAATTATTATTTCATAGTTGCTGGAATTATTTGATTATGGTTCCTTCCCCCCCCTTAATGATGTAGCTTTGTATTTTGTGGTGTGGCAGGTTGACAAACAGGACCCTCTTCAGGACTGGCGTTAAACTCTCTAATTCTATGCAATGTGATAAATTGTACCTAAGAAATCCATTAATATAACTAATTCCAGGGGTAGAGAAGAAGCTTATTCATTAATAGAAGACCAGGCTGTATATGTTGTCCATTCTTCTCCAGTAAAATAAAAGCTTGTCTAAGATAATGAGACCAACATGGTTTGTCTGGGTTATCAGGGGACCCACTGATAAAGTCACTAACTAAGATCTGCGGGGTCAGTGGAAAGGCTCCCGTTAGCATCAGTGGAAGGTGGGTCTCGCTGTGGAGCTTTCTGAAGTGCAGAAAACACAAAGTCAAGATGTGTTTTCTCAAGTGAAGTCAGCTCCAAATCTAACTCCACTCCTAGAGTTTCAAAATCCAGAGGAAAAATATCAGACTTGTTCCACACAAGGCAACATCTTTCTATTCAGAGGGGCAACGGGACAACAAAATGGCCCTAAAAAGAGAAGGGTGACTCTGGATTTCCTTAGTCCCAATAGGACAGGCTGAGGGCACTGGGTGGGCTCTCTTCTCTTTGCTCTCTTTTTTTTTATTATTATTTATTTCTCCCAGGCAGATGTGACTGACCAGTGTCTCTCTCAGATCCTCTCAGGACAGACATAGGCTCATGCTGTAGTTCAAAGTCCACCTTGAGTGTGTGGGAAGAAGTTTTAGAGAACTTTTCTTCTTTTTCATCCTTCTTATTTTACCTGTTAGGTCTCGAAGGGAAAATCCTCACAGACAGGTATTCAACAAGATGTGTCCTGTAAATATACAGTCAGCACATTTGCAGAGCCTAGTATGTTTGCTTGTGATCTGCCTGCAAGAGTGTTCCTGCACAGCTGGGATCTCACTCCTGTATTAGTGGTGTGACCTTGTGCCATGAGCTTTTTGGTGGGCTGTGATCTGCATGTAGATCCCACTGTGGGATGAGAACTGGAACTGTTCCCGGTCAGTACTGTCTGGCTTGCCATCTTCATGAAGCTGCTCAGTCCCCACAGGTTCAAGCTTTGCTGTGAAGGTTGGTGTAAGGCACTCACCTCCATGAGCTTGTGTGCAGTAGGAGATTCTCTTATAAGCTCCTGGATAATTCCTGTGCCTTTGTGTTTAGGAATTACTTGTTTCCACCGCAAAAAATAACTTCAGTTTGAAAATACTGTTCCCTGGATCTCTGAAGGAGGGCAATCACAGCCTTGTTCAATTCTAAGCTATTTGCTGACCATCACAGCTGGGAAATTGCTTCCCTGGTGCCAAGGGAATTACTAGAAAGCATGACGAAAGGCTTTCACGTCCTCTAGCAAGGGACATTTTTTCCTTTCTCTCCTATTGTTTTCTTCTTTTGTGTGAAGTGTTTGGAGTAGCAGTGACATTATCGATCCTCAAAAGCAGGATTTCTAAAATGCGTGTGTCCCCCCTCCCCAAAGCAGTTTGCCGCCTGTCTCCCAAGACGTGCTCAGCTCCGTGGAACAGCCCGGGGGTGTTTGTTTCAGTGTGGTCGCCCGTCGGGGATTTGCAGGAATACTGCAGCAAATCATCCTGCATGCAAGGCTGACCTCTGGGAGGCTAACAAATTGAGGTGAGCCAGCTGGAGCGATAGGACACCGCCGGCAGACAGAGCATGCTCAGACCTGGGGGAGAAAGGTAGCTCAGGCTGCAGATGGTGCACGGGTTACGGTGCCGAGAGCTCTTAGATGGGATTTTTGCTTTTTCGTTGTGGTGGTGAGGAAAGAAGAGGACTGGAGAGTGCTCGTTCCCCTGCAAAGCATAGCTTTAAGGTGTCTTCTTTTTTCTTTCTCCTGTGAAAGAGAGGCACCGGATAGCATTTCCTGTTATTTAGCAACACCAGGTATGCGTGCATGTGCTGAAACACTGATGTACCAGTGATAGTACTTCCAAGACTGAAAAGGTTGCAGATGCTCTGAATTACTGCATTTCTTTGCTGGGTGTCATTGTAACTGTGCTGTGTTTGCTGTGCTGATCACATACGGCTCTGAATTCAGTTTTGTTGGCAGTCCTGGTTGCAGTGTACTGAGGAGAAGGGGGGAGGTTGACATGTTTTCGATGATATCTCCTCGCTCCCCCCTTCCGTGCAAGTTCACACGGAATCCCTCCTCTGTGTGTGTGCACATGTGGGAAGGGAGTCAGTAGTTCATTCGTAATCCCACGTCTTTGTAGTCCCTCTTTGTTTGACTAGTGGTTTGCTTTATCATTTTTAAACAAAAGTCTCGTGGGGAAAACATCTCTGATATGGACTAAATTCTGTAGGTTTGCAGAAATTTATTTCTTGCCGGACAGGTGCTGCTATGGGATTACTTTTTTTTTTACCCTCCCTTAAAAACATGCTAATGTGGAGCTTGTGGTAACCAAGGAGGGATTTTCACTGTTCTTATTGGCTGCGCTGTGCTCCGAACAATTTTGGCTCCTGCTTAGAATTTGCAGCACACAGGAGCAGTCCTGGGCATCGTGCTGATGGGAAGCAGGGAGAGCTCAGGCTGTAAATGCTGCTAAGCACCGGTCCCAGTATCCGAATAACACAGGTACTCTACCTGCTGGAGAACAGAGGAAGAAAGGATAGATAAAATGCAGAGAATAACAAATGGCAGCTAAAGCCCAGAGGCATAGTTGGAGTGGCTGAAGATCTTACTTTGGGATTTCGCCTCATATTCTTTTAAATTCAGTTTTGCAGTATTAGTAAATTTTCCCTTCAGCCACCCCCGCTCCATCTTTGCTTTAGGCAGACCACTGAAGTAAGATAAACCTAGTGCTCTCTTGACACTTTTTTTTTCTGACAAAGGCATCTTGCTTAGAGACTAAAAGCAAGAGACCAGGCAAAACGAGAGGTGTTTTACTGGTATGACAGGGCTGTTGATGACAATGTAACCAGATAGGTTTCAGTGGGATACTCGGGTGAACAAAGATCAGCTGGAATGAATTCTGTCTGTTAAGTTTTCCCCTCTGTCTAGCCATGGTTATTTTGAGAAACTTGAGTTTTCATCTTTAGGCTTGGGACGCTCAGAAGGTGAACAAGACTTGAGGGCTGACAGAAATTCCTTTTTTTCCTTTTTCTTCACCTTTTTAGCTCGTTTTTCTTACATCTCTTGCCTCAAGCTTGTTTATCAGAAATGCGTATTATTTAGGGGAATTATCTGGAGATCTGGGATTTTGTTTGGGGAAAGGATTTCATACTCCATTATGGATGGAGGAAAGAACTTGGAAATACAGATCTTAAAAGCCCAAGGAGTATTCTTTTTAGATTTATACTTTTAGCTCAGCTCTGTGGCTTGCTTCTATGCATTGACTGCTTAGTGTTGGAATTTTTTAACCTGTTACTTTGTAGATCAAGACAGGAGTATCAACAAATATTAAATCAATGGCTGCTAGTCATTGTGAAAGTCAGGTTTGGTCTCTTCCAGTCCAAGCTCTCACAAACTCTGAAATTAAATGGAAGAAAACTTAAGTTTTCTATCCATAAGTGCAGCTGGGAGGTGTCCTGTAGCCACCAGTCTTCTCTTGTTCATGTGGAAGGTACTTTTGCAGTAGGGACCATTGCACAGAGCCTCAGTCTCCTTGGTTGCAGTCTCGCATAGAAAGATTTACAGTTTTGCTTTCTATTCCTCACTTACGCTAAACCTTAAAAACTGAAGATGGACCTAATTTTGATCGCAACTATCTATAGATAAGGTTTTGTAAGACAGGGTCGTTTTAAGTATATTGTAGTATTTTGATTTTATTTTTTTTCTGCATAAAGCTCTATTTTTAAAATTCTTTTTGAGACTACGTACTCAAGATATTCTTATTTTTCATGTCCCCTCTTTGTATCAGGCTTCAATAATGGTATTTTTATCTTTAACTGCTGGGCTTACTCCCTCTACAAGAATCTGCTCTTTTCCTGTTTAAAAAGTCAGCACTTCTACAGTTGGCTGCTTTTTACAAAGAAAATGTTCCAGTGTATCAATCATTCAGTGTACCATCCTTTCTTTAATGTGCTATGTACTGTGAAAGATATATGTATCTCATTAAATAAATAGAGTGAATAAGATGATAACAGCTTTTTGGGCTGTGGGGATTGACTTGCTTGTAGTTCTGTGGGAATCTGTGACAGAGATGAGAATAAAAGCAAATTCTTGGCTGCCGAATCCCAACTCCCCCTCCTTCCAATTGGGAAAGTTGCCTTCTAGCAACTTCTGCTTTGAGCATGAATGAAGTAGGTATTTAAAACTGCATGTGTTATATACACTGAAACCTTAGCTAAGCCTCTTGCATCAGGGATGGAAGAAAGAGCAGAAGACATTTTGCAGGGGGAGTGTGAAATGCCATGTTTGCGTGCTTTTCTTTTCCTGTGCTGGTCCTGGAAAGCCAGTCTAGCAAGAGATGGACCCAGGGGTAGGGAGCGCTGATGGGGAAAATGTCCTTGAGGAGGGAATATCTGCTCCTACCCCTCCCACTGTGTTACCATAACAAGAAGCCCATTTCCTGCCCATGCAGCTCTGCCTTAACTCTTTTGCTGTCCTGTGGCAAGGGCAGCCCCTATCCACTTCCAGTTGTGTTGCGTCTCTGGGAACTGTGGAGATGGTTCTGTTTGGACAGGCTGTGCACAGGAGCTGACCAGCTGGGCCAAAGCCCCGTTGGCCTCCGTGAGGAGGCATTTCTCTCTGTGCACAGAGTGGTGATGCTCTCTGGAAATGTGTCTCCTTCATGCTTTTTGGTTTTCCATTTTTATGAGGCTTTTTAGCCTGCTGCAGCTCTGGGAAGCTGAACATTGGCCTGGAAAATGTTCGGGCAGTTGGTAACAAAAATTCATCAAGGCCTAAATAAACAAAACCAGCACTTCTCATTTTGTTAATAATGGCAGGAATAGGTGACCCCTCTTTAGGCATGCTGGTCACCCTGTTCACCCCTGTTCTCCCTAATCAAGCTCTTAGTTTTTTCCCTTTGGGGGTCATAGTAGTGTATGCTTGTCTTTTTTGTAGTTGGGGTTTTTTTAATGTGGATTTTGTAGCTTTTCTCCCAATTTCTTACTTAGATTGCAATTTTTAAAATGGACAGGAGATTTGGAACACTGTCCATCGTTTTAATGGCTTTAGTGATTCATCCTACTTAGCTTTACAATTAAAAAAAGAACAACAGAGCTCGTCTCCTAAATGAATCCAAACAGTTCTTTATGCCAACTGCCTATTAGTGGAAATTCCTCTCTCTCATCCCACCCACTCTGATCTCCTAGACATGTTAACAGGAGATGGAGAACAGTGTCTCCATCTATGCTTCCTGTGTCCTCACCACTTCCTGAGGATGTTTAAAACATCAGATAACCTGTAGCTAACTGGCAGAAGGTGCTGCTGTGTCCAAACTTGCATGAGAGTGTTACGGACCTGCAAGACACTGGAGGGCTCTGCCAGAAGTGCCTGCTGAGCACACCAGGTGAATGTTCATGAAGACTTTACCTGCTCACCAGCAGCCAGTGCTAGTTAGAGGAGAAGTAGCTGGGCTGTGAGAATGAAACCGTGGTGCTTTTGCAAGGGAATGGGGGTGGAGGAAGAAAATGGGGTAAGCTCTTCATGCTTGTGAACTCTTGGAAAAAGAGTAAGGATGAGCTGACCAAAAATAGAGTCCCTCCCACAGGCTCTTAGCTGCTGGAGCCGCATCCATTGTGGCTGAGCTGCAAGCCTCAGGATATGCTCTTAATTCCATTGCACAGTCTTGAGCTGCCCCCACACAGCAGGTGTTTTTGTTGAACTCCCCATGTCTGGCTCAAAGTCTACTGCCCCCTGCCCTGTCAGCATCACTGCCAGGGAAATCTGCCTCTTCTGCCTCCCTCTCTCACTCCTGCTGCAGCCCACTCCTGTCGGGAGTCCTCAAGGGCACGTCCCATCCCCTCCCATGGGACATCACTGCCCTCTGCCAGCTTGGCAGCGAGAAGCTCTGTGCAGCTTTTACATGCACGTCTCTTCTGGCTTGGCTCTGGTCTATCATCTGTCGTGTCTCCTGGTGCTGAAGGATGGTGCTTTAGCATTTCAAAGCAGAGAGTGAAAAAATGTCAGTCCATGCGATTTCCTTGGTAACTGGGGCATACTACTCACGTGGAGCAGAGCCCTGGTTATCGCAGTGTCACTGGGAAGCGAGAGGGCGGATGAATGTGGTAGGGATGGGGAGGAGGGAGTCTGTGAGCAGCTCGAGGGGTGACTGGCCTAGAGGCTGCCCTCTATGCAGGAAAAAGCAGCACAGAGCACTCTGCTCTTAAGAAAAGTAGCAGTGTGTCTGGCCTGCCACTTGTGCAAGTGCCTTTCAGTTCTTAGGATGTTCTCTGATGACACCGTGGGAGTGGCAGCTCTAGACCCATTTAGTGAGGGAGATTTAGTAGTGAAAGTTTCTTTTACTGTGAAGCAGCTCTCTTCAGGTGGAAAACGAAGTGCTTTCACCTGTTTCAGTGTTAAACCCTGTGCCTCCTGGGAAAGTTTCCTATCCCAGGTCGACTGCTGCTGACAGCACTGTATGACTGATCTTGGCTTGGGGGACTGAGGAACCAGGGGACATGGAGAGTGACTGCTTGCCTTTACTCCCTCAGTGCAGCCTCTCCTGGGTATGTAAAAGCAAACAGTGGGATTGTTTGTTACTATTTATGCTCTGTCGTTCCCTGAGGGACCAAAAATTACAGTTCTTGAAGGTCTGTTTTCACTGAAAGTGTCAGATGGAAAAAAAGGTGGATGATAAAATGTGGGAAAACAGGCAAAGAATTAAGACAGTTCTCTGAGTACCTGTGAAATTCTCCTTTCATTTCTGCCTGCGACACTCCTTCCTGTTCACATCTCCCTGTTCACTTCCATCAAAAGCAGCTTTCTCCCAGGCAGCATGAACCAGGATTTAGGAACTGGCAACAAGGAACAGAAATGAAGATGGATTACTTTAGCATTGCTAACATTTAACATATATTCGTGACACCTGGTTGACTAAAGCACATACACTCACTTCAGCTAAGTGCAGGGAAATGAAAGAGCTGCAAGGAGGGAAGAGGTGGAAGAGGGTCTTGCAGGTGATTTTTACTAAAAATCTGAGTTGTTCATTCCTAGCCATTTAGCAGGTATGGCTGTGGCAGAGTCTGAAATGAGAATTGCTAACCTCTGAACATTGACTGCATCCATCAGGCTGCATCTCTGAAGTGCCTCTTATGCCCTTCCCTTGGGGCTGGAGGGGAGAGAACAAATCAGTCAGGGGTGAAGCATTTGAACAGGCTGTTTTCAAGGAGGCCTCTTTGGCTCAAGGGGTTTGTAATGGTTGGCAGAGCTCTCCACCACCAAAATGCCCGTGAAACGCAGGTGGTATCAGTGGTGTTTTTATGGACTGTGGGCTTCTTAAGCCTTTGAAACACCCACATACACACTCACCTCGCCATAATGGAATAATAAAGAAGCCATGTGGTTTTCCCTCCTCTGCCAAGTTGTTGCAACTTGCATTGACTCCTTTGAAGTTGTACTTCTGCTTTGTTCTTCTGAAAGTTAACAGAAGTTAACTTTCACAATGACTGTGGGCTGGCCTTCCTTTAAGTGTGTGCTTGCAGCAGAGGACTTGCCTGTTAAAGGTCTCCTCCATGTACTGATTTTCAGGCTTTGCACATGGCTGCTGGGGCTCGATCCTTTCCTTGCTGATGCTGTTGAAGTCACTTAAAGCTGTGCTCACAAGATGAGAGGTTTGTAGTGGAGAGGTTATGTACAGAGTTGGACGATATCGTTCGACATCTTTCAGAGACAGTGAAGAAGTAAAATAAAGCTTTGAAAGTCGGTACCAATAAAATAATTCAGGATCTGTTCCCATCAAAAATTTTTCTTCCTGAAAACTGGTTTGATTGCATTAGCAGAGCCTAACTGAGTGATGTACTGCTGTCCCCAGTGGGTTTCCATTCCAGGCTGTCCACGGAAGAGCCATGGTTGAGAGTTGCAAAGCCATCAGGAGCAGCAGTCATCCCCTGTTGGCAGAGGAGGACAGATTGAGATGTGACATGATGACAGCCATCATTTTTCTGTGCAGGATATCTGTGGCACCTGGGACAAGACTCGGTTGAAATTGCTGTGGTGGAAACAAAGGCTAAGTGTTAGAAAAGAGTTTATCACAGTCCTTCATGCCTCTCTCAATAGAGACTGGCTGAAGAGATGTATGAGTACTAAGAATGAGATAGAGAAGCATCTTTGGGATGTGGTTTATGGAGAGTTGATCCTGCCCTGATGATCAGATGACCACTCTAGGTCCCTTTCCTTTTTTTTTTCCATGATTGAAATCGAAAGAACATGTTTTTGATTTGCTGCTTGCTTTTAGGGAGTTTCTGAATGAAGCAGTTTTTCAGACCACTTGCCAAAGGAGGTGGACTTCATTTCTGTTTCATTTGAGTAGCTAGAAATTGAAATGAATTTGTGTCTCAGATCCCCACAGATCACCTCTTAAGTTTGTGTGGCTTACAGCTAGCACTCATTTCTTTGGCATTATTCAGACTCCCACGTACCTTCAGTTCTTCCTAAGACAGATCCCCCAGGCTGCTGGGATCTCATGAGATGTAGGAATCCCTTCTAACTTCATTGAATTCCATGAATGATTCTCCATTCAATTCCGAGTTGTAGGATCAAGCTTTTCAGTTGCAGTATCTCTTTTCAAAAGAACTCCTTTGGCAGTAGAGGAGGTGTTTGCTTTGGTCCCAAATATGGCTGGCTAACTTCCTCCACATTGCCATGTAAGAAATGTCTCTTGGTTAAAATGCTAAAGGATGCTTGAGATGTCAGAACATGTGCTTAAGACGTTGCCTTTTTTTTCCCCAACAGCGAACTTGCACTTCAAGGAAGTTTAAAAATGCTATCTTTAAAAACAGCAGCTAGAAACAATCCAGTGGGGTAAATACTAATCAGAAATTTCCCTTCCTGAAGTTCCCCATGAGTCATGGGTGCAATTATTTACAGCCTGACTAGCAGTGAATCTTGATGCATAATGAAAATTGAAGCCCATAAATTCTGTCGGTGAATCAATACCTCAATTGAAGTTCACAGTTGCAATTATAATCAATACTCTGATATAAGCCAGTAGTGTTTCTGCACAGAAGGAAAACAGTGGCAGGCTCTAACAGAAAAATAATCAGGGAGGCCTTGGAGCAGCACAGAAAAGGTTCTCACGTTGGGATGGGAAAATGCCAACAGTGAAACCCTTCAAATGCATTAGCTTATCATTTGTATAAGGGTTGGCTGTGCTGTGCGAGCCAGACTCTCAGTAAATGAAGGTTTGATTGCTTTAATGACACATCAGTTCCTCTCATAAAGACCTGAGCTCTCCTCTCTCCCCTGCCAATATTTCTTTTGGAAGATGATGGCAGTTCCTAGCTTTTGATCCTGGATTGCAGCCAAAGCAACACCCTAGTGAGTCGGGATTCTCCCACAGGGCTGTCCATAGACCTGCAAGTCCTTCCCCCACCCCTGGATAAAATGGAATTGAATGTGAAGTTCACTAGTTCACACTGCACACTGGAGTGTGGCGAAATCTGTCCTGGCAATACTCCTCGAGCTGCTGCTACCTGCGCAGTGAAGGTGAGGGCACCGCTGGGTGCTCTCAGCCACACACAGCAGGAGGAGGAGCTTGGAGTCCTCTGCAGCTGGCCCGGTGATTGCAGTGCTCTATTTCCTCTCACTGTGAGAGTGGTCTACAAAAAGCAGAGGGATCCAGAGTCCCAGAGAACATACTTTTCTTTTTAACAGATCTTCATAGAGCTCATCCTTAAACTTTTACATTTTCTTCTTCAAAAGCGTAGAAATGAAAATGAGAGAGGAGCCTTCCTGTAGAGCAGCTCCCAGTTCTGTTTGCTTTATAATTTTTTACAGTTTTGGGTAGAGCTTTGGCACTTTTTTCTTCTTTCCCCTCATTCCCTGGAAGGGGGGAGAAAATTACCGAAAGAAGCCTAAACTCTTGAATAGTCCATAAAATATGATTTATGGTGAAGCTGTAAACCTAATGTTTAAATGGTTCCTTTCTTGTTTTATTTTCCACAGGTCTTTGCCCTCACCATGTCAAAGAGTGTTAATGATGTGTTCCCTCTCCATTGCATTCCCCACCTGTCATCCTGCTAGGATCTAACTACAGAATGAACATAGCAGCTGTGTTCAATGCCCTGCTCGTGTCCGTCCTCGCTGCCGTGCTGTGGAAATACATCAAACTGTGCGAGCATGCCGCCATGGTGGAGGAGGAGCTGGTCCTCATGCGCCAGTCTCAGGAACTTTCTGAGGCTCAGATTGACTACCATGCAGCTCTGCAGGCCCTGGTGGAGAACGGTACCAGGATGGTGTGCACCGGCAGGATGCACACCGACCGCATCTGCCGCTTTGAGTCCCTCTGCTACTCCACCGAGGCGGAGGAGTTTGTCTACTTTCACAGCAACTCCTCCATCATGCTGCCCAACCTGGGCTCCCGGAGGTTCCAGCCGGCTCTGCTCGACCTCTCCTCTGTGGAAGATCACAACACCCAGTACTTCAACTTTGTGGAGCTGCCAGCTGCTGCACTGAAATTTATGCCAAAGCCAGTCTTCGTGCCTGATGTGGCGCTGATCGCCAACAGGTTCAACCCAGACAACCTGATGCACGTCTTTCACGACGACCTCCTCCCCATCTATTACACCATGCAGCAGTTCTCCGACTTAGATCTGGAGGCACGACTCTTCTTCATGGAAGGGTGGAGTGAAGGTGTTCACTTTGACCTCTACAAGTTACTGAGTAACAAGCAGCCGCTCCTCAGGGAGGAGCTTAAAACCCTGGGCAGGCTCCTCTGCTTTACCAAATCCTATGTGGGACTATCCAAAATCACCACCTGGTACCAGTATGGATTTGTCCAGCCACAAGGGCCAAAGGCTAACATCTTGGTTTCTGGTAATGAGATCAGGCAGTTCACCAAATTCATGATGCAGAAACTGAACATCAGCTTGGAGGAAAGCTCCAGTGAGGAGTACATCGTAGTGTTCAGTCGGACAATCAACAGACTTATCCTAAATGAGGCAGAACTAATCCTGGCTCTTGCTCAGGAGTTTCAGATGAAAACCATTTCCGTCTCTCTGGAGGAGCATTCATTTTCTGACATCGTCCGGTTGATCAGCAATGCATCCATGCTGGTCAGCATGCACGGGGCCCAATTAGTCATGTCGCTCTTCCTGCCAAGAGGGGCCACGGTGGTGGAGCTCTTCCCATATGCCATCAACCCCGAACACTACACCCCTTACAAAACCCTGGCAACCCTTCCTGGCATGGACCTGCAGTACATTGCCTGGCAGAACACCGACAGGGAAGACACGGTAACCTACCCGGACAGACCTTGGGATCAGGGCGGGATTGCTCATCTGGACAAAGCCGAGCAGGAGCGCATCATTAAGAGCACGGAAGTGCCGCGGCACCTCTGCTGCCGCAACCCCGAGTGGCTGTTCCGTGCCTACCAGGACACAAAGGTGAACATCCCGTCCCTCATACACGTGATTAGGCAGACTGTGAAGTCTAAGCCCGGGCCCAAGAAGCAGAAGTGGTCTGGTAGCCTCTACCCTGGTAAAGTGAGGGATGCCAAGTGTCAGGCCTCTGTCCAGGGCACGAGCGAAGCTAAGCTTGCTGTGTCCTGGCAGATCCCCTGGAATCTGAGGTATCTCAAGGTCAGAGAAGTAAAATACGAAGTGTGGATACAAGAGCAAGGGGAAAACACTTACATGCCTTATATATTGTCCCATCAGAATCACACCTTCTCAGAAAACATTAAGCCCTTCACGATATACCTGGTGTGGATACGCTGCATCTTCAACAAAAATCTCCTGGGACCTTTTGCAGATGTGCTCTTGTGTAGTACATAAGCTGCTGCACTACCTGTACAGCTCTAACCTGCTCTCCACTCCATCTGTGGTTAAAATTTCTCGTCTTGTAGTTTGTAGAGGGCTGAAGAGGACTAGACTGTACCAGTGCCTAAGTGTCCATTTTATTGCACTCCACATGTATTCTTTCAATGGTATTTATTTCCAGTGAGTATTTGGGAAAAAAAAAAAACAAAACAACAAAAAACGAGAAACCTCTGTGTTCTTCAGAGTAACTTCCAGAGATTAAATTACATGCTGAATACATGTAATTGAAAACAGAATGGAAGTGAATTGTGTGTACCTTGGTCGTGATTTAAATTTGTTCCTATTGTGTGGTGACTATTTAAGCACAGCGTTAAATCGCAGTTAATTCCATGGCTAAGTGGGCAATTCTCATCAGCTTTTTCATTGTAAGTTATTTTTTTCAGTAACTCTTGACTGTAACTTTGAGTTCAAGATTTTGTACGAGAGCCTTCATTAAACTGCTGTAAACCTCCTCAATACTTTTTTGCATTTTATTATTTGTCAAAAGCATTACTGTGATAGATTTGTCCATTGCTGTGATAAAATGTATATCTGTAGCTTCTTATTTTTCATATTTTGACTGAAGAGAACAAGACTACAGTGTTAGCTTCATGTTTAAAGTCAGATTTTACGGCACCCCTATTGCAAAAGGTTGTAGTAACAGATAGGAGGTAGAAGGAATGGAGTAGATAAAATAATTTACTGTGTTTTACGAGTTTTTATTTTGTGAGTTATGTACAGGTGTGTGGGAAAGGAGTGGGGTGATTTGGGAAAGCTGATGGGGAAGAGATTGCACTTACAGCAGTCTGCTCAAGAAAATCCTTTTTTTTTTTCGGTATTTGATCAGAATAATCTGTTGACAATAGCTACTAATAGGTACATGCTTTGCCAGGGAATTGGGAATAGGTGGTGACAAAGGGAAGCTTTCTGTGCACAGGTGTTCCTGGATGTTGGTGGAAGGAAGCAGAGTCAGGCAGGAAACAGGCAGGTGGTGCCAGGACATTGGGCTGGCCAGAGCACGTGGCAGGGATCAGGCTGATGACACTCACATCTCTGTTACTCCAATGCGGGGAGTAGTTTAGTCTAGACTTAAATCCATTTTCCCTGAGATCAGAATCTGGCTTCATTGCTGCGGTAACACACGGACTACTTTGGACCTGAGCCTGCTCAGATCTGCTTTAGCAGGAGACCCTAAATGGCACTGTCTTTGAAAAATGGCTCTGAGTCACAAGTGCAGCTCTTGAGGAGGGGAGAAAGAAAGGGACAGGAGTGTGAGATGTTTCCCTGATAGATGTTAGCATCCTCCATAGTTTATAACCAGTGCTGTAGCAACAGGAAAAGTGCTTTCTTCTCCTCTCTCTCCCTCCCCAGTCCACACCTTCCTCCCAAGGTCTGGATAGACATTTGAAGAGTAGGATAAATGTCTTGCTTTCTGGGCTGATAGATGAGCATCTCAAGACAGGATTATAAATATGGGTTCTAAGGAGAGGGGGAGTAAAACATGGCTGTACAAATTCAGACAAGAAACAGAAGGATTGAAAAATGAGCAAAACACCACAGCACAACGTTGGACCTTCGGGCAAGTGCTACTTGTGTATATTCATTTTCATTATGTCTCTCTTTGTTTTCAAACATGTTTATGATTTAAAGGAGAGGAAGAAAGAACATAAGTCCCAAAGTTTGCATTTGCTTTGCAATTGTAACCTTGCCAACTAATAGTTTTTGCCTTGGTATTTTAAAGGGGCACAGGAATATTCCCACTGTTGTTTTCTTAGGACAAAATGGGCTTCTTGCTGAAGTGAGTATTCGAGCTGTGCCCCAAAGTCTCCGTGTGGCTGCACATTCCACGCCATGTATGTCGGAGCTGAGGTGAGAAGAACTTCCTGAAAGGTGACAGTGAAAGCAAGCAGTTCAGGGAAGCCTCCAGGACCTGTGGCTCCCCAGGAAGTCGCTGGCTGATGAGCTCCCGCTCACAGAAGGGTTTTGCAGCAGTCCTGCATCCCCACATCCATGGCCAGTGGCCATCCTGCTGGCTTTTGCAAAGGTGGTATTGTTGGTATCCTATGTGGTAGTGAATGAGTCTTCACACATATGAAATTCAGTCAGCATTCATTTTGTATCAGTTCTCAAAAATAATTTTCTTTGGGTGTGTGAGCTGCCTGTGTTCTCCTAACCATTGTCATCCTCAGCAGGATATTGATCTGCTTGTTGCCTTCCTGCCTGCTTTTCTCTGTGCCTTTTGTAGTAATCTTTTGCCTGTAATTTGTAGATCATCCCATTTCGCTTAAAATTAGTTCCATATGATTGCAGATTTTATAACATTTCCAGATTGGTTACAGCACATTAACTATTTTCTTCTCATATCCTAATGACTAATCAACAAAATTGGCTACAGAGCAATGAAGTATCATATATGTGGGTTTCTGTGCTCTTAATTCTGGCATGAAACCATCTCTCATGTTCAGAGAGAGACTCGTTTTTTCCAGAAGATAATCAAATGTGCTTTCCAAAAATGTGCATTCAGGTTCTGTCTTCCTCATCAGGGCTATGGGTACTTTATGAGGTGGAAAAAAAATGAAGGGCTTTTTCCTTTCCAAGTTCTGAGATAGCTGAACACTGAAGTTGTGCTGGTGGTGTTGCCATTTGCCTCCAACACCTGCCCAGTGTAAGAGTGTCTGTGCTGGCACCTCACTGCTATACCTGAATTTCTACTCTGCCAGGGCACACAGCACTGAGAGCCCCTGCGCCAGCCTGTAGCTGTCATAAATTGGGCATGGTAATGTAATGCTGATTTATACTGCCTCAAGGACAGCTCTGGACTGCTGGCATCTTTCCATAGCAAATTTTCTTTCTTTTAATAACTTTGCCATCAGTGCTTTGCAGGCGCATTCCATTTCTCAGCCCAGACCTCCCCTGTCCCATGGGCTCTTTGTTTCCCTTGCTCCTCTCTGCCAATTCCACTTCTTGATGGATCAGAAGGAATGCTTGCCTGGCATCATTTAAAGTTGTGTCCTATAGTGAATGCAGATTCTCTGTGCACAGGGGCTGAAACTGCATCTCTCACATGTGCACGAAGGCAGGGCTGGAGCTGGATTAGTCTATTTCCAGGAGAGCTTTTTTGTTGGGTGAGCTTGTGGGGCTGCTTTTGACAAGTTGCTTTGTGCAAGAGACTTGGAACTTCTACCGCTGCATCATTTGTTTCTGCTCCCAAAGCAAATACATTATGCTCTCTGGTGTTGTCTGGCCACACTGCCCTGGAAGAAGAGAAGTAGCTGGGATTAAATCCAGAGCCCTTTGGGGACAGTGCAGGATGCTGGTCTTGAACTTGCTGCTGCTGGGCTTGTCCATGCTTGCAGAGATGGATCGTCCAGGAGGATTTCCTCTGGCTGCAGTTTCATATCTCCTTTTAATTAGCCCAAGTGCAAGGACCAGCCAGGGGCTGTGGTGGGAGGGCTCTTACTGACATGTATGAGGATGAAGGGGAGCTGAATGGAGCACTAGGACCCATGAGGTGTTGGAGCAGGAGCTGCAGGTTGATGGTAATACCACCATGGGTGGTAGGGGCAGGCAGTGATGGGCTGATTGCAGCCCTGATTGATCACCCAGGGTGGGTTTTACAGCTCCAGAAGGTGACTGGAGATACTTAATCAAAATATTCGGCTCTGCAGAGTTCAAATTGAGATGTTTCTGTCTCCTTTCTCTCCCCTCTCCTGATTCTTTTTTGACAGATCCTTTTCTTAAGGAAATTATAATTCTTAAGAGCAGTAACTTGAGACTTTTAAGAACTACTATGGAGGGAAGGAAAATTAAAAAAAAAATTAAAAAATAGAAATGAAAACCCTAGGCTCTTTGAAAGACAGGTTAGGACATATGTTTGCAGAAGAAACCAGACAATTTTTAGAAGATTCTCATAAGAAATAATGCAAAGTGCCTTTTTTGGCTTTATCACCTCAGTCTCTAACAGCTAAATACATTACTCAAGGTAAGTGTATGACAGGATTATTTGTTAAAGCTATCTATTGATTTTTAAAATTTTTATTCTTTCTTCCATTTCAAGCCACTTTTTGCCTCCGTCTCTTAAGGCTTTGCATGTCCAGCACTCTGGGATCTGTGGATGTCTCTTGTCTGAAGACACCAACACCTCACAGGACCCCAATTAAGTGAAGACACTTGGGATATTATTCATTTCAACACCCTGTAGGCTGTTGGTGTAGCTGGCTCCGAGGCAGACGCACATTTACTGCAGGTGGTCTGGCAAGGGCCCTGATCCTCAGGGCAGGAGTTGGTCTGAGTCCACAGCAAGGAGGTTGTTGCTCTCTGGGATCTCTGGACGAAAGGAGCTCTATAAGCACACCATCATTTAGTTTGCATTGAACAAAAGGATGACTTCAGCATCTCTACTGCTGTATCTCTTCTGCTGAGCTGTATAAATAGCAGACTTATTTCTGTAGTATTTTTGCTTCTGGTGTCTATGCTGGTGTAAGGCAGGGCAGGATTACTGGATAAAAGAGCACTTAATTTTTCCCTGCTGGACTTGGGGTAGGCACGCTCTTGGAATGGCTTTCAATGTGATGACTGACAGTCCATCTGTGCTGTGGGTGGTATGAGAAGCATCACCATCTGCACGTGTGTGAGGCACATCACCGTCCTTATGTAAGAGAAGTCACCTCCCCCAGCACGTCCCTCCTGAGGGGCTTTCAGCCAAACCCTCTGCTAGCGCGGGGCTGGCTGCAACGTAGAGAGCCACGGTGAATTTACACTGATCGAGGGCCTAGCCCTGCTTGTCACCCTCTCAAGTCGTCCCTTCAGAACATGCTGATTACTAAATTAATTGTTGGCACGTTCAAACAGATGCATGGAGTAGCCTCCTGTTTGCTCAAAATAACTTGGCAACGATCGCCACCTTTAAATGCCACTTAGTCCTGCCATTTTCAAATGTGTTGCCTTTAAAATTTAATTGAGTTTCCTTTTGTTGGGTGTGTACTCAAACAGCTCGCTCCCATTGCCTGATTTACCTTCTGGGTTAGCCGTGTCCCTGTATGCATAATGTAGCATCCACCGACAGATCCAGTCAGGGTAACATCTCTCTTCCCTGCCCTAGAGACTCCCTGCTCCTTTGTCTCTCCTTGCTTTAATATTACCCTGGCCTCTAGCAATAGCCAGCCAGCGTGTGGGTAAGGTGGATGGAGGTGGGACAGTCTGCAGGCATTCCATCCCCAGCAGCAAGGTTGTTTTCCCGCTGTGGGTTTCCAACTGTTATTCTGTGGATGTTCCTAGCGGTGTGATGTTTCTGTGATGAGTCAATTCCTCCTGCTTCTTCAGTCTGCCTGGCAAAAACCTGCCAGGTCCCTGTTGCTATCCACAAATAGGTACTGGGCAGCAGCTGCTGTGTGGACTCCGATGGATCTCCTGCTTTGGGGTGATTTCACCCGTGCTAAAAAAATGGAGCTGGATGCTGGCCCTTCCCTACCTGCCAGCCCCAGGGCCCAGGTCTGCTTGTGTGGGTGGCAAGGTGTGACAGACCTGGGTTAGGAAACACAGGCTCAGGCTGCTGCTCAAGCTGCCTAGCAGGGTAGAGGCATTGGTGGCCATCTGGCCAAGGTTTTCATGAAATGTGTCTGGTTTTTTTGTTGGGTTCTCACTCCAAGGAACATGGAGGAGAGGGAGGTGGTGTGTGGCGGAGTAATCTGAAGTTAATTACTGGAAGATCTCTATTTTTTGGGTGAGACACTAGTGGAGGACTGTATGTCCAAGCCTTTTGTTTTAGCTAAGGACTCCAAGATTTGCTGTTTGTACAAGCCCTCTGCCCAATCCTGCTCCTCTGTTTCAAGGATTTATACCATTCTCCATTACTTTGTCCTTTTTATTTGCTCTTCCCTAGATTCCATCTTCTGTTTTGCCATTAGAAGATGAAACATTTGAGTTGGACTTGAGGCAGAGGGAAGCAGGTGGAGAGCTCCATGAGAAAACACCTCTGTGTCTCCAGTGTGGCCAGGGAGCCCCTGACAGCAGTGCTTCTGCAGGACAATGGGAGATGAGTGCTGCCCTCCATATTTCATAAACATTTTTTTCATCTATTTTGTTCTGACAGAGAAAGGTGCTTTCCTCCACGCATGAATACTTTCCAGTTTCAGAGCCAGACAGCTGTGAAAAATCTCTTTCCTTTCTTCTTCCTCCGAATTCCTTCCTCAAGATGGTGATGATGCTCCAGAGGAGCAATTTGAAATGCCTTTTGCTTAGGGGGAAGAATGGGATTCAGTTATCTGGGAGTGAGGGTTTCAGATGGTGTGGGTTCTTGTTCTTTTCCCACCTCTCACTTGCTAAATTTTGGGCAGGAGGTGACTCTGTAGGACGTCCTCTGGTTAATGCTGATGCCTGGAAGATGCTGTGTCCTTGGAGAAAGGGGACAAAGAGACATTTCTGCTGCAGCTCCAAAGGGCCGAACACCACCGTCACATGTTCCAACTGCTTCTGTGAGAAACATTTTGTTTCTCTGACAACTTTTCCTTCCTCCACAAAAAAAACCCCAACCAAACCAAACCAAAGAACCAAACTCTATTAGGGAGACTTTTTGATGAAATATCTAAATTCCAGAGCTATCTTTCCATTCAAAACTGGTTTTGAAACAATTTTCAACAATTGATTAGGGTCTAGAGGGGTTTTCTGATTAAACAGTCGTTTATTTATACTATTTTCTTTTTCCTAGGCTAGAGGAAGGGCTGGAAAATCGGTGGGGCTGACCTCATAGTGCCTGTCTGCAGTGCAGAATCTTCAGTGGAAATCTCAGGGCAGCCGTTTCCTCCCAAAACTGTGCTGCAAAGCTTGTAGGCAGAAAGAAACCTACCAAAGTGCAATTAGCTTAATTCTCTACATTGCATGTTCCCCTTCTAGGTGTCATCACCTTTCTGAGCAAGGACCTAATTTACGAGTGTTCTCCTCAGAAAAAAACCCCGTTATTTCTTACAGCCCAGGTTTGGGAAGGGTGGCAGGCTGTGATGGACAAAGCTGCCTGTGTGGTTTTTCCCAAGGTGAGCACCAATGCTCTTACCCTGCTCCTGCTGAGTTAATCCTTATCCCATAGAAAGCAAGAGTGTATCAGTGGCCGGTTTGGTGCATCCTCACCAGTAGCTCAGTTGAGGGCCGCCTAGAAAAGCACCACGCAAAATGAGCTGCACGGTTCTAGGCAAGGATTTTGGCTCTGCTTTCTCAGCTCTCTTTCAAAGGAGTAACATTTCAGGGGGAAAAAAGATCCACAAAAGGACCCATGTGGAGCAGTAGTGCCCCTTGGTTTGTGCTGCTTCAGGCCAGACAAGCCATTTACCTGGAAACCCTCTCTGCTTGGTGGAATTCAAGAGTACCTTACAGCCAATCCCATACAATCTGTAGGAAAATCAGATCACCATTAGGTGATCAACAGCTTCAGGAGCGAGCCAACATGCCTGAACACAGCCAGGTGCCATCAGTGCATCCAGCTGTACCTGCATGGAGCTTTTCCCTTTTTATCCCTGTTCTGGCCTGATAGCTTTTTTCATACCCTTTGCCTTCACGTAAACAACCACTCGGGTTGCAGCGGAATAAACAAAAATCAGGCCCTTGAATGTCATTGCTTACCGGGAAAGAGACCAACGCGGAGCTCCGTGAAACACGTGTGCAGTGCTGCAGGCACAGCCACCTTTGCTGGGGCTCTGCCATAGTGGGGGGCTCCAGCCACCTGCACTGCCTTGGGAGCCTGCTTACCTTTGCATGGATATGCAGCAGAATGGGAAATCTGGCAGTGACTGTAAAAGGGATCCGTTCATTGTTTAACTCTGAAGCTCCCTGACTCGCAGGGGAACCTGTTCCTCGCCACGAAATCTAAACAGACTGGAAATGCACGTTTCTAGGCTGAAGTGCTTTGAAACGCTTTAAAAATGTGAACTATCCATAAATGCAAGCTAATTGCAAATCCACAGCTTGAAGCAGAGGCAACAAGCAGCATAAGCCCAGCGCAATTTATTTTAATAGGTTTTGTACGTTTCCATTTAAAGCATTTAAATAACCACACTGGTACCTCTACATCCACCTGATGTGCACCTGCTGCTACCCCAGCCCAGCTCTCCAGCTGCCAAGAGCTCCAGATATTTCAGACCTTGATGTACAGTGTTTCTTCTAAGATCCTGCCTACTGGAAGCCATGGTCCTACAGCACAACCAGCGACGAGGCTCCAGACTGCTTCACTGAGCTTGATTTAGTTGCTTGAAACCAGGCATCACCAAGACCGAGCTGCCATTGTTCACTTGGAGGTGTGGCTCGGGGTAATTAATTTCCCAATTTAGCTAAGAAGGCAGCTCAAATTCTGCCAGTGTGGGATCCCACATGTAATGGCTGGGCTTCAATAGAAAATGCTGCTGACAGTGGGCTCACTCTGTTTTCCCACTATCCAAGCTGCATCTGTGGTGACACCGGGGTGATGCTCCAGAGCCGAGGCTGGGAAAGAGCAGGGGGTTGGCACATGGTGGTGGTTTTCATCTGGTGTCCCCTGCCAAGCCCCCCAGGTCGCCTTGTCCCTGAGCTGTGAGCCATTTTCTCCTCAGTTAACTCAATTGGACAGCTCCAGCTGGTCCCAAGCCATCATCATTAATGCCACGTCTTTCCCATTTCTCTCCAGCTTTCAAACACATGCCCAGGCTCCTGCCAGCTCTCATCAGCCACTCCCCTGGTGCCAGCAGAGTAGCAGCAAGCCAGGGAAAGGACCAAGTGGGCTTGCACCAATGGTGCAAGGCCAGGCTTTGCCAGGTCTGGAGGGGACGGGTGCATCACCTCCCACCTCAAAAGTTTGCGCTTGGACTCGCGAAAGTGGGATTAAAGCCTCTCTGCATTTGCTGGCAGCTTCCTTGTCCTCTTCCACTGTTTCCTGGCCAAGTTGAACGACTGTGGAGAACCTGCGGGTGGGCTGGCCTTGCTTCCCATCATTTATCAGAGTTGTTTCCCCCTCGAGGTGTTTCAAGCTCTCCACCCAGAGAGAGGACCTCTGCAACGCAAGAGGTTATCTCAGTGCGGCCACTTATGTTCCCCTTTATTCTCCACATTTACTTTCTTTCCTCCCATCTTCAGAGACAGCGCAATGAATAAAAAAAGACACCTGATTAAAGGTTTCATTTGAGGGGACTGTAAAAAAAAATGTGGAGCAGAACATGTCTTGCTCTGTTTTGCTGAAATGGAGATAAAAATTTGTCCAAACTCATTCCACACCTGGAGCTGAGAACTGCTCAAGGACTCCTCTGCAGGCATTCAAAGACCTGATTTATAACTACCAGGTTTTAGGTGAAACATTGTGTTTTACCTGATGGCATAAGTGAAAGATTAAGCCCTCCAAACTCTGGCTCTTCCCAGGCACATTGAGGGAATGGACATATTTCCTCTCACATCTGGGGGCTCACGTTTCAACATCAAGTTCAATGCTTGAGTTTAGGGATTCTTTGGCATCTTGCTGGGATTTTATTGGGGTTGAAAGACAGAGCATGAGAGTGTTTTATTAGCTGTTCCTTTACCTTTGAAGGGAACATTTATTGTTTATTAGTTTAAGAGAAGTACAAACGATACATTGAGTTCTTGTTTAATAGCTTCCCCCAGTGCTCCAACACAATGGCAACTTAATCTCAGCGTTAAGTCCTCTCTGGAGCTGGAGAAGATTCCAAAACCATGGGAAAAAACCTCCATCCCCTTGGGCAGGAGAAGCCTGTGACAGGGATGGTTGCACAGGGGCTGCAGACACTGGTGGTGGGGTCTTGCAGAGTGTCAAATAATTTTAATTAATAGCTGACTACGTAAAAAAAAAAAAAAAAAAGTCTGTGTCTCCTCATGGATAATTCAGAAGCAGTAAATTAAACATTGTTTTGCTGGGAACACCTTGCCTCGTACTTTTTGTCACATGTATCTTGTGTATGTTGCCACATGGAAGCTTAGTTTTCTGCATGTGTTTGGTACAGACATCTCTGTAAAATCCAAGGAAAATAAGTTGTGAAGAGCCAGAGAGCCTTTAAAAGAGGAATGCTTTACAGAGGAAAAAAATACGGCATTGAAAAGACATCCAGCAGATACTTCTTCTCTTGGGCTAGTTATGGTTTAAGATTTATTTGTTATGGGAGTAGTGAAGTTAGACCCAAACTATTAATCCAAACCAGAGGGAGAGTGTTCAGCTGAGAAATATTTTCCTACCTGCCAAACTTCCCCCAACATGTAGAAAAGCTGTTTCCCTGCTTGTGCTGTCGGGTTTAGCCGTTCTTTGTGTCTCAAGGGACCTATGATTTTTTTAGTATCTTGGCGGGATTTAATCTTGAAATTCTCTTCCTTTGCAGAGGAAGAAAGAAAGGAGAAATCATGGTGCTTGTGAGAAGGGCCACAAGTGAAGGATCTCTTGGAGGAATGTAGGACAAAGCCAGCCTCGATGAGGGCTCCCTGGGCTCCAAAAAGGTGATGGTTCCAACATCCTCCAGACAACACAGTCTCACCTAGAAATAGGTGTGACCCCTCAGTCCCAGCATCCTCATAACTGAGACTGGGCTGAGCATCTGGATCAGGAAAAAGGATTTGGGGGGAAGATTAGGGAATAGGAAGACTAATAGGACTTGAATGGAAATACTTGTTTTGTCCAAGGATTTTAATTTCTTTGATTCACCTGGAAAAGCTGCAGCAGACTCATTAGAAACCAGCTCAAGATGTGGTTCAATCTGCAGTCTCCTTTGCTCTTCTGGGAAGGGGGTGTTCCACCTTCTCTCCACTCCAGCCTAGTTCCCTAAACACTACCTACAGAACAGAGATGGGGGTGTTTTATAAGGTTTAAGTTAACTATTTTTAAAATATTTATTCATTACACATCTGTTGGTGCCTCATTAGGGTGTTGGTTGAATGAATGATTTAATCTTTAAGGAAAAAAGATGGGGAATATTTTCTCTTCCTGTCTAAGTGCTGATTAAAATGAATCCCAGCGCTGTTGGGGGGCTTATGCAGTGAGGCCTGGGCTCTCTCCATTAGCTGGGTACCACACTACCCCTTATTAGCCCATTTTTACAAACAAGCTTTGATGCCCTTAGTTCTAGAATTTGCTCATCAGATACCTCATACCAGCCTCATGAGCCCTGTCCAAACCTTTAGAGAGCTCCAGCCCAAGCACCTCCAGGGAGATACCGTGCAGAACAACTCTCTGAGGGTGTATAAGGGGCAGGAAGGTGGGGGACAAGGGGGCATTTCCTTTACTGATTCCCCATTAAATGGTTTCCACACAAGCCATGCTGCCTTTGTGCCCTCATCCCATCCAGTTAATTAATCTGTGGCCCAGCTGCAGCCTCCACTGCACTGCAGAGATGGGAGAAAAAGATTTTTGCAAGATGAATGATGGCTGCCCCGACTCGTGTGAACCGAGGATGCAGATTTGCTTCTGCAGCCTGTCAGAAGATGCTGACAGGAGTCACCTTTCTTCTTCTGTACCCTTGCAAAAGCTTAAACTCTAATGGCATCACATTCAAAAAATTAATGGTTGCATCATTATAACCATTAGATTTGTGTTTTGATGAGCTGACAGGACTTGACTTCTCCAGGATATGACTGCTCTAACCACCCTCTTGTGATGTGATGATACACAGTCTGGGAGGATGCACTTCTGTCGTGTAAAATGGCAGGGGTGAGTGACCTGTGGGACAGCTGTGAGGAGCCATCCTGCCTGGCAAATCTCCTTTTTGAGGACAGAGGAGAAGGGGCAGAGATTTGTTTCACAGCTTCCAGCAGGTAACGCTGGGCTCCATCTGCTCTGCCCCTGCGGGTTCCTCTGATGGGGGTCAAAACTTGGCAATGCCAACTAATAAATAACCATGTTTTTAGAGGCTTTGCTAAGCTCTTTTTTGAAACAGAAGTCCACAGAGGCTGCGGATAAAAGAGCTGTATCTCCCCACAGACAGGCTGTGATCAGCCTCACCATTTGTGCTCGGAGGGTATTGCCTTTTTAATAAACCAACATGATTTTATGGTATTGTTTTCATACAAGGAAGAAGAAAACAAGTTATTGATTCTTTGCTCATAAAGAGGTTGCTTTGCAGCCTCCCTGTAATACCCAAAATGATTTTGCCATATATAATGATTTGAAAAAAGGATCAAGGACAGTTCACCTGTACTTGTGACCATCCTCAGCAGCACACTTTTGTAATTGTAGGACTACACCGTTTGCCTTACAGAACTGTGTAAGAGCTGTACTAGATCAGATCTTATGCAGTTTCCTTTCCTGGCTCTCTCCCCCACTGCCCACTGCAACCTACTGCAGCAGCCCTTGGAACAAAGGTGTTATCCACCAGGCAAGCCTGTAGCTGCTGTGAATCAGGCACTGGCAGCGCCGGAGGAGACAGCAACTCCAACACCAGCACCTCTGCAATCGCTGGCTTCAGTTCTCACGGAGCAAAACTGGATCTCAGAGGCACCTCTCCTGGTCCTGACCCGGTGGTGTCCTTCATTATGGGAGCCCCTCTGCCCACGCTGGATGCAGACACGCTGCAGAGTGGGTGTGTTGGGGAGGGAGGCCAGCTGGGAGGTGAGAAACAGATCTGCTCTTACCTGATCAATTCAGGCATGGCCTAAGCTATTTTCCACCATCAGCCAGGAAATCTGTGAGAGGGGGAGAAATTGGATTTCAGCCTCCCCGGTATGAAGCTGGGGCCCTAATCACTAACCTATCTCAGAAATGTAAATTTTGCAGAGTAACTCCTGCAGACCTGGTTTGCAGCACTCAGCTGGAGACAGACCTCTCCCTGAGATGATTAAAATCTGATTTACAAGGCACGATGGACAGATGGCATCTGTTTTCTGCAGTCAGTGGTCCCTACAGAATAAAAGAGGCAAACTTCAAGGCCATAGCTCTGCAAAGACAGAGAAATGATTGTCCATATCCATGCAGGTGCCTGCACTGATGGATCTGCTCCCACCATGCCAGGGCTTAAATCCACCAACCAGCGGGTACCTGCTTACCCTCCTTCCCCTGCCTCTCAGCACCCAAATGTTCCCTATTTCCAAGTCCTTCCCCTGCCCCACATCCCCTAGAGCAAGCCAGGAGGTGGGCAGAAGCAATTAGAACAGAAGACAGTGCCTGGCTGCTTTGTGGAGCGTGCAAGAGGCAGCTCCAGCAGGCAGGGGCAGGGAAGGGATAATGCTGTGGGCAGAAAAAGGGCAGCCTCTACCTAGAGCAATCAAAACGCCTCAGGAAGATGAGATTTTTTTAGAAGGGTAAGTGCAAACGCATCACCAGGTGGGAGTGGCAGGGAAGGACTGAGCAGATTTTCTCTCTGCACAGCCTGGGGCCGGGCTGGAGCGGAGCCCCAGGACGCGAAGCCACATTGCCCACCTTGTAGTGACCAATGTCACCACAGAAGCACGGCTGTGCCTTTTTGGAGCTTTTTTCCCCACCTCTTGAACTGTGATCAGGCCTGAAAAGGCCATGCCCAGCTGAGGTAGAGATATCTCCCACACGTTGGTTGTTTCCCATTTCTGGAAGAGGAGTAAAAATAAAGGCAGGGAAGAGGCTGCAGCTGAATGATGCCCCTGTATGGGCATTGAGTGCTACCCTCCAGTTAAGCTCCTCAGCAAATTGCTCTGGCTTTCAGTAGAAGCCTTTGATCTCTGCCCTCCTAGTTTACAACTTCGACTCAAATGGGCAGGATGAACACTTCCTGAGCACCAAATTTTGGCTCTTTCCATGTGATGCCATGTTTCATGCTCAGACAATAAAGCAGGAAGTGTCTGACCTAACCTGTCCATTCTGTGCATAGATGTTGTGCCACCTCTCTCCCACACTCCAAATCAAGTAAAGCCATGTTGAATGCCTTAAATTTAATATAATCACCAATTCCCTGCTCCCAGACTATTTACTGTTGGCAAGGAGCAGAGCTGGCAGACGCCGGTGAACTGAACAAAAGCCATTAAAAAAGATTTGTCCCAACTGTGGCAAATCTCAGCCTCCTGGTATCTTGTTGGCACCTAGATGCGCTTCCTAGAAGCCCAAATCTGCAGCTCAGCTTATTAGATCCCTTTATTTCCCCAAGATTTAACTCAGAGGAGCCAAGAACTTGTTTCAGGGAAGGTCAAGGCAATAAACCTCCAATTGTTTATGTACATAAAGAGCCTTGGGATGTTACATGCTTTGCTTACTCCAAGCTCTCCCAGATGCCCAGAATGGGCAATTAAAATCAAACACGTGCAAAAATATGGCAACATTTACAGCGTAGCCCGAGCCACTATATCCACTCACCTCATCCTCAATAAAATCTCCATTCCTGCTTGGATAAGGCCAAACATTAAATCCAAGGGAGCAAAACTCACTTGAAAAGCAGGACTGGAAGAAGTGGTGCCATGCCTGCTCAAGCAGAGAGCCTGGCCAGCAGCACCTCTTGCCGGGGAAATGCCCCTGCATGGGCACATCCTGTTCCATTGCTATGCAGACTCAGGACTCAGGTTTTTCTTGGGCTCTTCCCTGTACCAGGTTTGAAACCCCACCATATTAATCTGGCTGGACTGGGGACAGGATTGAACCATTGTCCATGGAGAATTTCTCTTTGCTTTCCCAGCGCTGAGCACCTAGCGGGAAAAATCTTCACCCACTGCTTTCAGGTGCTTCCTGAAGGCATCACCACAGGCTGCCTCCTCCAGACAGCTGGGGAAAGGCCAGGCAGCCCATATCCTGCATTAATACCTCTGCAGACTGACATATTAGTTCCTGGTATTGGCAAGACAGCTCACAGACGGAAAGAAAAGGGCTGATTTCTCAGTTCTTGCCTCTCCTCACCTCTCCTGCCACATGAGCCTCCCTCCTGCCCGGTGATGCAGAGACATCACCAACCACAGCCCCCCATCCCAAAAGGAAATAAAATGCTGAGTCTGATTGCCTAACCTGGAACTTGGACAGAGACTGAGGAGGGGAAAAAAGCTCATGTGGTATCCAAACCCAAGCCACGGCCAGAAGCTGGAGGGACACGCATTGCCTCACCACCCCATGCATGGGGGCACGAGCAGCACCCAGCCCGTGGCTGGCAGCAGGGGGTCCCAGGAGGGTCCCCAGGGTGCCAGATGCAAGAAATCCCTTTGCACCCACGTCATCTCTTGGATTAGTGGTGCTGGGTATGGCCATGGGGAATAAAAACTGGCTCAGCTCAGAAGAGGAGAAAAAGTGAGGCAGGTCCTTCCGTCAGGAGCAAAGCAAAAAAGCCAGGGAGATCCCCAAGGACCACATGGTGATAGTCTGGGGATAGAAAACTGCTCCTGTTTGGGAGAGGCTGTTCCCATCTTTGGCTTGCCTTGCTTACAAACCAGTGGATTTCAAAGCCCCAGAGCATGGTTGGATTTGTGTTATCTGCCAGTTGGATGCACACAGCTCTAAGAGATGTATCTTTTAAAAATCCGTCCCAGGGACAGCTGCAGGGCCCGTTCAAAATGTCCTGAACTTTGTGCGTTCTCTGGAACAGAGACAATCCTACCAAAGCAGCAGCTATCCAAAATAGCTCTAGGGAAAAACTCCTGGACTTGACCACCATTTGAGATCTTCAATCCAAAAATCCTGTGGGTTCTGTGCACCTGGGTCCACACTGGGGTGGGAAGAGCCCTGGGTGCTGTGGCATTTCGTTCTTCAAGCAGCCGCCTGCTCTGTCTTGCTCCCAGCATGGAGCAACGCTCTGCTTCCATAAATCTAGATTTTTGTTGGAAAGAGAGTAATGGGGGGGAAAAAAGGTGGTGCTGGTGAAGAGATATAAAGTACAGCTGGGCGGATTAGGCTGCAAAGGCATTAGGGAATTAATGATGCTTTAGCAGCTTGAAATCTGCCAGTCCAGGGATGAAACTTTTAAGACGCTCTTGGCAAGCACTGGGGAAAGACAGCCTGTCGAGCCAATGCCACCTGCTGGAGACAGCACTCGGACACCAAGATTCATGGCACCAGTTAAATTTGTGTTTCTTGGTCGTCCCTGCACCCAAAATCCCCCTTCTGAAGCTTGAAAACCTGAGCCCATGCCTGGCAGCGCAGAGACCTCAGGAAACCACAAGCACAGCCCCCCTGCCATCCCCAGGAATGTTTCCTTTCTCCCAGGTTCCCTGTCTCCTTTTTTCCATTTGCCTTATCAGGCAGGTAATTATCCTTCCAGAGGTAATTGCTGCAGGAGCCATATGGGATCCATAAGCTGCTAATGCTGAGGGATTTTTTACAAAGAATCATAAGACCTGTACATTAACGTTGTTGATATTGGCATGATTATCACTGGTGTAAAAGCAGCCGAAATTGCCAAGAATAGGTTGCGGAAATGGTTACAGCAGCACAGACACAAAGACAAAGTTATCATCTCTGAAGTCTTAGGGCTTTTTAATTGGGAGGAAATCGTATGTTCACAAGCTCAAATGAGAGAGTTACAGAATAAACCCCAAGCTAAAGGGAGGGAAGGAGGAGGGAGGTGAAGCTTCAGTGTGGAGACCACCCCAGTGGGATTTGGGAAGCTGCCGCCGCCAATGCAGCAGATCCGGGGGGGCTCAGCACTTCTCTGTGTGTGCACTTGGTGGTTATCTAATAAGCCATTTCTTGAGCTCCAGTGATACTGCTACTTATATCATAAATCCAATGCTCTTCACTTTACTGGCCATTAATCTGCTTCTTTTCCTGACAATTTTATACTCTTTTGATAAACTGTTTGTCTAACCGCATGGAAGAAACAATGTCAAGAGCTGTACCTTAGGCGTTCGCCCAGCTAATGAAGAAAATCCATCACAAGGAGAGTTCATCCATTGCTTTTCCGGATGTAAATAAAACATCAGGCTAATTTACTTCCATTAATCTCAAAGACCGTTGCTACAACAATAGTCCTATGTCAGAGCAGACTTTTTTTCCCCCTTTTTCGCATAAATATTAAAGTAAGTACTGAAAACATAAATAAATTGCTTTCTAAAAGCCAGATTATTTTTATATCCAGAGATTTAACAATGAATTTGGATTTACTTGCTAGCTCTTGCCTTTCAGGCAGCAGTCAGCCCACGCTTCCCCTGTGCAGCATGGGGATGCTTGGGTGGGTTTTGCAGTGCACCCTGTGGGGTCTCTGAGTGTCACCTGTGACAACCCACCCTTAAGGGGAAGGAAGCACAAGGGTGGGTCATCATCTCACTCCCGAGTGCCACCCCACTGGTGTCACCCCTGGCCACTGGGTGGGTTCAGTGAGCGCTGGGGCTGCTCTGCGAGGTCCATACGGGGCTGCAAAAAAGACTACTTAGTGTCCTCTCTCCAGCTCAAAAAGCGCCCCTTAAATGCAGCAAATGGGCATTTAGGTTACGGAGGGTGAGGCCAGCAAAGCACTGGAGCAGGCTGCTGGGGGTGCCCGGGGATCACCAGCTTTGGGGGGGCTAAGATCAGGCTGAACAGGAGCAGTGGCACGGCACGTGTTTGCGTGCGCGAGTGCGTGCGCTCGGCAGGTTGGAGCCAACCTGGGCCCTGCCTTCCAACCCCCAGCCCTATTTTCTGCCAGCTGAAGGGCTGGGCACAGCCAGAGAGCTGTGAAACACGGATGGGGTCGTTCAGATGTCTGCGGAATGAAGCAGCTCCCTCCTGTTGGAGCTCCGTGGAGGCGCGTGCCCATGCTCCCAAATCTGTTCTCGGAGCACGTTCCCGTGGTGCCAAGGCAGGCAGGAGGGTGCTGCAAGGATTCCTCTCATCAAGGAGCCCTTGTTTCTCCACAGCTTTTTCCCTTGCTTAGCTGCTGCTGCTGCCTTCTTAAAGACAAGGCCATTCTGCAGCCAGCCTGGACCATCTTTTTTTGCGACCACACCCCAACATGACCCATGATGACGTGCACTAAAATTCGGTAAAACAGCATCCCTGCTCAGATGAAATCTAGTTTGTCAAGCATGGCCCCACATGAATACTTATACCCATAAAGCAGTTATAACATAACAGTCAGTTTGTCATAGGAGCAAACCTAACCCAACACGACATGGTAAAGGCTGACGCAAGCAGCCCCCAGGATTCCTTGGAACAGCCATGACCGCAGCGCAGAGCCTGTGCTGGTTACACAGGCAAGCCCATGGAAAAACGGACTAATTAGAGAAGATTAATGATCAGTCTCAGCAAGATCTCGGCCTTTGCTTCTCTCATTTATCCATACACGGCTCTTTGTTAAATCATGAGGGATTTTTATTCACATGTATAACTGCTTACAGATGTTCCCACAAGTGTTTAGCCAGCGAACTCATGTTACAACTAAAGAAATGCAAAAAAACCCCACTACCCTGTGCAATGTTAAGGTCGAGCAGATGCAACCAGAGGCAAGGCAAAAGCTGCTGGTCCAGCACAGCAGTGTCCACAGCTTTGGCCACTGCACAGAGCCCCCACCTGTCTCTTGATTCTCACTGAGAACTTGGCTTACATGGGATGAAAACCTCTCCTTTAATGAAATTTCTCACTTTAATGAGAAAAAGCAAGACTCTGACTGATGCTGTACATCATAACTAATGCTCTTGTTACCTCACAGTTTTTCCCAGCATATTTTTTGGATTTAATTATGTTACATTTAGTATCCTTTACTCTTACACAGCCATGCCTGGCTGTAGCTTTTCACAGGACCCAGGATGAGTTATTTTGTTCTCTTCCAAGCTTACAAGCTAAGCTCACCTCCCAGTAATAAATCCCCATGATTCAGGCTTCAGCAAGGTTTCCACGACTGTCATCCATCCCATGGCACAGCAAATGGGGTGATAACTCACGGGGTGGAGAGAGTGCTGGGGGAAAGGCTCTCCCTGCTTAATTGGAGGGCAGGACTCCAGGAACAATCTGATGGCACTTTGGATGCTGCTGTGCCTGCGATGCCGAGTGCTGATGCTTCCTGAGAGCACTCGTGCTTGCTTGTTGATTCATGTCACCCACGTCTCGCTTCACCCTCTCTTCAGCAAGAGGGAAAAGGGGAAAAAAGGTAATTGCCTCTGCTTATCAGCATGGGTGTTAAAGCATCCCCTTGCAGGCTCTCAAACTGACAGAGTGCTGAGAAGGATGGAGCAGGGAAGGTATCCATACCCAGCTTTTCCTCTCCCACTGCATGGGTGGCTGTGTTCTCCAAAGCTATTGCAATGGTGCAGCTGGGTACCCGTGCCAGTCCCACTGAGGCTTTCCAAAGGCACAAGTGAGTTGGAGTGCCTGAAGCATGGATGCTGTGCCTGTAACACTGGAGAAATGGAGGGCTGCTCCCAGAATCCCCTTTAAAAGCCTTCTGGTGGCAAACCATAAACCCACAGGCCAGGAACTGACTGCTCCAGGCAAGCGAACACTGACTGCATGCCTCAGCTGGGAAACACGCTGTGGGGAATGATAAAGCCCATCCCTGCATCTTTTTTCCTCCTGTTCATTTTGACTTTGAATCATCTCTCAGCCCTGACACTTGAGGACCTGCCTAACTGGGATGCTGCTGTGCTTCATCACAGTGGGCTGCTGGGCAAGAGCCTGAGGGGTGACAGGAGCAGGATGGGCTCTGCCGGAGGTGCCAGCATGCTCAGAAAGCATTTTGCACTTGACTGCCTTCTGCTAAAATAGCCTGGCATTTTTGCTAAACGTATTTCTGCAAGCCTGGGGAAGAGTTACAAGCAGTCATGCCCAAGAGAGCAGCCAGGAGTGCTTTTCAGAAGTGGGATAGTTTTGCCTTTAATCCCCTGACAGTGACGGGAAGGAGTGAACGAGAGATTTAAATCTTCAAATCCGACATTGAGAGCACGCCTTGGCAGCAGCCCAGGCCCACCAGGGCACGTGTGGATCATGGCACACGGCACACGGCTCTCCCTGGGGATGGCACCACGGGTGAGGGCAGCTGCTGCCCAGTGCTGCTGAGCTCCAGGGTCCTGCCCAATCCCAGCTTCAGGCAGTGGCTCACACTCGCTCCCAGGCAAACATCACCCCTTCTGCAGGGGGAAAGGCAGAGCTCAGCTCTAGTGTCTTGTCTTTGCTTAATCCACTTAGAGAGCTCCCCTCTGCTTTCCCCCTGCCTCTCTGCCTTGGATGTTTTGGAAATAGTGAAGGCATCATCAAAAAGCCCAGTACAAGCCAGGGAAAGGCTGCCAGTGACTTCTTCCACTGCTCCTTTAACCCTTCCCAGGGCCCCTGTCAGCTGTTCAACTGTCCAAGCCTCCAGTTTTCATAGCTGCTGTGTGTGTGTGTTTGTGTGCGCGTGAGTAAAGGCACCCAAAAAACCTCACGGACGTGCCCTTCCTTCGAAAATCCATGCTGAGGCCATAACTTGATGACTGTTGCCTTTCTCAAGCAGTTGTGGGTTGTCTTAGGAGACATCTCCTCCCCATCTTTCCTACTCCCTGTGATTCCATCTGCTTCTCCAGAGCATCCTACGAGGCGAGGGGAAACACCTTGTGGAGTGCCAAGCACCCGCACGGAGCCTCATAACATCCACGCCGAGGGAACGAGGTGCATCCACGGCTGCTGGGATGTGCAAGGCAGGCACTCGGGGCCAGCCGGAGGTCACTTCAGCGCGGCGAGTCCTCGAACACCGTCAGGTTGTGCTCTCGGATGTGGCGGAGCAGGATTTGTGCCCGCCTGTCAATGGTCCGGAGCAGGGGTCTCAGCCCCTCGGCGCCGCCCTGGCTCTCCCAGAGCTCCCGGTCCAGGCGCAGGGACTCCAGCAGCAGGCTCTGCAGTCTGCCCGACCGCAGCCTCGCCACCGCCGCCGCTGGGAAGCTGCAGCGGAGGAGCAGGAGAGACAGGGAGGGAAGGGGTTGTTATCCAGGGAAGGCTGAGCAGAGAGGAAGGGAGCAGCGGGGCACTCGAGCAAAGATGCTCCAAGAGGAAATGCACGTCTGCCCAGAGGAACGCGGGATGAGGAGCCTCCTGCTTAAAACTCCACCCACGGTGAGCGTGCAGGATAGCCCCATCAGACACGGATCCAAACAAATTCCAAATCAAGAGGCCTCTAGCATGCCAAAATGCCTCATGGGCAATGGCGCAAGAAATGCTGAAATACCTGATTATTCATTATTTTTGTGCAGCTGCCAATTAAAGAGGGGAAATGGGCTTTGGAGCCTGCCATCAGCCACCCAGAGCAGAATAAAGAGTTAGTTTCAGGGCAGGGGCACGTGGGATGTTTTTGTGAGCCGACCCACCCACCCTGTTCCGGGTGGGAGGTGGCCCTGATCCAGAGGGATGCCCCACCAGGGCGGCCAGGAGCAGCAAGACGGTGAGCACACACAGGGCTGTTGGACGTCCCGCGTGTCTCAGCCCAGCCCTCGCCCAGCACGTGCACATCCCTACCTGTCTATGCCTTGCAGGAGCCTGAAGTTGAGCTTCTCCTCGGGGTGCTGTGGCCTGCCTGCGTTGTCGATGAACACCAGGCGGGATGGCGCGCTCCTCCGGACCTGCCAGCAGGACGGGAAGAAGTTCATTTACTGCAGGGAGTCACCAGTGTGGGAGTTTAGGCTGCTTCTTAATGCAGTGAGAAAGCCTGAGAGTATCTGGGGGAAAGCAGATGCCGAAGTCTAGGTCCCTCCATGCACACCTCCCACCAGGGAGCCAGCATCACCATGGGACCTACATTCCCTTGGCTACCACCTCAGCCCTGCAAGTGCCTCTCAGGCACCTTCACATTAGCCCCAGAGCAGCCCTTGGACAGCAGGGAGACATACCAGGATGTGCACCAGGACCAGCTCTGCTGGATTCCGGCACTTCTCATGGAGCATCTCCTCCACGCAGGGCTCAGAGGGATCAGGCTGAAACCCACAGCAGTAGCGGTCCAGGCGGTCGTGAACCTGCAGGAGGCATTTGGGGACCTTAGCAGGGACATGTGCCTGGGATGGGGAGGTCCTGTTGTGAGCTGCTCTTGTACAGAGGAAAATACAACATTTCTAGGGATCCTCAGCAATGGAAAAAGCTGCATACCCTAGCTAGTGAGAGGAATGGAAGCACATACGCAAAACTCCTTTGGCATGAAGAAGATGATGACAAAGGGGATGGTGACAGGCTTTTCTTATGGAGTTCAGATACCTGGCACCTCCACATTCTGTATCTGCACAGAGCGAAGGGGTTGTGCTTCCAGCTGAAATGAAGGGAAGACGTACACGGTGATGAATGAATAAAAAAAAACAAGCACCCAAGGAAACCTAGAGTCTGAAACCTCAAAAAGAATTTCTTTTTCCGACTCTTGGTGCTCTGTATGATGGTTTCATCTGGTTCCTGTCGCATATGCAACCTTTCATCCATCCCTATGGTAACCTGAGCAGCTCTGAATGGAAAGATGAATGGAAAAGTATCGGCAAGGGAAGAAGCGGTCTGTGCATATGCAGAGCATGCCTGACATTTAAGTTGGGCCACGGTGACTTGTTTTAGCTACGTTTGTGTTTAATCATTTGCAGGTGCTGCTAAGGCTCTGTGTCGTCCAGGCTGTCAAACCTCCTGCTTCCCATCCCAGCTCCCTGCAGAAACCCTGGTGCTGCTTGGCAACTTCCACTGTTTCAACCACACCCTTGGAGGAATGAAGGGCTTTTGGAAGACATAAATCACTGTCAGACCTGGCCTCAGTATTTATGGAGCTTCCTCAGCTTTGTCAGAAGCAGCTGGTGCATCCTCTGGGGCGGTTTGTGGGGCAGACAGGACCTTGTTGGCTGTCAACAGACCTCCCCATGGCTGTGTTGACATAACCCTGCCTCACCTCCTCCCACTCTCCAGGCCTGTTTACAAAAACCCCCCATGTATATATATGCTCCTTTAAATATATGTTAGTTACCAATTACAGGCTGTGCTTTGACACAGAGTTCAGTCTGAACCCAAACACTGACCAAGCACTGGAGAAGATGCTGCAGGAAACACGAATTGTGATCTCCATGACCATTCCATTCGTAACCCTTTGAGAAGAAGGATTAGTCCTGCACTGGAGCCTCTTAAACCTCTCTGTTTCCTGAGGTTTAATGAAGCATTCAGGTCAGTTTTTCTCCATCGGGAGACACTCCAGTTAAAAAGTGCTTGAGCATCTTGTCACAAAACACATGGAAACAGAAGAAAATATCACATTTCCTCCACACATCTCCTCAGTCTGCCTACTGGAGAGCTCAGCACACCAGTTTCTCTCACCTGCTATGTTATTTTGCAGGCTGCACAGAAGGTGAAGACAACCTGAGAGAACTTACAGAGACATTAAATAGGCTCAGTGCTCCACTCACCCACCCATGAGCACCTGTGAAACCAAGGGGGATTGGTGCTGGACCCACAGAGGTGTGAGGAGGAGGAGGACCTGGTGTCCAAGTGGAGCCCCAGGAGAGGGACCAGATGGCTGTGGAGATGCTGAGAGTGCCCTGACATGCTGACAAGCCCTCCCTTCCATGGCCCTCCCCTGATTTTTTGGTATTAACCTCTTCTTTCCAGAGCCTAAACAGCTCCAATTCATGGGAATTTTGATATTACTGCTGGAACACAAATACATGAGCCACACCTTCTCCCACCCAAGCTCAAACACTACCAGAAGCTCACCTTCAGCTCCTCTTATGCCCACCCTGGGGCATCTCCTTGCATCTGATAGGTTTTTCCAGTTATGATTCAGCCTGGGATGGTTTCCCTTAGGGGAAGTTTCCTTGCTCTCCCCCTGGCTGGGGAGAGGGTGTCCCAGGGCAGGGATGTGACTGCAGAGTTGATTTGCTTTTCGGCCTCTTTAAAGCGCGGGACAAAGCCGTCAGCAGCTGCCCCTTTTCTACCAGGCTCAGCATTTTGCCCCCAGTAAAACTTTGCATGTGGTGGGGAATTCCCTTATGGCAAACGCCAATAGAAATCAACACAGAAGAAGTCCAATTTTAAGAGCAATCAAAGAAAACTACCAAGATTTCAATGCCAACGTACGACAGGGCTCGAATCTCACAACTTCTCCTTCCCCAGCATGGGTGTGAGATGCTAAAGCCATTTCTGAAAGATGCTACTCCACTTCTATAATATCCTGCAGACTCTTTACCTTCATGTGACTTTTCTGCACGGGAGGATTCCATTAGAATTATCGAGGAGAACCTGTGGATTGCCCTTGAATTTATCACTGCACTGCTTCAGCCCTTGAAGAGGAACTCTCCTTAGAACTAGATACTTTCTCCTGCAGTCTTGTCCTTTCCACTGCACTCAGCAGCATTTTGGCCTGGGGAAGGGAAGGGGATTGGGTAATCTTCTCATTTCTCTGGTTGTTTCAGCTAAAATATTTTCAAGCCCAGTCAGAACTGCTCCACCTCTGCCAGCCAGAGTTGTAAAAAAAGAGAAAGAATAAGGAAAACATATTTTAGTAGTTCGGGGGTTTTTTTCTTTCTTCACTTCTTTCTTTTTTTTTGTATTAATGCTTGCCCTTTCAGGCAGTTTTCTTTTGTCTGATAACCAGCCCCCAGGTGCCTAAACAGGCTTTCTTTTTCTCCACAGAAATCACTTTTGCCTCCTCACAGCTGCCCTCCGAGACCTGATAACTCTCTGGGATACTGTTGTAATCCCTCATAGCAGCAGGGTATGATTTTCCAGACAGAAGATTAAGTGCTATTAATGCCGAGGAGGAGGAAGGCAGCGCTGTCCAGAGGGGCAGGGCTCCTTATTTCCAGTGCCAGCAGCACATCCCTGAGTTTGGATGTGATGGGGCTGATGCAAGACATGCTGCTTATCCCTAGGGATGTCTCTAGGGATGTCCCAAGCCTGTGCCAGCATCTGGACAAAATGAACAGCAGAAAGCTTGCCCACGTGAGGACAGACTCACCACAACCTGTCTGTGCTTCCCCTGCAAGTCCCAAACGTGGACCGTACTCAGGCCAAAGTGCTTCTGCACAAAGTTCTGCTGCTCCCCATCAGCTGACGAGTGACAACACATCCCAAGAAACCACAGCCTGTGTGACCCCGCAGAGCAGAAGGAGACCACGGTCAGGCAATACAGGTGCAGGTGCAGGGGAACCCGGGTGGCACAGCTGATGGGACAGGTGGCCTCAATCACCCCAGCCCTACCTGGAGAAGAAAGTCAAAGAGGGCCAGGCGGCTCCACTCGCCACGTGGGATGCTGGAACAGGAAGCGTCCTTGGCCACCAGCGTCGGTCCGTGGGGCCGCAGCATCTCCTGGTACTGCAGCCACCCCAGGGCACAGGAGTTCTGGTCATTGTTGGCATCCTCCAGGTGCTGGAGGTCAGGAGCCCACCAGATGATGGGGCGCAGGGCGCCGTCGGTGTAGCTGTAGGGCAGGAGGCGGCTGGTGAAGCGCCGGGCCACGGCGGGCAGGCTGCGGTTCAGCCCCAGCACCCTGTCCAGGTGGAAGGCCAGCACCTCGAACAGGTCCCCGGGGCGCTTGATGAGCCCACAGCGCCCATCCTGGCAGTCTCCTTCTGGGTTGCCTGGTGAGACATCCCCCTCGGCATCTCCCTCGGCATCCCCCGCGGCACGCAGCCCCACTCGCATGATCTGCCCGTGGGCAGGGACACGGGTTTTGGAGACCACCTGCCCACTGGACAGCAGCCGCATCTTCTGGAGGTCGTCAGCAGAGAGCCATGGGGGAGTGTGCCTCCTGCTCCGGCCAGGGGCCTGCTCCTGCCGCAGGTGAGTGAGGGGCTTGGGGAGCCTTTTTCTGTGGGCTTGTCCTCCAGACAGGGGGGCAGCCCCCTCCCGTGGGGGTCCCGTGGGGGACGAGGCTGGCAGCGGGAGCAGGGAGTGGTCCGGCGGTGGGGGCAGGTGGACCAGAGCCAGCAGGGCCAGGGCCAGCAGCAGCCCGACAGCCGCTGGGGCTGGGGGCTTCCTCCCTGTCCTTCGCCACGGTCGCTGGGCCTGCGGGGACACAGAGGTGGAATGATGCTGGAGTGTTACTGCGGGCAGAGTCCTCAGTAGAGTTTGCTTTAGAGAAGCAGCCCCTCTGCCTGTGCGATCCCTGCAAGAGGTGCTCCACAAGCACTCGCTGCCTCCGCAGCACTGCAGCAGGAAGGTTATGGCCGGTGCCATAAATTTGCGCCAGAAATTAGCTGCAGTCCCTTCAGAAGCAAATCAGAGCAAGGGCTGCCTCCCCACATAGAGGCTGCCATGTCTGCAGCGCTGAGATACAGGATCATCCTGTGGGAAATGAATTTTTCATGGTCCAATATTTTGCTTTAAGGACTCAATAAATGAAAAGAAGAAAAGGCCAAACCAGACCAAAATCCCATCTAGATGTGAACACTCTCCAGTTCCTAAGAGGTTTTTATCCTTCAGACCTTACTCTGGGCACCCTCACTGGTTCTCATTCTGGTTGCAAACTGAGCCCATAACTTGGATATCTCAGTGTGTGCCGAGACATGGCCTCTGGAGCTCTGCCCACTGCTGTGTCCGGCAAAAGCAAGGCAGCTCCAAGAGTCAGTCAGGACCTGTGACTGCCCATGTTTTAAAAAAAAGGGTGCAAACTCCTGGAGGGCAGGAACCCCTCTCCTATGAAGACAGGCTGAGGGAGTTGGGGTTCTTCAGACTGGAGAAGAGAAGGCTCTGGGGAGAACTTACAGCACCCTCCTGTGCCTAAAGGGGCCTACAAGAGAGCTGGAAAGGGATTTTTACAAGGGTGTGGAGTGACAGGACAAGGTAAAAGGACTTTAAACTGAAAGAGAGGTTTAGATTAGATATTAGGAAAAAATTCTTAGCTGTGAGTGTTGGGGCACTGGAACAGGTTGCTCAGATAAGCTGTGGAAGCCCCATCCCTGCAGTGTTCAAGGCCAGGTTGGATGAAACTCAGAGCAACCTGGTCTAGTGGAAACTGTCCTTGCCCGTGACAGGTGGGTTCAAATTAGATATCTCTAAGATTTCTTTCAACCCAAACCCTACTATGAGTCCATGATATAATCTATGCTATATGTGAAACCTGGAGTATTCTGATTCCCAGCACTAAGGAACTGCCTTTAAACAGCTGGGGCTGCCCTAAGCACAGGACACTCCCATTTAGGCTGAGGTGGAGGGCAGCGGTGGGGCAGCACTGGGACATTCTCCAAGCAAATCCAGTCCCTGGAGCACGCTGCACCCATGTCTCATTCACCCGGCTTTGGGCAGCCTCACACACTTCAGGAGGCTGGAGCCACAAAAAGCACCTTGGCACCGTTTCTCTGCTTTCAGCAGGCATTTCCAAGTGGCTCAAACCCACATTGGAAGACAAGGCAATGGTCAAGTGGATACATTTTTTTGTAATTATTTATTTTGGAAGCACAAGTATATCCATGGCAGACACAGCGGGACAATATATTGCCAAAGAAGGGATAAGAGACTGTTTATAAGAGGAAAAGCTTGAAAAAAAGAGCTAAAACGCTGAGGAGGTGAGAGCCAGCAGGCAGAATTACTTCCAGAAAGCAGCTGGGCAGTGAAAAGCATTTCCAGCCATGAGGCTTTTAGGACCACAGGCTCCCAAGTGACCACAGGGACCACCACCAGCACAACTCCTGCCCCAAGAGCAGCTGTCCCAGGAGACCGTAGTGCATGAGCTTATGAGCTGACACAGCACTGTCCTAAAATCCATCAGGTTTCATGCCCACAGCTTGGGGAGACTGTTTCAGACAACCCCCTGGTGAGGAGCCACATCCCTTGCAAAGACACTGCATCAGCCAAGGTGGATAAGAGGAGCCACTGACTCGCTGGCCTCGACCATAGGAGTGTTCCTTCCATGCCTCCCTTTCAAGGACTGAGCAGATTTAATGCAGTTTATAAGAGCTATTGATGGTGCACTTGGAGTGATTCAGCTTTACAGCTCTCCCTTAATTGCTTCTCTCCCAGAAATACAATGTAGTGCAGCAGAATATATCTGCTGGGCCGAGTCCTTTGTTCAGACAGGGCTTACACCAGCCTCTGCCAGGAGCCAGGGCTTTGGGACCTGCCAGGGGACCTCTGCTGTGCCTTTCTGGGGAGGGGATGAGCATGAGCACCCCCAAGCACCCTGCGGGGCAGCAGGACTTCTGTCAAGCGGCTGGTTGTGATGCCCCCCCAGCTCTCTCCCACTTGGATGGGATAATGATTTGCTGCGGAACCACGGCCAACGCCAAGTGACACAGACAACACCCGAGCTCAGCTACTCAAAACCTTCCTGCCTCGGATTTCAAGCAAATTCTGCAGAGTGCAGACACACATTCTTTCCTAAACACCTGCAATCCATGTCTGGCCTCCTGAGCAAGAGGTTATGGGAGGTGCAAGTTCTAAATCCTAGTTTAACCACAGTAAAATAACTCTGTGGCATACAAAGAGCTGATCCTGGTATCCTGATGCTCATACTCCTTTTGAATCATCACTGTAAGTGTCTCACAATCTGTTCCTCTGGCCTCAAAGTACACTGAATTAACAGCAGTGATATCTATGGAATCAATCCCAAAGGATAGGGCTAACTGTAAATCTCAGTATTCCCATCTGCATCCAGCCAAGTCCCTTCCCAATCCTTGCTTTCTTGGGCATGTTTCCCCAGCACCTCCCCTGTCCCGCCCTTCTGGAGAGACACAGCCCATCCCATTCTCACCAAAAACCTCCGTAACCCTTTTCTTCAGCACAGATGATTTTCAGGGTGATTGTTTTTGTTATCCAGCTGATAATAACCCTCTGGTTCCTTATACCATCCCTTTGTATCTAAAAAGCCTGGCTGCCAAAACTTCCAGTATCTTGGGGCGGGAGTCGGGGCGGGGAATGCATATGGGAGCCACATGGAGAACCTTCAAAACACAGCAGGAAAAATCCTTTTTAACCCACAGCCGGAGAACAGAGTATGCCAAATGGATGGCAAAGATTGTCAGGTTTTTAATGTCAAGTCAGTTTACAGTCCAAGTGGTTAAGGAATCATTATCGTCCAAACCCACTTTGTCTTCCTTGTCAGTGAGTTCGGGTTTGGGCACCACAAGTTAGAGCCCCATTGCTTTCCCACCCTGAACTTGAAACCCTGGGCTGCGAAGTTGGGTGAGGGCCAGTGCAGGCTGCCTTCCCCAGCGCTGTTCAGGGTTTCCCTGCCACATCAACAACAAAAAGAAACAAGAAAGGTGCAAGTACAGTCCCTGTATTATTTCTGGCGGTTGATATCGCAAATTTAACAATAACCTCGGTGACGAAACATTGCAGAAATAATACTGTATTTACAAGCCCTGGGTAAATACTTTTCCAAAGAGTCTTTCTCTGAGCCCACGCTGCAAAAAAATGCTGCAGTTTAAGCTATGGCTTCGATTCAGCCCGAAATGCAAACCATACGTACAGCTCTGCTTTGCCGGGCTGACATACTGACAGTACAGCACGTCTTTGCCAGAAATTAGGTCCTTTCCCCAGCAGGCAAAACCCATAAAAAGGCTTAAGAGAGGTACTATTTGTTCCAGGATGCCAATAAGTAAATATTATATACTCTCACTCATCAGAGGGACGTACAGCACAGCCCAGGCTCTGAAGGCACAGCGGAGAGCTGTGCAGCTTTGATGCTAGGAGATAAAACTTCCTAAGTGTAGTTGGGGGTAAGGTGGGGGAGGGTTATCCTTGACATTGTATTCCCAGGACGCTTGAACCTTGGCAGAATTTGAAGCAGAGAAGCCTGTTTTCAATTTCTTTTCAAAGTGCATCAAATTGGCTTTGTCAAGCTTGAAAGAAAAGAAAAACAAACCCCAAACTTCATTATCCAAGAATGTAAGAAACAGCCCTGAGACTTAGAAAGATGCCACGGAAATACGTGGCTGTTGAAAACTGGATTGATTCCTGCTTTCCTCTGGCATTCACAAGAGTGCTCCCGCCCCTGCACCGGCACTGCAAGACCCCTCCAGCAGTAAGTCCCACCGTCCCAAAGAGGTGCCCAAAGGAGCCAGGATGGCTCAGCCATGGCCACGTCACTCTTGGCCACCTGCCTGCCCTAGACTCCCAAGCTCAGAGGACTTTGCCAAAGGCTGGTGAGCAGGTTAAAAGCAGGCCCGTGCATTTATCTGGGTGCACACTGAGCAGGGTGCACTCTGCACGGGGGGTGCAACACACAGGGCTGTGCTCACCCTCCCAGCTCCCTGCTCGCTGCCCGCCCAATGAACCGCAAAACCGCCTGGGCAGCAGGAGGTGCAGCCTGCCGTGACCAATTTTAACAAAGACTGCTTGAAAAACAAGTGGGAAACCTCCTCTGCCTGCCCCCCACCTCTGGGAACGTCTCCAGAGCCTTGCACCCACACACGGTACTCGCGGCAGCTCCCGCTGCAATGGGAGAGCGGGCGCGCTAATCAGAGCTGGGAGTGGATCAGCCTCTTCTTTTTCATATTGTGCAGGAGGGTTTCTTGGTTTGTTAAGGGCATGGCATGTGGGCTGGAGACCCATAACCGTGCTGAGGATGTGGAAGGAGACAAAACCTCTCCGTCCCCGGAGCGACTCTGGGCAATTCTGAGCAGAAGGAAATCCTTGGCAGCGTCCGTCGCCCATCATTCAAGTGCCTAAGTGCCTTCTCATATTATCCTGCTCAGGGAAGACAGATGGCTTGCAGAGTGGGAATTTACTAAAGACAGCTATTAAATGATGATGGCCAGTCCCAAAGGTAGCTCTGGCTCAGAGTGGCTCCCCAGGAGGGCAGGTCTGCTGCTCTCCCCCAGCACATGGGGACAGCTCCACCAACACTCACCTGCACCCACATCACCCACAGCATGAGGAATAGGCAGCCCTTCATCTGGCCTCATGGTCCATCAAAGTGGCTGCAATTCCTAGCAGTCCCACACCAGCTTTGTGTCTGGGTTTTTTTCCTCCAGAGATGCAGGGGTTTTTCCTCAAAAATGCCCTTCCAGAGGGGAGAAGCATGACCCCACTATATTTTGGCACTCTGTGGACACCCTGAAGACCATTCTGCTTGGCTCCAGGACAGGGATGTGGCAGGTAGGCCATACCCATCTGCTCAGGGTGCTCCTCCAGCCCCACTTCCACACACTGCCCCTCACAAGTGGCTCGGGAAGCTCAAGCCAGGCACTGAGAAGGTGGGAAGGGGGACTGCTCCCAAAAAGGCTACGAAACAGAGTCACAGCAAACACTGGGTTCTGCTGAAGCTGGGGAGATGGAAATGTGACACATCACCACATGGTGCTGGGTCCTTCCCTGCAGAGTCAGCAATGTCCTCGGGGCTGGCACACAAACCTTCCCACCAACATGTCCAAAACCAAACCAGAAAACGACCGAGTTAAATTGCCTGGGATGAAACCTTAAAACATGCTGTACTTTGCAAAGTTTTGGGCAGTCTGCAAAGTTTCTGGGATAATTTATAGCCCAAGTGCGAGACAAGCGTGCTTTGTGCTAGCAGAGGGCAGCACTCCGGCAGCAGCACAAAGGGGTGAAACAGTGCTGGCACCGTTCAGCCTGAGCGCTGACTTCAAAGGGATGGTGCCAGCACACCGCCTTTAACTTCTGAAATAATGGTGCCTCCACAGCTCTTCCCAGTTATCGCTACAGCCTTGGGGCAGCAAATTATAAAAACCTGGAAACCTTCAAGCTCCGCAGCCTCTCTCTAGTAATAACCTGACATGTCTTTGGCTCCAGGCCCTGCATCAGCCCCTCGAGCATTTTGCTTCCCGAGGATGAAATGTCCTGTTTCTGGCTCTAAACCTCCCACCCTGACAGACTATTTCAGGTTTTTGGGAGGCCCCTTGCCCTGGAGGTTCTTCTCTGCACAGCCATAGGCTGACCACAGCCCCTTCTCACACATCCATCGTCCAAAGGACCATTTTGAACAAAATCTTCAGCCACAGCTGTAAACTGCTCTGTTTAACTGTGCTATTCCCATTGCACTGCCTGCTCCCAGTGGAGTTATGGGCCAAAGAAGTACAGCAGAAACACAGGCTTGTAAACTCCTTGTCCTCTCTAGGAGTAGCTTACAAGAGTGGCAAGACTCCCAGCATCCCAAATGTCCTGTTCAGTATCTCTGAAGAAGGAAGACCTGGAGCAGGAGACAGAGGACACACCTTGAAGGAAATGGATGGCCAGCACCTGGCTGGAGGACACCACACCTTGGGGTGCAGCTGATGCAGTCAAGGTCAGGGCTGCTGCTTGGGGGGACCCAGAGGGGACACACACCTTGTCCTGCACCTGGTGGCGACTAAAGCCCTGCAGGGTACCGGCAGGGACTTGCTTGTCCTGTGATGACACTGTCCTTACCCCAAAATCATGTGATTTTCACTGAGCAAAAGGACAGATACCTAATTCTCCTCACTCCCACTGTGTAAATCTCAGCTTGCAGGCAGTTAATACTCAGCTCTGTGAGGGATGGACATGGAGTTTTTCATCCTAGTGCTATGTACAGTGCAGCTCAGGACCACTCTGGTTTAATCCCAGAAGTCAACACAAAGCACCACAAAAATAAACAGTCTCCAGGATGCCACACTTCTTCTGCTTAAAGTAAGCAAACTAAAAGCTTTCAGATGCCTCATCCTTCTCCTGTTTAAGTTCAGAGTCAGGGCTTTTACTGCAGACTCTTGCACTTAGCTGGATCTTCTACTTCTTGGAGACACATCTCCCAAGAGATTGATGGCAGCCTTTCAGGACACGTCACTGAGGCACAGGTCTGCTGCCATTTGCATGTGCAAACATCTCCATTGCTTTTCACCACTAAAAGTGATACCAACCTGCATCCAAATCATCCAAATCACTGAGGACCTGAAACAGCATCCCGTGTTCACAGGAGACAGCGAGGATCTGGGCAGCCCTGAGTACACGACTGTCCTGCTACCCTCACAGGACAAGGGAGGTCCTCCTCTCCCTCTGCTTATTCCTCTAATCCTCACACTTACATGAGAGCAGCGCAACTTAGAAATTCCTGGCAGGGATGTCGAGGAGGGAGAGCAGCAATTTTGGGCGGCTGTTGCTCCCTCACTCCGCCACTGCTGTGCAGGATTCTGCCAGGTTTCCCTTTTCCCCCTCCCCTCGCCCCAGTTTCCCGGGCAGCCTGTTGCACTCAGCTCCGTAAGTTTTCAGAGCAGCTTTCCCATCTGCCTGCTGAACCAGCAAGTATGGGGCCCCTTCCCCAGTGAAACAGATGTGGCTTGCCTTTGTGCAACATCTGCACCTCATGCCCCGCTCATTTTGAACAGTCTTGCCTTTGTTTGTGAGGGGTTGTACAGGGGATGCTTTGGAAGAGGGCAGCAGCCTGTGGCCCGTGGGCTGGATTCCTTCCCTTCAAGTCCCACACACAAACTGCCTCCAACCCTGAGTTTCTTCTGGGGAAGAAGAATATGCTTTGTTCCTGTGGCATTCTGGAACTGACAGTCCTGCTCGTCAGCACTTCGGTTCCAGCCACAGCCCATAGCTCACGCTGATGACTCCTTTGGGACTTCTAAACCCAGGGATGTAAGAACTGGAATCTAGGAGCCATGGACCCCCTTCCTCACAACTCCCCTCACCCCGATAGCTTCTCTTGCTGCACCTCGGGGCAGCTCACCAGCTCTGGTTTGGCATCCCCAGTGGGGCTGTGCTGCTGCTCACACACATAACAGAGGCAAAGAGCCGAGGTGCTAGAAAGCCACGTCCCTCTTGCAATGTGTTCCGGGCTGTATTTAATATGGGGAGGAATACATTACAATAAAATCACATTTTATTTCCTCTTGCTCTTGATGAGTTTGCCAATCCTGCTCATGAGTGCCTGGAATGCTGCTAAAACTCTCACACATTTTGGCATTTGGTTCAGTTTTATTTATTTTACTGGGGGTCATGTTTTTTCTATATTTTGGAGAGAGGGGATTTTGATCCACTTATTTTCACTTTTCATTTCTAACCGGTGGACCAGCACCAGGGAACAGGAATGCTTGCTTGGTGCCCAGTGGGGGCTCACAAAACCTTTGGGGTGTTGGCAAGGAGTAGCACTGGATTCCCTTGTTGGAGTTTCAGTGGAGGTCGCCCAAGTCAGACAGTTGGGTTTCCCTGAGCTGACTGTCAAGTTTTTCCCTTCCTGGAGAGCAGGAAAGCGCATTCGTGGGATTCCAAAGTGGAGGGAGAAGGAGGAGGACAGCGGGGCCTTTCAGCCCTGTGGGCTTTCTTCAAAACAGAATTGTTCATACCAGCCCTGGCCTCAGCTGCAGAAAGGCAACCCTATTTTCCTCCTGTTAAGTCATTACATCTGAAAGACCAAAAAAGGGGAAGGAAACTGCTTGCCACTTGGCTCTGAGTGCTGCCTGCGTCCCGCAGACCCCATCCTGGGCAAAGCCTGCTGGCAGGCACCCCCCAAGCCCGCTCCTTCTCCCAGCAAAATCCATGGGGTGAGCAAGCAGAGCAAACGTGGTATGAGCATCGGTGCAGCCAGGCTCACAGAAAAGGGGCTTTTCCTTCAGGGCAAGGCAAGTAGCTGCAGGTGGACTGGAGTTATCGAGCACTGGAAATGGAAGGGGTAATTCAGGCATTTGGAATCTATGCCAGAGGATTAATACAGTGTAATCAGCCCCTCGTATTCAGACTGCCTCATACTAGGCGAACGACAGAGCAACTGGAAACGACTCGCTGGCAGGTTTTGAAGCCAGAAGAAAGAAGATGTTTCCGTAATGCAGTCATCCCCCAGCACTCTCTGCTGCGGCAGGTCGGGCATGTGCGGCAGCCGGATCCGACAAGGAGCCGGCTGCAAGCGTGCTCTCCATACCAACAGGGGAGCTCGCAGCTGGCATCCCTCTGGCTTTCTGCAAGGGGTCACCCTCCTGGTCATTTTGAAAGGAGTCAAAAATCATCTTGAGCATTTTGTTTGGGGTTTTGCTGCAAATGAAGCAACAAGATGATCAGCTTAGGGCATAGCCTGGATTTATTCCTCATGACCATCGCTGCCCTGCCTACAGGTGCCCAGAGCAAACCCAGATTATGGGCAAAATCAAAGCAATCAATGCAGGAGCTCACAAAGGGGAAAGGACTGCAGAAGCAGACCTTCCCTTGCCAAGGCAAAATGGAAATCCTGGCAAAAAGTGAATACCCCACTCTCACACGGGAGACCACACCAGGTACCTGGCTCAGGCTGTACATGCTTTGAAAGGCTTCATAGTGAAGGCTTGTACAGAAAAGTGTTACTGCAGATAAAAGGCTGGTATGGGGAGAGTTGCCTTGCTTTTCCCCTTGACAGGAAGGAGTTATCTCCAAACCCAAAATGGGTGACATGAGCCCCACCTTGTCTATTTTTCCTGCTGCTGAAGTTCATTAATTAAAAAACCCAAAGCAGCCTATACAAACTGTAGGATGGAAAGTGTAAAGCATGACACTAGTGTCCCCTCTACACATACACCCACACTCCAGTGAAGGCTGGCACAGCAATATTGTCCCCAGAGATGCTCTGAGTCATCAGCACACTCTCGAGGACACCAAAATGCTTCAGTGACACCAATGACCAGTTTCTGGCAGCAGCACCAGGCACCTCCTCAGCTCATCCATCACAGGTTTGCAACCCCTGCCCAACACAAGCTGCGCAAGGGCTGAGGTGGCGAAGCAGGGACAGCGTCCCCGCCCCAGTGCAAACTCCCTGGCACGGCACCCCGCTGTCCCCCGGCGGGGCAGGGGTAGCGGGGCGTGGGGGACCATCCCAGAGCAGCTGATGCGTGCTTGCTCAGATGGCTCTGCCAAGCGCTGCTCCAGACTGGAGCACTAAAACTAGACGACATGAAACACCACCCTAAGGTTTGGAACACGCTGCAGATGTGGATAAACCTTCTAATGCTGGGAAAGCACAACATTTCTTGGGAGGGACGTGAAGCTTTCCCTTGCCAAACTGGCCGATTTTGTGGCTTTTTGATGAAAGTGCTGTTCTTTGTCAGGACCGAACAGAAAGCACGGAGCGGCTCTTCGTGACCCCTTTCTGCACTTCGCTGCCTTCACTCCACGCTGTTCTCCTGCCTGAAGCAGTGCCACCTGGCCATTTAAACGAGGTGGGTTTTGGCTGAGGGAGTGTAATCACCTCCCTGGCTGACAGCGGTGCTTTAACTACAGCAGCCCCAGGCACTGCCTTTAGGGGCATCCTGACAATCTGCTTTGCCCATCCCTAGAGCATTCTTACAATCTGCTTTGTCCATCCCTAGAGCACTCTTACAATCTGCCTGGTCCATCCTAATGCTTTTAAGGACAGACACATGCTGTAGCGGCTCCCTGCCTTCTTGCCTCACCACGCTCCGACCCTCCGAGTGGTGCCGCTCAAGCTGCCCCCAGGATGGAGACATCCAGGATACGCCGCTGCACCTCATCCCACGGGGCTGGTGTCCCTGAGCAAACCCGGCGCTGCTTCCCACTATCAGCTCAGCCGAGGAAATCCCTAAATCCTACCATGTCTCGCAGCAGCAGCAGCAGCAGCAGCCGACGCGCTCCTCCTCGCGTGCTTCACCGCCTGCGGGCGACACAGCGCACGGTCACCTCCTGAGCCGGGCGCCGGCCGCCGGTGGCACCTCCATCCCACACCAGGAACCCACACGGAACGCACACACACACACAAAAATTAAAAACAGCAATTAAAAAAAAAAATTATCCAGCAACTCATGCGCCCGGTTCCCCCGGCCAAGGCACTGAGGCCGGCCGGGGGCTGCACCCAGGGGTGCCCGTGCGGGCTGTCCGCAGCCCCCGCCGCCCAGCTCCCGTCCCCGCACGCCAGCGGCAGCCCCCGCTTCCCCCCGGCCGGCGGGACACCCTTCAAACTTCAGCTGCGAGTTTTCAAACTCTGCCTCATCCCAGACCCACCTCCCTGTGGGGAGGGGAGTGGAGAGGCTGGGAAGGGGGGAACAGGCGTTTGAAAAGTCTCGTTTTCACAATAAAAGCCCTTCTTGCTGCTTTTTTCTGTTTTGGTTTTTTTTTTTTTTCCAATACCGAGGACCAATTTGAGACAGAAGGACATGAAGACACACATCCTCATCCCAAGCCCATTTGTACCCAGTGACCCCGATGCCAGCCAGGTAGAGGGACCAGCAGAGCCCCAGGGACCACAGTGACCCCAGAGCCAGGCAAGCGAACTGGAGGTCTGTTCATGAGTGCCCAAGAAAATGCTCTTTGCAGGTCTTTTTTAGCATTTCTTTGCCTTTCAGTAATGGTCCAGCAAAGAGCTGTGCCACATCAGTGCCTGGAATGGACACAGACCTGGGAGAAGATTTCTTATCTGCCTAAAAGGCATTAATGCATTAAAACCATTTTTAGGGTGCTCAGGCACCTGTTTTTCTGGGGCACGCAGTGCCTGTAGGCAGCCAGGAGAGGGGCACGGGGGAAGAGGACCCTCCCCACACCCAGCAGTGCAGACTGCAGCATGCTGGGCCCTGCAGTGCCCAGTGCAGCTCCAACACCCAGCTCCTGGTATAGGGTGCATCCTAAGTGCCATTTCCTCAGGCCTCTGGGAGAAGAGGGTCTGGGGGCATTGCTTTGGGAAGCAGTGTGTTTCAAGAGCCCTCCATGGCCAAGCAGGATATACAGGCAGCTGCCAGGCTGCAAAGCACTTTTTTGTTTCATGTGACTTTCCCCTTCCAGCCCTGGGCTGTGACCAAGCAAAACCCTCACCATGGCAGGTGACACTGCCAGCTGCTCCAGCCCCTCACCAGCTTCAGCCCCAACCAGCCCAGCCTGGGGACAGGGGGAAACCCTCTGTCTCAGGTGTGTCTCAGCTCCCTGACATGTGCAACTCCCTCCTCTAAGGAAACCGTAAAACAAACCAGGTTGATCGGCATTGTTCTTTACTGATATTTGTATTTTTAAAAAATCTGATAAAGGCACAGTACAGGCTTTTGTGAGGTATAATGAAGATATGGTGGTCTAAAAAGAGAAGAGGATGAGGCTGAGGGCAACTGGGCCAAGTCACTTGACCAAGGCAGCATGGGAAGGCAGTGGCAGCACAGGAAGAGGCTCCTGTGTTCCCAAGCCCCATTTTAGCTCATTGACCATGCACAGTCCTCATTTCACATTCATTTCACAAGGTGATGCAACACAGTGGGTGTAAACAATGTCGGCAACTCAGTGCTCTTGCCCAGTGTGCTCTCGTGCCAGTCCCAGTGCCCCAGGGCCTTCATACCCTCCTGGTTCACCGAGTGCATCTTATTTTCATATGGTACATCTCCCTACCCCTTCCAGTGCTACCCAAAACTACAGCTAGGAAAGTAGGTGGTTTGAAGATTACACACCAAAGCAGTGTGTCTGCTTTCGGCTTCAGCACACCACACTCCATGCCTCCCTTGGGTGTGAGGAGGGAGTGCAGAAACCAAGCCCTGCATCCCCTCCTTGCTGCCACCACCAACCACATTGGCCCCCCCCTGTCCTGGACTCTGCAGCGTTGAACATCCTAAAACACTTCCCTTGAGGCCAGTTCCCTGGGGCAGGTAATAACCTAATGCTTCTAATACAATTAGCAATATGAAGGAATTAGCAATAACCTAGCATTGGCCTTGGCACAAAGATGGCCTGTCCGAAGACAGACCGAGTGCCAGGGGAGGGATCTGCAGGGCTCCGAAGGCTGAACCCTGTGCCTCACAACTCGTTGGAGGCACCTCATTTCGGAAGCATTTGCTTTCATCTGCCTTTCTTAATTTTGAAATGATTCAATTTATATGCAGTTTTCTGTCAAAATGATTCCTGTCAGTGCAGCGGCATTGTGAACCTTGACTGACAGGCCCAGCGCTCCGGCTGGTCTCTCCGGATTGCCTCTCCCTACAAATAACCCTTTAAAATGCACGCCTGACATTTCAGGAATTTGACATCAGAAGCAGGCTTGGGTGGCTGCTGTAGCAGACTGACTTAAGTGATCAGTGGCCAAACCAGCAAGGTAAATCTAGTGGGCCTTGAAACAAATGCTCCAACCTCGGCATTTTGAAATTTCAAAAAATTTATTTTCCCCCTCCTTCTCCTGCTTTTTAATTACATTCACAGTGCAAAAATCAGATTTAAAAAGCAGACCTAAGAACCACTGCAAACCAGTTTCCTGAGGAGGACTCCCCAAATCCATAGGACTGTGACTACCTTGTACCTGAGGTGGGTAATCCTAAGCCTACCAGTACAGCCCCAGATCCCATAAGTAGCATCCCTGCTACTGCATTCTGGAAAACTAGTGAATACCTGAATAGTGGAAACTGCTTTTCTTCTCTCCTTTTTCTTTTCTATCCCCTGAGCACCTCTGCTCATATTCTCAGACATTCCCACTCACCCACACGTAGGCTTCCATGATGTTTCCCTGACTTTAGCTGAGGCCAGTCCTTCAATCAGACAGACACCTCCTCTGCAGGATGAGGGACAGTCCCCACTCCAAGAAACACCCAAGAGATGTAGGCAGCAAAGGGAGACGGAGGAGAGCAGGGAGGTGGGACTGCACCCAGCTTGCAGGTAAAATGTGAGTCTCCAAAACAACCACGTCTCACACTAGGTGCTCAGGCCAGCTGACCTTCAATTTCCCAATACCAAAGATCTCCCGAGCCTGATCGCTCTTGCCTTGCACATAGGCAGGAGGAAAAGCTGTTCTGTCCCTGTTGCAAGGCACAGGACAGCAGTATGAGGGTTTGCTGGTATCTCCTTGGCAGATCCAGCTTAGCCAGGAGCAAGTACTTTGACCCAGGAGAGCTGAGACCTTTCCCTAGGGTTCTCTATACAGGCCAAAATCCAAGGAAACCAACGGAGAGCAAAGAAGGCCATGGGTGCTGTTGTACCCACAGCAGCACCTCTGTGCACTAGCAAAATCTCCTGGTATAACCCTGATTCCATTTCATAGAGGCTGACTTGCCTTTCCACTTGCTTGTCCTCATAAAGAAATGCCTGCCGCAGAAGGATGAAAATAGGCTGATTTTTTTTCTTCTTTCTCAGAAATACTTTTTTCTTTCCCTTTGTGTCCCAGTGGACCTGCATTCATTTCTCCCTTGCGAACTGAAGACAGGCAGTGGAAAGGGGACGGATTTCAAGAGCTGTCAAGGAACAGAAAGCTATTCTGCCTCTCAGAAAGTAAAGCTGAAGGGTTTTTTCTTCCTCTTAGAAAAGTGTGAGGCTCTAATGGGTTTGAGGGGCTATGAATATGACTTTTCACGTCTGCCAAGATAATTACAAGCTTGAATGAATTTCTGAGACCCAAACCCTGCCCAGATAAATCATACCTATCAAGCACTGATTAAAAACGAGCTGTTCAGAAAGCCTTCAAATTTCTCTCCCCTTCCCACCCCACTATCTCCTGTATCTGTTGGTAATGCGTCTCAATGCTTTACTAAGGAACTGTAGAGGAGACTCTGGTACTGCACCCTTTCTTTGCAGGAGGTGTGAAAGAGATGGGAAATTGAGGCTAGAGGGATCCAGCAGAATGAAGAGAGATTTGGGCTCAGACTGGGTCTGGCACTGGAACACAGAAGAGGCTGAGAAGCAGGTAAGCTGCAAAACTGAGTTTTGAATCTGGTTTCAAAGTGTGACATGAACCCATGCCCCACTTACCCAGTCAGTATCCCTGCAGGGGACAAGCAAGGGTCCCTGACACGGAGAAAAACCTGGATGTGGGTGATTTCTTTCAGTTCACTGTGTGTGGGAACGACTCGTGCATCTCAGGTTTTCCTCATTGTTCACATGGAAATAAGCCCACCCAAGTCATTTACAGAATGCACTGAATTTTCATAAGTATGCTGAAGAAGCTGCACACCCCCAATGCAGTAATTAGAGTAAATTAATGCTGCCGGGATGCCTTTGTCACCGTTTGTCTGACTCAAGACAAAAGGCAGAGAGGTCACATCCTGAAGGGAGAGTAATCCTTTATAAGCAGTGTTTAAGATGCCAGAGAAAACAATAACATCTGCAGAGGAACCACAGGTTCCCTGAGCACACAGGCTTTATACTTCCCACAAATACCTATTGTATCCTCCTTGTTGTCATGACTCAAACACAAGCATATGGAGGAAGGGACAAAGAGTTATTAAGTCCTTCAGAGGTGATTACTCATTCCTCCAACTTAACATTTTAGATAAATGCTACAAACTCTGAAGCGCTTGTCAGAACACAGTATTGTTTTTACAGAACATGAGCTGAGTCAAATGAGTTAGGGTTTTCTTTTAATTTTTTAATTTCTAAGGGCTATTTTTAAAGTTCTTCCATGTTCAGCCAGAAAAAAAATCTTACCACCCATATTCCGTGTCCAAGACATTTGCTGTGTTATTAGAGAAGGAACTGTTTCCTAGCCTGCTCCTCCAAGAAAAGCCGACCACTCTGCATCACCAAGGGTCTCAGCCTCCATTCTCCACCAGCTTTTGGAAACAACTGAACTTCAGCCCCATGTGAAAACAGTCCCTGACAGTCCAGCCATGTCGTGGCACCCCAAGTCCATGGGAGCGGGTGAACCTTCCAGGTGGCACGACATGGGTGCCCCAACAGGGTTCCATCCCACTGCGTTCCCTTGCTCCCAGCAGCTGGTATAACAACATGAACTTCAACACTGACTTTCTATCTGTATTTCACCCCAGACACCTCTGTCCTCTTCAGTCTGTCCTTCCCAAGGCAGGGATCCCTCTTTTTAAAGCCTTATCTTTTCTTCCTCTCTCTTTCTCCTTTCTAGATACAAACCCCAGCACTACAATGAATCAGAAACACCATTTTTTTTGACTGTTACCATGTAAATCAAGGGATTGAGATCTCTATTATTTAGTATCCCACTAATCCTGCACCATCTGCAATCTCCACTAGCAAATAAATGCGTGTGTGTCTGTGTATCCTTAACTTGATCACTGTTTGAAAATACGGGATGTTGGATGAAGAACAATTCCACCCCACAGCATATAAAAGCTTTAGCACTGATGTCTCATTTTTGAGATCTGTTGTTGAGGCAGTTTCTCATCTAATATGTAAAGCAGTCCCTGTCAATTATACCGTCTGCAGAATAAAAAGGGCGTATGGTGCTATGTCCGTCGCTTTGGAGACACCCAGATGTGCCCTGCCAGCACAGAAGCCGTGCTCTCCTCAGGAAGGTGATGAGCTGGGCTGACCATGAGACCACCTTAGCTGGCAATCGCTACACTCACAGCTCCTCGCTTCTCCTTAACAAAGGCTTTGCCTAGCCATCCACTTGTGCTACCACACCTACGGAAGGTGGCCAGGAAAAGTCACTGGAAACTCTGTAGCGTCACAGAAAAATTTCCTGAAGAGCTGAAAAATTAGTGCACAAGTTATTTGGGCTTAGAGGGGCTAAGAATTAGTGTTGGGGGTTCAAAGAGCTGCTTGGCTGATTCCCTTGGCCTCCTGAGCAGGAGTTGTCCAAGCTCATCTTACTCTGGAGGTGCTTGGGGAGAAAAAAGGAGCTGTGGTGGGGCTCTGCTGGGAACACCTCAGCTCCCCCTTGCCTGCTCTTGCGCCTCACAGGCAGGGCCAGGGTGAACACAGGTTCTCCTGCACCATCCAGAGCTCCCTGCATGGCTCAAAACTGCAGACAGCTTTCAGGAAGCCTGAAAGGGAGCGCAGACAACACCAGGTGGGAGCACAGAGCATCGCTGCCTGAGATTCACGTTAGCAGCTACAGGTGCTGCCTGCCCTGCCTCCCCACAGAGAGTGACTGTGGCTCTCTCCAAGACCTTGCCAGAGGTCAGTTCCTACCTCTGCATGTGAACAGGCCAGATCCTGGGGGCAGAGCCTGCCCTGCTGGATTCGCTGTGTGCCTGTGTCCCGAGCCTAGGGGACATCAAGCTAGCCCGTGACTTCATTTTCCTTAGAGCACCTCAGCAAACCTCCAGCTCTAACCTGCAGAATCACACAGAAACAAGGGGAAAATGAACACGGACTGATGCATGGAACATTTCCACCCCCTAAAAGAGAGAGAGAGAGAGAAAACAAGACAGAAGCAATCTTTTTCTTTTCCTGGAAGGAGTTATTGGCATATGCTCGAGTTGGGACCACAAAGACACTCTATTGACTGTGACCATACCTTTGCACTAGGGAAAGTCCTCTGTCACCGTGATGCCAGGAGGGGGGAAAGCGTATGCATTAACACATGGAGCAATCAGGCGGTATTTAATCTGAGAGCTTTGAATTGTGGCTGCTGAAAACGGGGTCTGACCAACATATGGGCTCATGAATCTTTCCTGACAGCCCTGCAGTTAACAGAAGCAAGAAGTGGAGCCTCCTGGTTATAAATTGGTCATGAATAAATTTAGGCTGACAATTAGAAGGTTTCTAATAATCAGAGGATTAGGTTCTGGGAACTTTCAGACAGGAGAGGGAGTGGGCTGTGAACCTTTGTCACTCCCAGTGGAGCAGCATAAGAGAAGAAAGGAAGGAACTGAACAGCTTGGAGAATTTATCCTGTCCATGCCCCCCAGGGATGGCTTTGCATCATCTGCTAACGGTACAGAGCAATAGCCCTGGAGCCGAGTTTCTTGCAAGTTTTGAGTAGAGTGGCCAGAAAGCAGGGTCAGATTGTTAGGGGCTAGCTTGTCAGGTAGGTTCTCCTTCCAAGGACCATAAAGACACCAAATTCCTGTCTGAGCAGTGACCACCCAGGGCTGTTGGCAGTGCCTGTGACCCTGGGCACTCTCATCCTGTGGCATGGCACTGGGACTTTCTTCTGCCCACAATCTCAAATTTTCTATAGGATGCTAGAAATTATTGTGCACCATGGAGTGTGTGGATGCTTTTAAGTCTCCTGTTAGAACAACTGTTCTGTAACACAACTGCCGGTGTTGACATTTAAATGCAACTCTGCCTCCCAGTCTAGACCTGCTGCACTGCCAGCAGAGACCAGGCACATCCACAGAGGGAACATCCTTCCTTCCAAGGTCACGTTCAGGTGTCTAGGAGTTGAGGAAGCCTGCTCACATCTGGGATGAGGATCTGCATGCACCGCCAGCAGCAGCAGCTTGTCAGCCTCTCCCTGGACCTTGAAAAATGCTTCAAGCAACCGGAGCAAAAATGATGCCACTTTCAGCTAGTCAGACTTAATTTATTTCATTATGCCGTGAACTCTGATTTTTTTCCATTATCCACAGAGGCTTCCAGGATGAGCTAAGACTCACATGTGCAATGTGAATGAGACAAGCAGTAGATATAAAAGATAAACAAGGAAAAAAAACCCTCCCTGTAAAGTTATTCAGGGATTCCAGGGAGTAAGAGAAGAAAAAAGGAAAAAGCCCTAAAACCTATTTTCCATCTCTTCTTTAGAATACTTTTACATAGCACCTGACTGTGGCAATAACACAGCCAGCAATGGCCCCTTCTTTTGTAAATAGGAGGATCAAATGGTAGCTCTAAAAAGTCTTGACTGGTGAGTTATTGTGAAAAACATTCAGATGTTGTGCTCTCCCATTGTGTGTCCTTGGGTAAAGCTCCAGCAAATCTCAAAGATAATATTCTTTCATGCTATTTAAATATGCACACCATTACTTTTTTGAAGCATCTATAATGCTCATCAGAGCAGAGCTTCCTGGCAAGATCCTGCCAGATAAACCTTTATCAGGGCACAGTACCCCAAAACACCATCCGTACTGCACCAGAAGCCCAAAGTGGATGTGAGGAAAGAGCTTGGCTCTGCTGAGGTCAGGGCCTCTCCTCACTACGTGTGAGGAACAGCTACAGAGCTAAATAAGCCCGAAAAATACCCTCCAACCAGGGATCAGTGGGGAAATGTTAAAAAGTACTTCCTCTGTAACAAGAACTGAGTCCATGCACTTTAGGAAGGAGGAAGTGGCTCTCTGCTTGTGGCAACGGCATAATTTTTATGTTGGTGAGCGGCACCAATAGCTGACTGCAGGTGGAAGACCTCTAATTTGGATGCACATAGTGGTCTGAAAGCCTGTGGGGGAGGATGGAGAGTTTGCTACAAAGACTTGCCTGAAGCCCACTCAGTTTTATCACCACTGAAAGGGAGGTGAGGACAAGATGACCAACTCTTTGCTTATCTAAAACAAGAATGTAACACAGGGACAGGTGCACAAAGCGAAGGTTGGGCCACATTCCCACTTAAGGACACCATGAACTGAGAGTTGCACATTCCCCAGGAATGAAGCTTGTACAGGGAAATGGGTGTGGGTACATCACCAGTACCCACAGGGCCTGTGTCAAGGCAGGGACAAGGACTGCAGCACAGCCAGGGATGTCATGTTTAAACAGGTAAAAGCTGATCTTCCTGCTTCAGTGAAGGAAATCCCAGTATAAACTCAAAAGCACCTGAGTGTGACGATAGCACATGCAACTTCAAGCTCAAAACAACATTAAAAATTTCCAAATTAAACCCCCAAACAAACCAACCCAGCCCCCCTCTGTTCCCCTGGAATTACAGAATGGAAGAACAAAAAGCTGAAGACCTGAAATGAGTAGACAACACAGCCATCCCTGTAATTTGCTCCACTTAACACTTCCTTGCAAGCTGTACTTACTCATATACCAATAATGCTGTGAATAGAAATTAGCACTCCTTCATCTCGATAAAAGGCAGGCACGTGGAGCTTTCAGAGACACTTTATCAGTGTGCACAGGAGAAAAGCAGAGAAACTTTACAGGGCTGGAAACATTTAAGGGGCACTATAATTGAAGCAAGACAAAATAAATAGAGCTATAAATTAGACCAGATTTGTCACAAGTCCATCAGTAAATGCAGAGATTTCTCTTTCAGGTCTATTACGTCTCAATGAAAAAATTGAAACACATTCAGATTGCCAAACACAGTAACAGACATGCTAGTCAAGAACCAAAAGCATGCAAATACAGCATTTTTCAAGAAGAAATATGCATCACCAGCAAATCAGTTGGCCCAGAACTGCAGCTGGTTCATGGTAACAGCAGATTTTGCACCTCTTAACTACAGAGCATGCCAAGGGGTCCAATCCTACCCCTAGAATTGCTCACATCTCCCAGACCTTGCAGCACAGAGATTAGGACTGGGTTTGCCAAGTACTGGTATCGGTTTAGGAAATACAGCAATTATCTGCTGATCTCAAGAGTAAACTGGGATGGGGTAGATGGCCTGCTTTGCCCCCAGCAAGCCCACTACATGTTCTGCATTAAGTGATATGAGAAAACAAATACAGGGACTTCACTTTAATCTCTTTCTGAACAGCAGACCCCATTTCTTCATGCTCAGCTTCACCAAGTAAAATAAGAAGCACATCCATAGCCCAGCAAAGTACATCTTAGTCAACTGTAAAGGCAAAATGAAGAATTGGCTAAGAGCATCCACTGCCTTTAAGTGTTTGTGCCACCCCTTTGTTTGGCACCATTCCTTGCACGGGAAGGCAGCACAGTTGCCTGGCTTTAGGAACAACCTCATGAAGAGCTAACGCTGCCATCGTGTGGCAACCTTCAGAAATAAACTGCACTCCTGTAGTTTTTGGTATTCCCCGTAGCTTTACAAAAAGGAGGAAGCGGCCCAGAGGGCTGGACAACGCTCGTGGACCGAAAGAAAGGTGGGCTGCCCACAATACAGACCTGCAGGTTTCAGAGAGGCTTCATGAGTTGCTGAAAGGGGCACCAGATGCTGCTGACATGGAACACCCAGCCAGAAATGCACAGTGCAGGTACCAAAACCCGGTATATTCTGTTACTGCTCTTTTCCCCTTTCGGCCAAACTAAAAACCACTATTTTGACAGAAATACTGCTTGTCAGGCGTGGTGTTACAGAGCCCAGCTTTCTTTAAAGGCACGGAACGCTCTCTCTCCCCAGCAGTGCCTAAATCTTTAATGCCCCACTCTCATGGTGCAGTGCTAGGGCTGACACAACTCTCTACATGTGTTTTACACCACTACAAGGTCGCTCTTCAGGACAATCCCAGCTCCCGAGGATTACTGTACACCTTATATCGTGGAAAAGTTTCAGCTGCCTCAGCAGCTGCCGAGCAGTAGAAATGGAAACACTGGATAAATTGCTGCAGTCACAGGCAAAGATGTTCTGGGGAACACAGTAGCTTTAAAAACAAGTAAATGGTGTAGAAAAAGCGTTTCTGAGCTCCTTATGATTGAAGGCACATCTATTTTCTGTACAGGCACATCTACCATTTTTTCCCTCAGTCTTATATAACCAAGCTTAACAGTAGTACATAAAAAAATCAAGAACCCTAAGGGACAAATCTTTCACCTTAAAGGACCTCCAGGTTGATAGAACTCTGAAGTTACTTTCAAGCTAAGAGTTTCAGAGTAGGTGGATTTAATCACTTCAAAATCCAATTTAAAATCAAGGTCTCCAGACACTTGAACACAGCTTTTAGTCCCAATTTGCATAATTTCTGATTTTTTTTCCCCTTAGCAGTTATATCCCTTCCTATCAACCATGTGCTTGAACTCTTATCTCCAAGGGTATATAAACAGCTCAAGACAACACTGTATACTTTTTAAGTGTTTGGGCATGCAGATGCCTAATGCTGACTGAAATAAACAGCATTAACCATGTAAATAAAGCACACGTTTTTAACAGCATGCTTACCAGTGTATTTGACCACATATATTTGAGTATGTATTTGACAGCATAAAGGTTTCACAACCTTCATTCTTTAAAATATATACTTCCTCCTCCATTTTCTATTTGACTGAAAAAATAATTTGCTTTTAAATTACCAGATACCTCAGACTTACACGATTTCTCCATTCAATGTGAAGAAAATGTTATGTCCTGCCAAGAAACTACAGGAGGAAACACAAGAAATTACATGGATGCTGACACTGAGATTTGTAAACATTATTTTCTAACGCAAAGACTAAACTGAGCACTTCAGTGTTTCAGATTAACTAATTTTTAGGTCATGCTCCCTTTTACTTGATGGTTTTGATTAAATAGTGGAAATTATATGCTGCATAGTTTAAGGAACTGGAGTTAATATCAGGTCTCGACACAAAATCTTACCCTTAAACATTCCAAAAAGCAAGGAGACTGAAATGCATGCCGACAATTTCCATCTTGTTAATACATCGCAAATTACTGTAATTGTGCTTACAGGGCAACTACGGTTGCCCTGAAGCATCCAAGTATTCCAAGTCACTACTTTAAAAATAGCAGTTTTTTAGAAAATATTTTGAAGTGTTTGAGCAGCAATTTGCCAAGTCTTTCAAACACTGACATTCTTGTGTTCTAACCAGAACACACACTTTCAGCATACGCCTGAATTTATGCAGAACTATTAGTGTAATTATTTTCATGTGTTTTACACTCAAGACTGTGCAAGTAATTTTGTACATTCCTAACAAATTCCAATAGCAGACTGCTTTTTGATGTCAGGATCTGACCTATCTCAAATAACTGGGAATGCAATTACTTCAACTGGTATTAGGGTACAGAGTCCTTGGCGTAGTGTGACAAAACCATTTCTGCATGTTCCTGGGGAATACTAGAACCCAACACTCGGACATGAAAAAATGAGACAGACAACAACTCTTGGTCAGAAATAAAAGCAAACTTATGATCACAATTTAAATCAAATGTTTGTAATTTTAAAATCAGAACAAGGACACAGAGTTATACATAATGAGAAGTTCATTTTATTTCTGTGCCTTCTGTGCCTTCGGTGCTGGTGCCTTCTCTGGCTTCTTAGCCTTTGGTGCCTTCTCTGGCTTTTTGCCCTTCGATGCCTTCTCTGGCTTCCCTGGTTTCTTGCCTTTTTTAGAAGCCAGCCTCTGGAGCTTCTTCATTTCATGCTTGATGATCCTGTTTCTCTGTAAAAAAAAGAAAATGTTTACACTTCATCAGAATGAAAAGAGCAAGAGTTCAAATACTGTGCCTTAATTCAAATTCTACACTTTCAGATCCTGCCTCTTTTCACTATCACCCTTTACCATGCATGATATTTGAAATGTCAAATTTTACCTAAAACTGTTCCAATCTACCAAGCGGACATCATCATTCTGGCTGGTAACTCGGGCATCTCAGTATTTCACTGTTGGGGAAGATGAAAGAGGGAAGTTCTATTGCCTGGCCAAAGATGCTGAGAACATGGAAACTACAGGAGAAATAGAAATGAAGGCATACTTTGAGATACCAGGCCTCAGTTACTGAACAACTGGAAAACAATAGTGTGGCTGACTGAAGATAATCCCCTTTTACTGAACAAATACCTTCTGCTAGCAAACAGGTCCAAGAGTCACAGAAGACCCTGCCAGCTTGGCAGAGAAGGTCCAAAGAGTGGTTTTTAAGGTTTAAAATGTAATGTATGGTAATGCAATGATTCTTATAGGCTATATGTAAATGATATAGGATTTGTGTCTTGTACTAGATTGGTTGATGAAAATCAGAATATTCAGCACAGAAAATGATTTATTGTATTGTACACGAGAATCTCACTCACTTCTGTCACTCTTTCTGCACTTCTTACTTACTTCTTACTGCTCACTTCTAGCTCTTTTAGCTCTCTCTTGCTCCCTCTCGCTTTTCCGGCCTGCTTCAAGCTGCGGCTGGCAGCTCCAAGCAAGGCCCCTATTATCTATGTCCTTACCAATAAACTTCATGCTCCAAAAGTTACTTATAGAGATCTCGCATCATTAACCGTCCAACGAGGAGTCGTTTTTTCTACATTTCACATGTAATGATTTTCATTATAGGGTGAATTACTAACAGCAACCCGTCAAGAATATTTGGTTTTATCAGCAGGCAATTCCTTCCTCGGCTGTAACTTGGGTCATGGATTATACAAGTTCAAGTCTGATCAGCTACTGAAGAGGAAGTGGTGGCATACAAAGAAGCATGGAAAATTCAAGGCATTCACACCCGCAGTGTCACCCCATAACCCAAGCCAGCTGTGAAAGTAAGGCTACTAACACTGGATGTGACTCTGAAGTGAAAGCTAGAAGCATTAACTCCATGAAGAAGCAGCACTCAAGCACTTACCATCTTCTTCGCTTTCATCACCTTGTAGCGATCAAAGTCAGTCATTTTGGCTTTCTGTGTGAAAAGAATCAGTCATGAAACTCTGATATATACAAGTAGTAAAACTCAGCGTTCCAAAGCATTCCACAAGTAACTGATCATCTCCAAATGAGGTTTAGCTGCACTTCTGGAACTAGCTCACTATTTAAGGCCTTTGCACCATCCCAGGATGCAAGAAAAGAGGCTGTAACAGAAATGACTGCACAAAACCACATTTACCATAAAATACAAGTTAAAGCTGATGGGTAGAAACTGTTAAAAACCTACGCCTTGTCTATCTTTAATCCTAGCTTGCTATTGAAAACGTGCAGCCTTTAGACTGTACCTAATTTTACAAAGCAGGAGCAGTACAACATGTACTCCTCATCCAGTCCAACACTATTACCTTTTCTCGGGCTTCAATCTTCTTTGCCCATCTTGTTGCTGACCATTTTTCATTGATATTTTCCTTCTCCCAGGCAAGTCGCACACACTTCTGACGAGCACTGCATTGGAACAGTCACAAAACCACATTCACACTCTTTATTACTTCAGACACCTTCCTTCAAGCCAATGTCACATCTCTGTGGCCTAATTAATGTTCTGTTGAATAAATGCTTCACTAGAACTGACAGAATGGGTCAGATTGGAAGGGACCACAGTGGGGTCACCTGGTGCAACCTCTCTGCTCGAGCAGGGCCATCCCAGAGCACATGGCACAGGATTGTGTCCAGGCAGTTCTTGAATATCCCCAGTGAGGGAGACTCCACAACCTGTACAGGCAATCTGTTCCAGTGCTCAGTCACCTGAGATCCAGGAGATCCACATCTCTCTTGTTCTGAGGAGCCCAGAACTGGACACAGCAATCCAGATGTGCCTCACCAGGGCTGAGTAGAGGGGCAGGATCACTTCCCTCGACCTGCTGCCAGTGCTCTTCCTAATGCCCCCCAGGATACCATTGGCTTTCATGGCCTCAAGGACACACTGCTGACTCAGGGACAGCTTGTTGTTCACCAGGACCCCCAGGTCCTTCTCCACAGAGCTGTTTTCCAGCAGTTTTGCCCCCAGCCTGTGAAGGTGCTTAGGGTTATTCCTCCCCAGGGGCAGCAAAGGCATTTGCCCTTGCTGAATTTCAGGCAGTTCCTCTCTGCCCATCTCTCCACGCTGTTGAGGCCCTTCTGAAGGGCTGCACAGCACTCTGGGGTATCAGCCACTCCTCCAGGCTTTGTGTCACCAGGGAACTCGCCAAGGAGGTATCTCCCCTTCCTCCAAGTCACTGATGAATGAGTTAAACAATACTGGGCCCAGTATTGAACCCTGGGGGACACCACTGGTGACTGGCCTCCAAACAGACCCCGTGCCACTGATTACGGACCTCTGGGATCTGCTCCCAATCCACCTCACTGTCCAGATAAGCAGCTATTCCTTGCACTGCTTCAGGATCAGAAACACTGCCCTTTTTTGATTTTAAACTACAGAAACTCATACATTAACTGAGCTAAAAGGAACAGGATGAGTCCAGCCTCCTGCAATTCCAGTGTAGTTCTGTAGGCAGGGAACCTATTTAATGCCTGAAGGTGACTTTTAAGCAGTAGCAAAAGCAAAGCTGCAGCAGCATTTCTGTGGCTTTTCTCCACAGAACTCCCTGTGAGTTGCCTCGGCTGCTGTGGGGCTTCCTTTGCACCTGAACAGCAGCTATCAGCCAACACTGGCAATGAAAACCTAAATATATTCAACTATAACATCACAGTCTGCCACATTTTACTATTAATCCGCTACTGTTTGAGCTTTCTAGACTTAGCAAGCACCGTTTATCAACTGACAGCGTGGGGGATTTTTTTTACACAGGTCAAGAAAGATGCCAACTACTCACCTGTGTGGGAACTTGAGGACAAAGTCAGTCAGCTGCATGCACTTGAAGGGCATGGCCTGCCTCCTGACACCACTGCAGGGGCCATCCACCAGTGCCTGAAAAAGAGAAACAAATGTGGGGGGGTTGCAGCAGTTTTCCCATTGTATGTGATTTAGGCAGCTGCTTCCTAATAATGTATGAACAGTACCTTGACAACACTGATCCAAAACTGAAACACATATTATGCAGACAAAACTGGAGATTGTTAAGTCTTGTCTGTACAACCCAAGCTTTACAAAAAGAATTTTAAAGGATTGCCTTTGACAAAAAAACCAAACTGAAATAAAGAAAAAAAAAAAGCACACAAAACTAAGATGTGCACAGGAAGAGTCCCCTAGCCCAAATATTCACTTTACACATACATTAATGCCATTCCATTCATAAGCTTTAGACTCCAACTGACATTCCTTGTCCACTTCTACACCTAGGAAACACAGCAGAGAGGGGGATGTATCACTTGCCAGCGGGGAAAAAAGCTTGCTCCTAAAGGTTTCAAACACAACAGCTGTTAAACCCTGTATTTTTATCAACTGCTTATTTATTTGAAAACAAAATTTCTGTTGAACTCAATACACACAGCCTTAGCACACAAGACTCTGTTTAGGCAGAAAGGAGGCGCAGCAGTCACAACTTACCCTATTCTGGTCAATAACATCCACGATGGCCACCAGTTTGCCAGCATGTGGCCCGAAGGAGATGAAGGCAACTCTGCCGATCTCCACGAAGCGCTTGAACACCTGGGAGAGCAGGTAGGAATGGACAGAGTCAGGCAAGAACACACCCAAGGCCATTTTCAGATTCAAGGCTCTGAGAGCCTTTGAAAGACTTTCCCGAAAAAATCACAGAATGGTTTGGGTTGGAAAGACACCTTAAAGATCACCTAGTCCCGACCGCCCTGCCGTGGGCAGGGACATCTTCCACTTCACCAGGCTGCTCAGAGCTCCCTCCAACCAGGCCTTAAACACTTCCAGAGATGGAGCATCCATACTTCTCTGGACAACCTGTTCCAGCGCTTCAACACCCCCACAGTAAAGAACTTTTTTTTCCTGCTATCTAATCTAAACTTAATCTCTTTCAATTTCAAGCCATTCCCTCCGCCCCGCCACCACACGCTCCTCTAAACAGTCCTACCCTATCTTTCTTCTAAGTTCCCCCCAGCTACTGGAAAGCTTTCCAACGGCACGAAACCCCCGCGCTTGAGCAAAGCGGCCACGGTCCCGCCGCGCTCCGAGCCCGGCCCTGCNCCGCCGCGCGCATGCGCGGTGCTGCCCGGGCGGGCTCGCGTCCCTTCCCATCCCTGCTCCATGCCTGTCGCATCCCTGCCCGCGGCCTGCTTTCCCCGGGCCCCTCCGTCGGCCCCCACGGCGGCAGGAGGTCCTTGGCAGAGGAATCAGTTCTTCCCTAGCCACCTGCAGGTCCCGCCCTCCCCCATAGGCACCGCGCTGAGCTGTCCCTCTCTGGGGTCCACCGCCTCCCGCCATGGACGCACCCGGTGATGCGAAGTGCGGGACACACCGAGATGGTCTCAAGTCAGAATGTTCTGTGATGTAAGGTGTTGCACACTTGGTGCCGCTTTGGGCTGGCAGAGTTAACTTCCTGCGCAGTGTCTGGAATGGGGCTGTGTTCTGGATTTGTGCTGAACACAGGGTTAATAATACAGAGATGTGTCTCTTACTGCTGAGCAGGGCTCTCGCAGAGCCAAGGCCTTTTCTGCTCCTCATACTGCCCCACCGGCAGGGAATTTGGGAGTGCATGGGAAACTGGGAGGAGACACACTGGGACAGGTGACCCAAACTGACCTAAGGGATATTCCAGACCTTACAACATCATGCTCAGTTTATAAAGTGGGGGAAGGAGGAAGCAGGGGACATACGGAGTGAAGATGTTTGTGCTCCCAAGTCACCACTATGTATGACGGAGCCCTGCTCTCCTGGAGATGGCTGAACAGCTACCTGCCCATGAGGAACGATGAATTAATTCTTTGTTTCTATTTGTTTGTGTGTGTGGTTTTTGCTTTCCCTATTAAACTGTCTTTTTCTCAACCCATGAGTTTTCCAGCTTTTACCCTTCCATTCTCTCCCTGATCCTGCTGGTGGGGGAGTGAGCAAGCGGCTGCCTGGGGCTTGGTTGCTGGCTGGGGTGAAACGACCACAACTTTCAAGCCCAATCAGCAGGAAAGAGACCTTATCAGTGGAACAGGCAACAGCCAGCATCCCCTAGCCAAGGATGTCCAGGAACTAGCACGTTTTAAGGATGCAGAAGATCAAGATGTTGATATGTGTCTATGTGTACAGTTCCAACCTGGCAAAATACTCAAGGTCCATGTGCTCTATAGCTGACCTATGGTCATTATAATAGTAAAAAATCACACCTACAGGTCAAAAAGACCCTGCCCAGCTGAAGACCCCTCTGCTGAGCACATGAAGAAGTTAGCTGGGGTTGCATAACTTGTATGGAAATTACTGATCAATCACAATAGAGGGGCTGTACTTGGACAGCTACCGGCTCTGGATTTCTGTGTGTCAATAATGGCATAAAAAGTTCTTGCAGCACGTTATCTCTGAGCTCATGAGACGGGGGCAGGACTGCTCTCATTTCATTGCTCAGTACCTATGGCCACATTACTCTCCAGTACTACTGGAAAGGAAGGAATGGAGGTTACCTAAATTCCTGGTCTGAAATAACTGAACGTAAAAATTAAAGCTCCCCTATAGTGGGATAGGATTGACTGTCATACTCAGTGTTGTTTACTTTTCTGTCCTCTTAACTGGTCTTATCAATGCTGAATCACACCATGCAGTAGAGGTTAATGCTTGCTTCTGCCAGACTTGCATATTGCTGTATGATAAGTTTTGTCACTTTTCAGAAATATCCATATGCATTTCATTTCTCATCTGCTTCTGGTGGATTAATTAATTTCTGTCTGCTTCCCCACAGGTGAAGGTTTTTCATATTACATAATCCTGTCCCTGGGCCCCACAATTCCTTTTCTAACCCCTCTGTATCTTGATCAACTGCCTTTGATAAGTGGGAATTGCCCCTTCATATCACATCAGTGAACCTGAAAGAAGTTCTAGAAAGCATTGGTGTCTCTGAGTGAAATGTAATAGTGTTTAAAAGCAGAAGTTGTATTTATGTGGGTTGCTTTTAGATAGATAGATAGATAGATAGATATAATATTAAAAAAAAAAAAGAAAGAAAAATAGAAGAGTGGCTTGCTTTTTACCACCAGGATTTTCTTGCTGAGAACACGGCATTCAGGAGATAATGAGTCCTGTCCACTTCAGAACCTTGCAGGATCGGTTTTGCAGCTTGCAAATTTCCACCCCCTAGAATAGCATTTCAGGGATTTCTTACCCCTCTATTAACAATAGCTTGTCTACCAGCATGAAAATACTGGTAGAGGGGGAAAAACCATGCTAAAAATAAAAAGTACACTTGGCTTAACTGTTCACAATTTTATTAATCTTCATAAGCAGGCACTGGAGAGTATAAAAAGATAAATAGCCTCTGGTTTGTACACATTTCCAAGTGTTGTCAACTGCCCTGTCTCTCCCGGAGATCCTTTCAGTTCTAGACAGCAGGACAGGGATCTGGCCTGGTGATCCGGTCCTGCTCACACCTGGGGGAGGAGTTAGCTGTGGTCACTGAAGCTGCTTGGCTGGAAGTTCAACACCTTCAGCTTTCCCAGCTGAAACTGCCAGGAGAGGTGAGACGCAGCAGGTGGGTATCCTGGTGACACTGAGGGAGACTGTGTACATAAGGACAAGAGGGAACTACTGAAAAAGCAAAACAGGTGATTTCACAGGGGGAGTCTGATTCTTTGAACAGATACTGGGCCTATCCAAGTACATCTGGAAGTCCAAATGGTTTTTGAACGAATTTATTTGTTCTTTAGCTGCCAGCTCTACAGAGACTAACTTCCAAGTGTGTGCCATTTGTGTAAAACCACATCTGAATGGCCCTGCCACTCACAAAGCAAATGTTTTTTAGGGCAACTAAATATTCCAGAATGCAATTTTCCACAGAAATTTGGCAACTGAAGAAAACATTTTAATGCTGTCATCCTACTGTCTGGGTTTTTTTTCACCCGTAACTGCAATTACAGATCCATCACACAAAAGATCAAGCCTTTCTCTCATGCCAGTCTCTGTAATGTCCATGCACTCTGAAGTAAATTTTATACTTTATCAGATATAACTTTGATGCCACAGCGCTCTTGATCATCTTACAATACCTTATTGCTACTCCAGTAAGACTGACAAGACTTAGCAGTATGTCAATAAAAAAGGGACAAAGCCCTATTGATCCGCTTGAAAAATCACTTTTTTCCTTTTTTCCATTTAAAAAGATATTTAGCTCCCTTCAAATCATCTGTCAGCCTATGAAAAAAACCACAAAAAACCCCAAAACCCCAATGCCACAACCAAACATAAGTAAGAAGGTGATAGAAACAAAAGACTGAAATTAAAAACATTATTTATGGGTAAAAGTACTGGCCACTGTTCTCCTTTCTATCCCCTAATCAACAGGGGGAATAGATGAAGCTGAGACAGTCCTATGATAGAAGGGAGTGTGAGATTTGGTGAAGAATGCCTGGGCTTTCTAGGAAGCCAGCTGTTTGCTGCATGAAGGCAGCAGCACTTGTAGCAAAGCTCTGGAGTCAATGTGTTTGACAGAAGCATCTGCCAGGTGGATCCCGGTGCTGCTGAAGGACAGTGGAAAGGCTGACCAGGGCACCACAGCCATGACTGCAGCTCCAGCAATATGTTCCTGAACCCAGCCAGAAAAGGTGGCCTGGAGACTGGCTCCTGTTCCTCTTGGCCTTGAGAGAAGGGCTTAACATGTTAATGGAATGTTCAGATCTGAGACTCTGCGCAGACAGCTGAAATAATACGGACATGTCAAATCAGTACGGACTGCCACTGTCTGAGATCAACAATATGTGGGGTAAACAGGTCAGGGTTTCAGCATGAGAACCTACAAAAAGCATTTCTATGAAAGATAGAGAGAAAAGGACATTGAAAACTCCAGTGTCTTCTGGAGACAACTATGAGATATTTAAATTTAGGTTCAGTTACTAAAGTGTGAAAGCATTTTATTCCACCTCCAAAGCAAATCTTGTGTACTACAGCAGAGGCATTTTGGGGTCTCCATGGTACCAAAAGATATAGCTCTGTTTAAGACAGGCTCGAAAGTCCTGAGAGGTGTTGACAGTTTATTACACCTTTATGTGATGGGGATCAATCCATTTGGAACAGCAATAAAAACAATTAGATCGAAGCCCTTCCTTTCAGTTCTTGTCATTATCCAGTACTTGTTCCACGTTCAGAAATTAGATTACTTCAGGGCTTTTAGTGTCAGCAGTGCACACAAGGACAGCTACCATGTTCCCACCTCCCACAATTGCTACTCGCTTGTTTAATTTTATCTTAAACAACTGCCACCTGATCAAATCCATCACTACTGGAGTTCACCAGTTAGCAGAGTTAATGAACAAAAAAATAATATGTACCTGGCAGGAAAAGGCTAGTAATCCCTTATAAAGCAAAGTGACACATCTGCCCACCTTTTCTCTGCTGCACACTGGAAAATTCAGGTTTACAGAAACAATTGCCAAAATATTTCAAAAGCACTCCAATTCACCGTATCACAGATTCCTTTGTGCCTCTTCTCTATTTATGCTTCTGGTCTGGAAGTAATTTTTGCTTTCTTTTATTTTTGAAAAACGGGGCGGGGGGGGAATAAAGTTCTGCTTAATAGCACTATAAAATTTTTGTTTAGTCTTCAGTGAAGTTCATTCATTCTGGAATAAATACGTGTTCAACGCGAGGGATGTTCTTCCGATGATGCGATACAATACACAGGTAAACGAGGAAGAGGAGACACAACAGCGCCGTAGCCGTGAGGAAGACGAGGAGCCCAGCAAACAGAGAAGGTTTCAGAGGTAACTGGATCAGCTTGCCTTCTGCTGGAATCATGTTCGTGAGGCTTAACATGTAACCAAGTGACCACGCTATACTGCTGTTACCAACCTGAAATAAAGAGAGAAGAGCCCTATTCCCATGGAATTTTCAGTCAAAGAGAAGAGGCTCCAAAAGCTCAACTGCTGTTAGTGGCAACTTCCCTTTAAATTAGCAAGTAGAAATCTTTAGTGGAATATACAAAAAAGATACAGAACCATTTTAAATTACCCTTTTTCTGTACTTCCAGAGGATGGTAATAAAATTGGTCACTGGGCTAAAGAAGTGCAACACAGGTATTGGATGGATACAAAGATGTGTGGTCTGTGTGCAGACAGCCAGTTATGCAATTTTCTGTGCAAGAAACACATTTTAAACAAACAAATAAAAAACCCCATCACAACTGTGCCAATTCCTAAAATTAGCCCCTCACCTTAGCCAAATCCTAGGATGTCATTTTAGTTCAAGCAAACAAAAAAAGACCCACAAAGAGTCTCACCAATATGGACGAAGAGAAGGGCAGGGTAAAGTCCCCAAAGCAGGAACTCTATTTGTCATCTTTTGTTCCATGTTTGGTTTTGCATCTGCAAATGAACCAAAACTAGGTTCTTCCATTTAAAAAATAAACATAAGTGAAAAACTACTTCAAAATGGATGACACAGCAGCAAAGGGAGTATGTTTGTATTTGCTCCATGGTCCTCCTGCTTTGCTGTCTTTCCCCACTTCTAGTCTGAGCAACAGAATTTACCAGTTTTCCACCGTCCGTTTCATTAAGTTGTTATCCCAGCACTTGATAAGCACAGGATCAAAGGGCAAAGTGTCCTTTGTCCTCCTCTCATCATGAGGTTTAAAATTTTTAATTTTTGCAAATCATCCAGCTCTGGATCTCGCCCAGATCTTAGCATTGGGCCAAGGTTCTTTTCATTGGTTGTGTTCACTAATTAAAAGGAAATATATACTCCTAGCATAGACAAAAAACCCATCCTCCAGTCACAGTGAGATTGTGCTGTTATCTCTGGGGTAGCTTAGCTGATCAGCCAACATTAGATCTTACTATTTTAGTAGGGGCAGATCTAATTAAGAGAATGTAGTTTTGCCTTTTGGAGTTTCATGATTACCCTAGTGTAAAATCTAGGCAACAAAGGTATTAATTTTAAATAAGCCTTTTGGGGCTTTATTTTGCTCAGTATTTTTATAGTCTTGGCTAAATACAGGAAAATGTTGCTGTTTCTGGCTGCTCCTATCTGCTGGGGACAATACAATATCTATTTAAATATCAAGATAAATCCACACCCCACCCCCTGCCCAGTCCAGATTAAGATCTCAAAGTAAACTCTATGCTGTTTTCCTGGTGGAACAGCTAAACTTTGGACACTCCTCCAGAGCTGCTAATAGTTGTCCACCAGAGGTCAAAATAAGGCAAGAAAATCCTACTTGATTCCTCAGTGCACGAGTAATAGACAGGACTGTTCAGAAAACATTGCTTTTGATTCCTCATTCACAGCTTGCCAGCATTCCCTGCATCTAAGGGAATTTAAGAATACACCATGAAGATCTACAACCTATTCTTTTGTTGGTTTTGCATGCAAGTGCTGAAGCATTTCCAAATTATATGGACATTAAGAGACAGTCTGGGATAGGGTATTAGAGTAAGGCTTTGTGCAGTAGCAGAGAGGAAAAGAAATGCATCTATTACACAGATATTGATGGCCTTCTCTCTCTGTCAACTGAAAGGCAATACCCCATCAAAATACGTTCTTATTCCAGAGAACCAGATCATGGCACAGATGGATGAGCCAAGTGAGGATGAAAACTGTCCTAGTTGCTTCATCACCACTCACTGACTACAAACCGCTTTGCCAGTTCCGCCACGGCTCTGCCAGGAGACAGAAGAGCAGAGTTCTGCTCTCCAGCTCAGCAGGGTTAGCGCAAACTGACCTTGACTGGTGAGGTGTTCTAGGCAGATCACTGCCTAGAGCAAAATACTGGGGAAATGTTTAAAACTCAAGTGTTTGATCTTTGCTTAAAGCTCCTTAAAAGAATCTATGTAGCATCTCCAAGTAATGCTGCGACCCCTGAAATCAGGCTGACACTGCTACTGAGGTTTGAAAAGTGGCTTTGTCTTATGCCAAACATTTGACAGTCATTTACAAAGGCTGTTTACAACCATTGTATTTTTGCAGGCTGCTGCATCTTATGCCTCCTCCTCAACCTCTTTGGGTTAAAATGACAGTAAGAGAAAGTGATTATTACTCACCTCCTTTTGAAAATGTATCTGTGGCCAAGTTTCTGCATTGAAGTTGTAACCATGTACAAGCAAGTAATAAATGAAATTGGCTGAGAAACAGTAGGATCTAGCATATATTTCTTCAAATTTAGGCAGCATAACCTGGAGCTGAAAGCAAAAGTGTTTTTTAAAAAAAACCATGTTAATTATGGAAAAAAAACAAATGCTTTGGGATTTTGTAACTAGAGAATATTTGAGTTCTAATTAGAAGTTAGTAGCACTTTTCAGAAATACCAACTAAAGGTGTAGACCACGAGATACAGGGATTCAGAAGAAGAAAGACTCTAAAAGTGACATAGCTTATGTAGTAAACCATGAAAATAAACATAAAACTGCACATTGAAGATTGAGGATGTTATGGTTTCTAAAATTTCCACATCATCTCTACAGCATGGTTAGAACTGTGAAATGAAATTTTGAAACCTATTCCAAGTGTTAAGCATGACAGAAATACTGCATGGTTTGAAACACAGTGGAAAAACAAATGCTAGGTTGATACAGACCTTCTAAAAGGTTCTGAACACATAGCCAGTCCATATTATTTTTATATGCCTCTTTTAGAGGTTTAAAATAGAAAAGAAAAACCCCAACAACACCAAAAACCAACCAACCAACCAACCCGCTTACCTGCGTCCAGCTCTGTGAACAGAAAAACCACATGCTTGAATTGAAGTCATCTAGGGAAAAGTGCCCAGATAAATTCAAAGCATTAATTGTATAGTAGAATCCAGAGAAAGCCTATAGAAAAGGAGTAGAGGACAGGTTACTTTCAGAACTACAGAAATCAAAAGCAAGCAAGCTCAAAAAGAAGCACACTTTGCAAACCTACCACAAAATTCCCTTTAACTTTTGGCTGATGTATTCCATTAAACGGACAGTCTTCTCTGTCTCTGCAAGCAGTGAAGTTAAACAATAAAGAAACCATCTCCTGGCACAGACCTGGGTCTCCTGTTCCATGGAAATTCACCAGCTGGTTTGGGTAGTAATTTGCTGGTCTCAGAGACTGTGTACAAAGGCTGCCAAAGAAGTACTTCATCGTTAATGCTGTATTATAATTTTGAGGGTAACAGGGATTATCCACATTGGCACTGGCGTTTGATTTCTGGGGGGAAAAAGAAACAAACAAAAACAAACAAGAAACCCCAAACAATAAATGCTAGTCAAAAGCAAGAGAGACCTAATTTGGCATGAACTACAGGAATCTTTTTAAACTGCAGATGCGTGTATTTTTGTTCACTGACATGACTGGTCAGCACAACACTGCTGATCACTATAATTCATAGAAACTCCTTTCTCCAGAAATCATTGGCAAGATCAGCAAAACACTTACAAGGCCTTTTTGTCAAACGACACAGAACTCTCACCAATTTTAACAAATGTGAAGTTCTTTGTATGAAACCTAAGTGTGTTTGGCCACAACAAAGCACAACTGAGCTCTTACTAGGGTCTCCAGACTCCACCAAAGGGAGGAGAACATAAGCCTAAGACCCTGTTTAGACAATTACTGAACACTTGCAAGAGCAACATAGCAAAGGGTTTTAAACAGACCTGGAGCAGCAACGCTAAAAGCCTTTTCTCAGCTTCATCTCTCCCATAGCACTGGTAGCTGTGAGTGTAGACATTGTAGTTGTAACCATACAACTTCACTTGCAAGGTGCTATTGAAGTGCTCCTCAGGGTCCTCAGGGATAAATGAAATTTGAGTGGAAGCTCCTCCAAGGTCCAGTGCACCCATAGTCTCTTTTCTGTAAGGATGGACCCATGTCCTCCAAAGGTTTCTCTACATGTAAAATTAAAAACAAGGCAAATTAGAAATATCGTCTGCTTCTTCTCCCCTCAAGCTTTTCTACTCTTTACTTCTTGAGACTTTCCCCCCTGCTTTTTCCTGCACTCTTTCATAAAAAAAAAAGTGGCTATGAGGAACACATGCAGATGTTTGTACGTAAGAGGGATGTACCTTCAGAGAGTGAAATGATCTTGAAAGATGGGAAAATGAATGCAGCATAGTGTTCAACTCAGTAGGACAGCACAATGATCAAAGCATAGGACTAGCCAGAGCAATGTCTATCCTAGAATGCAGGGCATTGAAGTACAGATACCCATGAGAACTTGAACAAATCTGCATGGAAACGGTATCAGGATTTGCTTGTTTCAAGGCAAGAAGACATATTAAAGGAATAGAATATTAGGAGATCACAGAGATACAGAGTGGAAAGAGAGTGAAGAGAGTGAAAAATGCAAAAAAGTCAGATGAAAGCTCCATCAAAGTCAAAAGAACAAGGACCCTTAATCGGCATGTTTCCTCCACTGAAACTGCAGTCTGATCCACTCAGTTAACATTTTTCCCTATTACCCAAAATATTCCCCAAATTCTATATTTGATGTACATAGTCACAGTGCCAAATATAGATCTTCTATTATTATCTATGTCAATATTTACCCACTGAGCATGATGAGATGAATGTATACACAAGAAGGGACACAATGGGGTTTATGGGCTAGCAAATATATTCACAATAAAATTCTATAGTGAAAGATTCCCACAAACAGGCCCTCACAGAATTTGATTCTTAGCCCATTGTCACAAGAAAGGTCGGAATTTCTCTCTTCTACTAGTGATATCCCAAACGTATCTCTTTGCACAACGCTCTAGACTAAACTGGTTTCACAGCATCTTGCAGTCCATTCTTCATGAATTTGCCATATGGAATTTGATTTTTGGATGATTAAAATTCATGTGGTAGAAGACTGGCACCACCTTGAAATTCATTATGCCATTTTTGTTGCATGAAATGCACACAATGAGAAAAAATCTTACAGAATGGATGATTCTAATTAACGTTGCAAGTCAGCAACACATTCACCATGAGCTATCACTCACGGCACCAACGAGTAATTCCTTCTTTTTTAATGGCCATGATCTGATAGGAGCCATTCAGCCAGGACAGATAGCAATACACAGGAGTATTAGTTGAAATTCTTCTTTCAGCAAGACAGTCTGGCAGAAGTGCAGTTGATGCTGAGGGCAGCACGCTCCTGCCACGAATGCAGACGAGTGACTGCTGATCATCTTGGTCCAGCTTTTACTCTGAATGAAATGGCACTGAATGCCTGCACCTAAAAAGGGATCTTCCAACACCCTCTCTGCTGTGAGGCTCCTGCCTGACCCTATTCTACGTTCGAGAACAGCGTGAGTATGTTTATATTGGTATCGCTTGGTCTGCACAAGACAGTTGGTATCGCAGCCCACTGCTCGTAGCCTGCAGCTTTCCAGCAGTCTTGGAATGAGCTGCGTGTGAGTGATTTCTGGCTCAGCTGAGGCCTATTTGACCACCTTCAGTGCTTCAGACAGGCTTGTCTGCTTAAGACAAGTGAGTCAACACTGCCAAACCATTTGGAGACCCCTAAGCCAGGCAGGTCCTTCACCACTAGGGCTGCAGGGACAGCAAATAAGCAAAAGAAAAGATCTTTAGTTGGCACTGCTGTCAAAACAATCCACACCTGTCACAACTTAACATACCAATGCATTTAAGAGCAATTTAACTTTTTGGTTTTAGGCAAGGCACCCAATGTCATTTAGAGAAGAGCTCCTTTTTGTGGATCAACAGTTTTACCTTTGCCATGTCCCATTCCCACAACAACATATTCTTTGATTTATGTTTGCCCTATCACTGCCACAAAAAGACCCTGTTAGAGACTTCAGGGGAAAATAGAAGTTGCAACTATGACACTTCAACAGGCATGTCCTCTCAAACTTCTCATTTATAGGAGAGAAACAGTGAAAAGAAAAGCATGCAGTTTTTTCCACACACCTCTAAGAAATTGCCCATTAAATAGTTGGCCGTTATCCATCCATACACCCCTTCCTCTGGCCCCGTTATGATCTGCGCACCCCTAAATTCAAAAGGTTGTGCTCTGAAGTAGTTTTGAATGCTTGCAAGGACTTCATTGGCTGCCGATTCGTTTTGCAACCTAAGCAATTCACAAAACATGAGACACTGAGCATCTGGAAAGGCAATTCCACATTTATTGTTCACTGACTAGCAATTCAAGAAAACTCCTACAATCACCTAATAAAGGAAATAGACATTGTTTCCCTAAAGGGGAAGCTTATGATAGGGAACAGCCAGCATCCAGCATTGTTTCAGCAAGCAATTCCCTCAGTATGTACCAGCTTCACTCTTTATCATGCAAGTTCGTGGGTGGGTTTTTTTCTCCTTATATACACCTTTATTCGTAATGAACTGAGTGTTTATATCACAGCTTCTGGTTAAAAGTCCTGGAATCTCTCTTCCAACTCTGTTTAGCCACAGAGCAAATATAATAAAGCCAGTTTGTGCCAGGGCTGAAGCCACAGACAGACCCCAAAAGCCACATCAGATCAGATGACATTCACACTCAGAATGCAGTGTCTAGCTTCAATCTGCCTTTGCTGCCCATGGATGTGCACAAACATCATCTGTTTACACAACACTGTATTTCAAGACAGATGTGAAAGAGAAAATTAAACTCTTGCCTTCTCCAAAATAAAGCAAGCATTTCTTTTGAATACAGCATAATAGAGGGGTTTTATGCAGACACGCTTTCCCTGTCAAAAAAGTTAATTAAATTAAATTGGCTGGGCTCCATCTCCTTTTGAGATGGCCAATTACCAGTGGGTAAAAATGCATCCAGTACATTTTTCACGTTCTGTTTTCACAGACTGCTATGCTAGTATGCATACAGAGTAGTTCAAGTTTCTGCCATACCTCAGCAGTCTCATGCCAGCTGTAGCCCCCAGATAAACAGAAGTGTTTTTGTGCAGATGAACTGGTATTCTCTCCTTGACTTTATTCAGACAGTCATCAAGAGGCTTGGCAAGAGCTCCAGGGCTACTCTCATAGCTGGATATACCAGGGCCTAGAAGAGAACAAGGAGATAGATTTCATTCTGCTTTGCCAACTACAAATTAGCCCAATTAGCAAACAGGTGTTAAGAGAAAGACATTTCCCCCTTCCCCCCCCGTAACTGCAAACAAGGGTAGGATGGCTGAAAACTAGGAGTGCTTATGGAATAAGCAATGTGGTGCCTGCCTCAGCTGTGTGAGGCAGAGAAGATACTTGTGAAGTGCTCACCTGTATTTTTGTGTCTATAAACACACACCTATAGTACCATACCTAGAGCAGAGTCACATGACAGCAGTGTTAGGTGTTCATGAGGAAAATAACTATACTCATGGCAGATGCTGTATGAAATAGCATATCTGATGGATGTCAAATTTGTCTGATCTGCTGGAGTATAGAAAATCCCTCCTTCCACAACCTAAGACAAAGATTTTCTAATCTTGTTTGCCCCAGCTGTCATGGACACCATGGCACGCCTACAGCTCACTGCTCTCAAGTGAAAGTACAATAGAGAAGCTTTTGCAAGGAATTGCTAGTGAAATTCCAAGATGCACAGAAATGGCTCTTGAGTTCCTAGAGGCACAAGTCTGTGCTGGCGCATGAAGTAGTAAACAGCTTTCCAAACTTCCAAAGCCTTCAAAGAGCAGGAATGAGAGTTGCACCATGCTGCATGAGGCATAGCTATTTGAACAATTAACATCAAAGTCCTTCCTTGCTCAACACTCCAAGGACCATCAGGATCTCAACTTGTTCAGGCTCAGCTTGGGTGTAAATAAAACATTCCTTACTAAAATTCCCTAGCTGAGGAAGTTGCACAGGGAGCAATGCAGGCACTCCAAGGAAGCCACTGCCTCACAGAGAACAACAGCCAGAACTCCACCTACCTCTGTAACAGCCATGTCTTGCACAAACTGGTCCCTAGCTAAGCAAAAGGTGGCTCTTACCAAGTTGAAATGAGAATTTATTAATTTATGTTTAAGCACATTGCATTCATAGAAACAGAAGAAAAAATATGTAAGCAAGCCTTTACAGATTCCACACTCCAAAACTCCTTTTTTGACAGTGTGAATTTAAACATAAACATTACCATGTCATCATTAGATGTTCACAGCCCTGGTTTTGGAATAGGACTTTCTGAAAGTCTTAAGTCTAGCATAAACAGGCCTGAACCTGGAAGGAAAGCTGCTACCAGAGGAAAACAGAGCAGCAACATCCTCAGCAGCTGCAATTGCCTCACATTCCTTTGGTGGCTGCAACTTCCCATCTTCCAGCATTCAGACAGAGCAGGTCACAAGGCAATGACCATTTTCTTCTGGAGAACTGCCTGCTTTGCCAATGCTTAGAGCCTTACCAGGACAGATTAACTGCACTATAAGGAAAGGATTTTGATTTGGGGCTGGTTCCTACACACAAGGGCAGGGGTACTTAATAAAGGCAGAAATGAAATCATAAAACTACCACAGAATTCACAGAGTAGTTGATCATTTGACCCTCAGGTTCAGTAGGTATGGGAAAGTCTGCCTCTCATTACACCCAGAACCATGCCTCAATTTAAGTGCTTAAGACTATGGTCAGAGGGCCACTAAAGAACCACTGACAGATGTGTTCACCACTGTCACCCACAGCTTAGCTGGGGACATCTCCCATGAACCAGCCCTCCGTCTCCTCCCGTGCAGAGTTATCCAAGACTAGAAGAGTGAACCCTGGTGATTTGGTACGCTCAAGGATGAGGAGTACTTGGCTGACCATGGCTAAGGCCATGAACCTAGACAGTTCACAGCAATTTGGACTCCTCTGTTTTGTAATTTATTTGTATTCTCCAGAGGTAAAACAAAATCTAAACCAATTCAAGTAAATTCACAAAGCACTGCTGGTTTTTTTTTCGAGACGAAGAATAATGCAGTTTCTCTGTGCATTTTTCTCACATTAGAATTCCTAAAGGCAACATTCCTAATGAGTCAAGACATGAGTTAGCAGAGTGTACCCCTCAGCTTGGCAGGCTGGCCACCATTCCAGCAGTTTGTAAGGATATTTCATCGTTAAGAGACATGACAGTGCATTACTTCTGCTCATGTTACACTTGCTTTCCTTTCCTTGTTCTAGAATTTCTAAGAATGCCCACACATATGTTTAACACTGAAGATAGAAATGCTGGTGCTGTTAAGAAACCATTGGCTTCTACTCCCTGTTACTCATGGGCCTCTGTGGCTACGTCTCCAGCATCTATTTCCAGACACAGAGGGATGCAAGACTTTGCGAGATCACGACTGAGAGAGATGGAAAAAATTCTCTTTGAACACCACAATTATTACCAGAGAACAAAAAACCTGATTTCCTTCCCCTACCTGGCCATCTGTCTTCACAAAATGCATGGCATTTTCATATCTTTGAAAGCTGAGTCAGATGTCACTGAAGTAGACTAAGAGTTTCTATGAAGGAATCCACAACCAGCCATTAGAACTTACACCTAACCATACTGGAATGTGATCAGAAGTCAGCCCAGTCTGTCTGTCAGCGAGGAATCAATTCAAAACCTCAGACAAAAGACAGGGCAGGTAGCCAGTGGTGCCTGTGGGACACCTTCCAGCAGTGCACAGACACAGGTCTTCCTGAGACAGAGGCCACACCTACACATATCATAAAACTATGAGACCCTGCCAGAAATAGTTCTGCCAATTTAGCTATTTTACTCGGTAATTTTATTAGCTGCTTCCTAGTTCTGTAGTGTGGAGGAGCTTAATTAACAACTAACATCCAACAAGGGCTAGATGCCCATTCTTCTAAAACTCTTTGTATTCCAAGCTATTTATATATATATATGACATTTATTCTGAAAGAAACACAAGGACTGAACATTTACAGGTCCTGACTCTCTTTAGATTGAATTCTGACTGCACCAATCATGCACTGCCATGGAGTAAATCAAATTTTGCTACAATTTCCTTTCTCTGGTGCAATGATTAGAGCACCTTACTGTATCAGTAGGAAAAGAACAAATGCTGACAGATACAGACATAGTCTTGACAGTCTTCCCTCCTCAGCACTGAAAAGAGAACAGAGTGGGAAAAGAAAAGGAAAAAAACAGTGTAAGTGAGGCTAAAAATAACTAAGGAACTTTCCTTGGAGCTCACCTTTCACATTGCACTTGAAGGTCTGGCTCACTACTCCCGTGTTGTTTTCTTTTTCTGCTGGCCACTCATAGACATAGACGGTAGTCCGAGAGGATCCGGCATCAAGGACTATTCCATACTGGGGATTAAAAAAGAATACATTAGATGGAGAAACAAACAATGACAGCTTAAACGCCCATATGCAGCTGCACTTCACTGCACCACCAGACATTTAGAAAATGCATGAACAGTGTATTATTTACAAGAGAGATTAATTCTAGTGCTAGGCGGTTAGGCATGAATCCAACAGCCAAGCACAGAATGAATCTGGCTGCAGACCAAGGAACATACTACATATCTTCAATAATTAATTCAGTGGGGATGGAGAATGCTCATCTCCTTTCAGTATCAGGTTCAAAACCCACACTGGCAAATAGATAACACTGTGTTAGGACCTGATTTTGGAGCAAGTTCATTTTCCTTTATCCCAGTCCACTCCCTGAACACTGAAGGGTTTGATATCTAAGCACAGGCTTTAGATTCAAGGATGCACAAGGGATCCATAAAGCCATGAGCAAAGAGGTAAAGTACATAATAAGCGACAGTAAGAATGATGTAACAAGTCTGGCTCTTTCCTAATTGTCCCATAAACCTCTCCCTTTGAGTGGTTTAGTCCACCTGAGAGTTTGCCTCTGAGAACAGGCTGTGCCAGAGCATGAGACAACACAGAGGGAAAGAGGGTCAATATTACCCCATGATTATTTATGAAATAAATGAGAGAGATTTAAATTACTTGCCCCAGGTCCCTTGGACTCTGGGATTAAAGCACAGGTTTCTCCATCCCATCCCACTGCTCACCAGACCAGTCTTTCCCCCTTTCCCACACTTTATGGCAGCAGAAAACTGTAGTAACTGGGAAGGCAGTCTCATAAAGGGAAGCAAAATGCAATTTTGGTATCCTCTTTATGATCCCTGAAAGTATGTTTAGCTCTTCCAAAGTCACCTAATTGGCAGGAGTCACACAGTATAGGGTTCATTTTTCTGCCAGCTTTTTTTCTTTTGAAACAGACAGATGCCCAGGAGCCTGACAATACTGAAAAATGAGAGCCTCCATCTGTCTGCAAAGCAGTAAGAGCCCCTGTAGCAGGCTGATAAATTTCATCCCACTGCCTCCCTGGGGGACTAACAAGTCCAGCTGGGAAGGATCACTGCTTCAGGTGGCAAACCATTCAGCTTCCACACCTGATTATTCCCAGCTTCTACCGCAATCCTAAAAACTCCTGGCCCCCAAAGAATACCAGCAATACCAGTCTAGTCTGTTTCATAGATAGACTGTTAGATAACGAAAATTTCATTTGTGTTTATGCAGACAATATTTACCCTGATCCACTAAAAGATTAAAGGCTCCACAGATACTGTCAAACCACTACATCATCAGGTTCTGTTTCAGTAACTACTTTAGCCAAGATAATTTAAGTGTATTTCCTCTCCTTGGAAGAGATGAGCACTCTGGAGATACATAACACAGTAATGGTCAATCTGCTTAAGGACTACTAATTAAATCTAGTCTCAGTCAGCTTGAAGTGCCAACCATAAGCTTTTAACTTGGCTACTTTTAGAGCTAACTATCATGCCCAAGTAGAGCTGGAAGATAATGGAAGTATTTTTACCTCAGTTAACTGTGGGCTTTTTGAGCTGCTTCCTCCCTCCCCTGCATTTCCCAGCCTCCTTCTGGAAGTAAGAGATTTCCATCCCAAAGAGTAGTGGTACGCTTATCTGAACCAATGGGTGACTGACAATTCTATTTTCTTTCTCCTCCTCCTCTATTTTTCCTACAGCTTCTTGCTTCCTTTAAGAGAGATGCCCATTTTTGGAAAGGTCTCTTGGGCCCACTTTAGGGTGACTCTTGAAGCTCCTCAGGACTTGTGTGAGTTCACTGTGTGCCAACCGGCCCATGCAGCCTCAAGAAGTGGTGGCCAGTGACAACCGTGCCACATGTTAGGACTAAGATTAATCTTTAATTAAAAAGCCAGAAATGACAGAGGATGCTGCATCTTAAGAAGGTGAGAGAACTCTACATGCCTTGTCTTTGCAGGCTGCCAAAGACAAACTGGCTGGATTAAAATTTTCCGGGGATGTTAAATTTCTGTCCAAGTTGCAAGCTGGATCACCTTTGGCTGCCCTTTAAGGACAAGCAGTGCCTTCCTGCTCTGAAATGCACTGTGTGGGACTGGCAGCAAAGGCAAACCCTTATTCTGGGCTAGCAGCTATTAAAGAACAGAACTACTTTTTCTCCCTTTCCTTTCAACTTGCCCACTGAGTATTTCCATCATCTCAAAGGCCTGGTGATTCCCTAGTATCCAAGAACTGCACCATCTACTCAATGGACTAGATTAGATCAGACAAAACAGGGAGATGACATTAATCCAGAAAAGCTTCAGAGTTCTGTTTTCTAGTCCAGAAGAAAAAAGAAAGAAGAAAGGGGGGAAACAAAGTGACTTGAAGGAAAATGCATATTATGGGAATATGGCTTTGTAGGTACATCCTGAAGAGTAGTAATCCCAAGAGATAAGCAAGCACAAGCCCCAGATCAACCACCTTTTCAGCCTGAGTATCACTTCTACAGGAGGACGTAGAGATGCACAAACCCTTAAAGCAGGCACAGTTATGAAGGGTCACCTGCCTTCCAATCACTTTGGAAACTGCCAAAAGGAGCTAACAAGCTAAACCAATTCCAGGGAAGATGGAGGCCACAAAAGTAGATCTATGCTAGATGCACGCTTCAATTCAGCTACATAGGTTTAAACAATTTTTAATCGAGTATAACATCCTCAAACAATGCTAAATACTTCCTAAGAGCCAAAAGAGACATGAAAAATTTAGGTATTGAAAACTGTAGCACCTCAAGAGGCAAACTAAAGAAATACAATAATGAAGTGGGGCTTTTTTTCTCTAGGGCTCACAAAACAGCAGTAGACAAACAGATTTTTTTTGACTGGTAGAAAGGCTCATTAAATTCAGAGCTATCACCATTTACAATTGCAGACTTCTCCACTGAGGACGTTGGTGTTTTCTTCATCACTCTTCTCACTTCGTGGTGTGTATCAGTGAGTCATGAGTTCTTTCAGTGCCCCAGCCTCATGCAATGGGCAGGCCCTTCCTTCACTAATCACTGGCTCAGTCTTCAGATAATCCAACCATCAAGGATCCAAAATATTCCGTTTTGCAACAACAGTTTAAAACATCAGTGGCATAGCATATAATTTATCTCTTGTGGATAAATGGATAAATTATCCATTGTGATGGATGCTCTCAACACACATCTTGGGAAAGAGCTCTTATGCCACAGGTAACACAAAGAGTAGTAACAGAAGAACAAGGCCGTTTACAAAAAATAAATCTGCTTTCATTGTGTTGTTGCCATAATTAATTTTAATCAACCATTAAGTTCAGGACACTGTTATTTCCAGGCTCCATCATATCAGCCAGGTACTGGAGGGTTTCACACTGGCATACCAAGGTCCTCCTGCTACCTGTGAACTTCTTGTGAGTGGAAATCACTCACTGAGGATGACTCAGTGTCTCAGGAATCAAACACAGGGTCCTCCATATCACCTGCATTAGCAGGCTTAGAGCCCAAACTCAAATCCAAAGCCAAGGCACAAACAGCAGAGGAAACACCAGCCTTCCTCCAGAAGCAGCTGTGAAGCTGCTGTGATTCAGTAAGCAAACCTCCCCACTTAAACCAGCTGCAGATAGTCCAGGTGGTTCCAATGCTTCCTCAAAGAGTGAGGTAAACAGTTTTATCGTTCTGAATGTGAAACTGAATTAATGACAAACACAAGAGGTGTGTAGGCTGTCTTTGAGACAGTGGCTTCAGCCTTGTCCTGGCTTCAGCTGGGATACGTGTCAGTCCAGTCTTGCCTTGCGTGAAAACTGGTGGGATGTGAGGCTGCTGCAAGCAGCCATCTGGGGCTCAACAGAGCACAGACTTGAGGCATTGTGTCCCCCTGCACGATCCCAGCACACACCCCCTGCCACACCACAGAGACACATAAAACGGGTATCAGAATACAGTTTTATCCCATTGTCTGACTCACACGCCACCAAATGATTCAGACAAAGCCAAAGGTGTTTATAATCCCATGAAGCGCAACGAGGCATTAGCCTATCGTTATCAGTATGTGAACTATCCAGTTAAATACACACGCAGATGGAGAGGTAAAAGGGACTTCAGAGAAAAATCTGACAAGAGGATCGTGGGAAAAAAACAGAACTCAACATGCCAGGCTGCACAGCTTCTCTAGGAGGGTAATTTCTACAGCTTTTCCTCAGTTGTGTACATCTCTCATCGAAGAACCTGCACACACGTTCCACAGCACAAGGCAAAGCCTGATCTTCAGAGTATTTCAGTTTGTCTTTTGCAGTTTGCTCTGCCCCCTCTTAATGAAGTTAGTTTGCTTCTGTTAATATCCAGCAAGTCCCAACGTGTGGTAAAGGCTCAAGTGCATACTTAGAGCCCAAACACTTCTGATACACAGGAGCAATTTGCAAAGATGTCAGCATAAACTTCCCAGCTGTGCTTAGAGGCAGAATTTAAACTCTGGGTATTTCCCACTTCAAAATTATTTTACAATTACTTCCAATCTCTGGCAAAACTAAAAAAAAAGGAGTGAAATATTCTCCCCATTTGGCCTTTCAGTCCTGAAGAAGACACTGTGCGATAGCCACCACAAAGAGGGAATCAAGAAATACTTTTCCTGCTTTGCCACTAACTCTTGACCAATTCTCTTTTTCTCTCAGCTTCAGTTTTCCCATGATGATATGATTAAACATTAATTTATGGCTGCAAGCTCATTTGAATCACCCCATAAAACTGAGTAGAAAGGCATATTATTAAATATCAGTTCAAAACATTGTTCTCCTTCCTGAGGTATCCTAAGACTTACCTTAAGCCCTGGGGAGAGGACCTGTTGCTGATTTATCTGAATCACTGCAATAGCAATAACAAGGACTATGCTTAGAAGAAGGAACACTTGGGCAACAACACTGGGGGTTCTGGTGAGCATCCTGAAACGACAAAGTGGGAAACACTTAGGGAATTTGAAAGGATTTGGCAATTATGTCTTAAAGCCTGAAGCCCTGAATCAGTTGAAACTAATAAAATCCAATTTCATGAACTGGATTACTTAGTGGAAATTCCATCTTCTCCTCAAGAACTGCCTGGTGTTTTGCAACCACTAAGTTTTTATTGTCTGGAAGGGCTGTGTCTACATTGTCATGCTAACGATGCCAGATTTCACCCTCAGCCTGCCTGTTTTCCACGGCGCCTACGTGTAGGTGCCTGCTCCCCACCTCCCACGCCTGAGGAAACGCAGGCTGTGGGCAGGCAGGCCGGGGCTGGTGCTCACCCCGTGCTCCCCTGTGCTCCTGCAACACCGACACAGCCATGGCCACGCAGACACCTGAGGGAGGCTGCTCTACTGAGCGCAGCCGGATGTTTCTGCCAGAGATGCAGGGTCGGTGTCTACAAGAGATACAGGCTTCTTCAGCAAGAAAAAATAAAAAATAAAAAAGGAGGTTTTAAGAACATTAAAGTAGGCGTCTTTCTACTGACTGCTGATGAAATGTGTGTGTGCGTGTGCGTGTTCCTATTATTATCACACTTCACTGCACATAAAATATAAAATATACAGTTTAACTCAGAGATTTTGCAATGAAAAGTTACTAAATCTAAGTAAATCTAACATGGTTACGTTGGACAAACCCCAAGGGGACATGAAACATGCATACTAACAATAAAGCTATTTATACGTTCATATCCTCTGGAAACGTTTCCTAGAATTCAAATCTGGTTCAGGTTTCCTGGAATTTCTGCTCATCCTTTTCCATGTCCCTGACCAGACATCTCTTAACCCCAAGAGGCCATTCAGTAGCTCTGAATACTGACAATCCACATACTGAAATCCTTATGCTCCCCAGGGGTTGAGGAGGAAGTAGGCAGCTGGAGGGCGACAGCAAGATTAGAAGTGTCAGAGGAACGCTACAAGGAGAACTTGCCTGCCTTTCTCATTTCAGAAACCATTTGTTTTGGCACAGAAAAGTCAACGTAGCCCGCCATGATCTATCCTGAGTCACATCTCCTAATTCTTCCATACTGATTGTTGAACACACCAGTGGCTGCTCGTGACCGTCCTACTATTTCAGCAATCACCAGAGCCAACCTGTGCTGAGGACAGGAGCTTAAAGGTGGTTCCCAGTCCATGGCCAGAGCACACTGGGTCAGCCCCACTGTACCTGCAACACACGGTCTTGTCCTTAGCTCCAACCAGAGCCAGAGGGCTGAGGGGGAAGGCAGAAGAAATGCTTCTCACACAATTTCCGTTTTCTAAACCCCATGGGTCCTTCAGCCTGGGTACCCATGGTCCAACAGCTATGTTCACATTCAAAAGAGAAGTAATTTGTTTTGTTCTGGGACTAGCTTCACATTGAGCTTTGCCTACTGCTACTCCTTTCCTTCTTTGTCTTGCCATTTCTGTTGTGAAAACTAATTCAGATCGGCTTTTGGAAATTCTTTTGACACATCTTACTTCCAAAACATAATTTTTTATTAACTCCCTTTTCTAAATCTATATGGGCTCCTTGTTTACTGCCTATCTACTCTTCCAATACTTTCTTTTCTTGGCTTGATAATAGCTTTATCATCTTAATCATCAATCAGTTTAAAGAGAAAATTGCTAGCCACATTGGTGATCTATTTACTTCTCTTCATTGCTTTACTATCCTGAGGCACTGAAACATCATGTACACAGTGCACAAATGACAGAATGAAATCTTTTCTTTACTCTTAGAAAATGTGTTAACACCTCCACTGTAATCTGCAAATAATGTCAGGACATACTAATTAGAAGTATTTATACAGATCAATTCCTTTTTGAAAGGAGAGAGCGGATTCTTAACCACACATTTATGAATAACCATCTGGATAAAATACTTTAGGGGGACAAAAAGTCGTTTTCTTTAGCTTTCAATTGTACATGGATATATCTATATAATATTATAAAGTGACTGAAAGAGAACTCTCTGCTCACAACCTAATATATACCAGTCACTCCTGGATCAAAGCAGTGATGTTCAGTGCTGGAAAAAAACAAGTCACCATCAAAGAAAAAACACGCAGGACAAATGACTCTTCGAAAAACTAAAGTATTACTAAAAAGCAAAGCAATAATCACTATTAGACTATTAACGCTTAAGTCTTCAATGATTAAATATTTTCTGCTCCCATTTCTGGGAAATGGAAATCTTGGTTTGTTGAATTTCCCATGTGCTTCCCTGGTACTGGGATTTGTCTTCATCAGAGGTGATTTTTGTCTTTTCAAAAATCCTTTTTGAGATGGAGCATGTAAGGTGAAAGCACATCTCTTAAGACATTCCTCATACAATCTTGTCCCAGCAATCGAGACAATTTCATCAGAGATAATCTGCAAATCCTGATTTACACAATAGCCTCTGTACCAAAAGGGCACCTTACACTCTGTGACCCCTTGAAGTCATCACACAGCTGACACCTTTGCTGTCTTGCCACATAACTGGATCAGAAGAACAGGGCTGTGTTTACCTATGGCTGCACTCAGATCTAAGTCTCACACACCAGGCAATGCAGTCACATTTGCCCATTCAGTGAGATCTGTACAGATACCAGAGAGGAGTTCATTCACTCCACAGTTTAAACAGAGTTGTCAGGTAAGGAACTCTTGCTATCATTGTGCAGTTGTTGGCAAAAAGACAAATAGAAGATGTTAACTGAGTATCAAAAAGCAGTTGCATTCCATTATTACAACAGCATCATCCTGAACCAAGAAACGGCATAAATACATGTTTTCCACACCAAATTAATTACGCTGGGCCACACATGAGCACACTGGAAGGATCACTTTCTACACCTTACCTGCAAGCAAAAGGAATTCCTGCCTGCAAAGGAAAACACACTCAACTTCTTCATGCCACCAACATTTTAACTAAGTTAAAACCACCGGTAAAAATGACTGTGCTGAAATTCCTTTTCCCAAGTAACTTGAAACACCGAACCCACTTCTTTTAGGTACTGACCTGTTTGTTCATAGGGTGGGTAAGCAAACACCTTTCTTCACACTGTAACCTGAGAGATACAAACACGTTACCATTTATTTCAGACGAGGTCGACAGGTGAATGTTTTAAGTGCTGTGGGGAAAAAAAAAACAACAAACACAAAACAAATCTCATAGCACCAAAAACCCAACATCCACAGCACTTCAAACTCCATGATGAAAACCTGCGAGGAGGTTTCACATGCCTCCCTTCGGAGGAGAAATTAAGCAAAAACAAGCACATGGACACGAAATTGAAGGTGAAGCTTTCCCTCAGCTCACCGCCGTCCCGCATGAGAAAGCTTCACACGATGATTGTGATTTGCGAGAAAACACCAAATTATCCCCCCAAAATAACGTCGGAGAGACAGAGCGACGCCCCCGCCGCTGCGCCCAAGGTACCCAATCCCTCCCTACCGGCCCCGCCGCATCCCAAGGTACCTCGGCAAGCCGGGCTTCCCCGCCCCGTCCCGGGATGAGGAGCGCCGGGAGCCGCCTGCACCCTCGGAGCGGCTGCGAGCGCCGCTCTCCCGGGGCGATTTGTGCAGCGTCACCGCGGGGGTGCCCGCCCTCTGCTCCCGTATCTCCAAACAGCTGGAAAACGAACAAACGACAAAACAGCTTGCAGGTTAAAGAGAGAGAGAGGAAAAAAAAAATAAAAATCCGGACGAACCGACTGAAGCGGAGGGAGGAGATCTGCGGCGATGCGGCGGGGGCTGTGCCCGGCCGGGGATGCGCCGCGGAGCGGGGCTGGCACGGGGCCGAGCATCCGCCGAGGAACCCCCTGGCACGGCCGTGCCTCCCTCCCTCTCTCCCTTCCCTTCCCTTCCCTCCCTCCCTTCCCTCCTCCGGCGGCTCCCCGCTCCCCGGAAACGCCGCTCGGGATTCGACGGCGGCTGCTGTGGCAGGGTGTTGCTGGCCGCCCCTAAATCACATTCCTCAGTTCCCTCTCAAAGCGAGGACGAAAAGGGGTTTGTCTACAGGTGGGTGAAAGAATCCCTGCGTCTTCTGGAAGGAACAGGTGCTTTCTCAGCAAGGCGTTTCTCAGACCCCAGAAATCAGCAGTCCCTCCGCTCTTAGGGCTACGTTTCCATCCAGGTTCTAGCCTACAGGCCCCACTTATTTTGTAGTTTTGCAGGAGTTCTTGCCAAACCTAGGCTGCTCAGTGGACCTAGCACATTCCCAGAAGCAGCGTCACAGATCCTGCCCTGTCCAACCTGTGTGATCAGCTACAGCCAAGGATCATCCTACAGCCTGCAGGGACATGAGCTCTGGAATCACAGTGAGACACTTCAGCTGCTTTGCCACCATTTGCTCATTGTTCTCGGATTCAGAGTCACATAATGTAAAAACCCAAATGCACCTCTTTGATTCTTTTTCTCACAAAGATCTTGAAGAATCACAGCATCTTTGATTTTTGAATAAAGGAGAACAAGAAACCAGCTGCAGCCTTGTGAACCATCTGTAAGCATCCTTTCATAATGCACTCATTTTGGGAGCAGAGGCAATTTCCTCTTTTTGATGACAACGCATTATTAAAGCTGATTTAATGATGATCTTGGGAGATCAGTTCAGTTATTTCTAGCACATGAAGACAAAGCCTTCCATCCCTCCTGATTGCCTGTCTGTTGCATGTAATTTATTTCTTTTGTATTTTTTTTTTTTATTTCCATTCATGTGGCATATTTTTCTTCTCCCATCCAAATGTATTTAAGGCCCTTGGTCCAACTGACTGCATTGGTCAGTCACCTGAATCTGCCCAGGTGTCCATTTAAAATGACAATTGAGCTGGATTGCTGACCCCGTGGAAAAGCTTATGATTTTTATACAATCAAACATGAACATTTTGAAATAGAAAATAAAATGTCAACCAGTCCTACACCAGTGACTACAATGGAATGCTTGCAAAGACAGCAAACCCTCCCTTCTGTATCATCTACTTGTATCAAAACAGACCTGCAGCACCTTTTGCTTCTCCCCCTTCAAGTATCCTTGTTCAAATGCACTTAGTGTAACTAACTGTATTGATTTGTTTTGCTTGGACAGAATCTACCCCAGGTGTCCACTTAAAAATGACAAATGAGCTGGATTGCCAACAGTCCCAAAGAAAAAATTATTGCTTTTGCTGCCATCGAGCACGAATATGTAGAGTAAAAATACAATGACTGATATTGGCAGATCCATATTTGAATACCGGTTGCTATGATCAATAGCAAGTCTCTAGAAACTAAAATATTATGGATATGAATAAAGTATTTGTCACAGACACATTTCTGCAATGCATTTATGGTATCATGTTTACACAGGACACACAGTGGATACTGCCCCGTTTCCCTATGGAGTGACAGCAGCAACATCAGGAGAGGGGATGGATGATTATACATCCCAAGAGACCACGGAACTGCATCTGTTCCTTGTGTAATGCTCATACAGATGATGGAATACCAGGGGGCCGCCAAATATCCTCTGACAAGACAGCAAAGGGTGAAATGGGGAGAAGTCTTAATGTAAAAAATGGAGGTAAGAAGACACTGGCGGCTGCAATAAGATAAGTTTGCGTTCTTGCATGGTACTTTGCCAGGTCATAGGAGTAAGATCCATCCCTCATTTCTGTGCATTCTTTGCAAGGTCCAGTAAACAGAGGGCTTCTCCTCTTCATCCTAAGCTTTTTGCACCATTCGTGTTGCTTTTTGCACTGCCTTTTCCACCATTTGTGTTGTCAGCAGGTTGGTGTGATGCCCTTCAACTCAGCTCATCACTTCCATCAATCTTCCCGGATACTTTCCTCCTGGGACTTTTCCTCAGTGTTGACAAAGACCTTTCATTCACAGTTTCTGCTCCCAAAGACCTCCTACCTTCGTGTTCACCTCTTCGCCTGAGGATCAGCTGTGACAAACGGCAATGCAGACAGAGCTGTCTAAAGAATTTGGGGCCCTCTGGGCCAGCATGAGTCAGGACAATAAAATTCGGCCTTTTTTTGTGACCGACATGTTATTCCAAGGCAAAAAGCACTTCTTCTATTTGTTTCAGACAGACATTCTACATATTATGCATCCAAAGAATTGGAATAAAGCTGGTGAAGGGTCTGGAGCACAAGTGCAATGAGGAGCAGCTGAGGGAGCTGGGGGTGTTCAGCCTGGAGAAAAGGAGGCTCGGGGGAGACCTTATTGCTCCCTGCAACCACCTGAAAGGAGGCTGTAGCCAGGTGGGGATTGGTCTCTTCTCCCAAGGAACAAGTGATAGGACAAGAGGAAATGATCTTAAGTTGTGCCAGGGGAGGTTTAGATTGGATAACAGGAAAAATTCCTTCATTGAAAGGGCTGTCAAGCATTGGAACAGGCTGCGCAGTGGAGCGGTTGAGTCAGCGTGCCTGGAGGTATTTAAGAGACCTGTAGATGTGGTGCTTAGGGACATGGTTTAGTGGTGGATGTGGCAGTGCTGGGTTAACAGTTGGACTCAATATTAAAGGTCTTTCCAACCTAAGCGATTCTATGATTATAGCAGCATACCATGTGAATTGCCCAATTTAGGAAGATAACTCTCTAGGCTTTCAAGCAAGGAAGTCACAAACCCCATGTGGACTCTGCATTTAGAAGAATGTAAGATGCAATTCTTTTCAGAGATCAAGGATGCAGTTTTTTTGTTTTACACCATTGCAAAACTGATTTTTAATAGTCTTAAAGCATCTACTGCCCTATAGTTTTCTATCATTCTTGACAAACACCACTACCACACCCCCATAAAGACCCCATAAAGTAAATTCACAGCTATGGCACGAGAAATTCTGTTTGTGTAGTGCTCATACATTGCTCATGAGATATTCTCATTGTTTTGAGTAATGGCTGGATACAGACATTGCCCTTTCTCTTTCAGCATTTCACCGATGGCTTCTTTGAAATACCTTAGATAGCTATTTGCTGGATTATGCTTTTATTCCTTTACTGGAGCACTAAAGCTAATGATGTGTCTTAGATTTAGTTTCTGAATCTTCTGCTTCATACAAATGACTCTGTGGTAGTAACAGTTTTCTGGTCCACATCATCTTGGGAGGCCTTGAAACAAATAAAAAATTAATTCTGAAGCTGAAGCAAAATGTTTTCTAATTTATTTATTTCCCTTCCTGAGGCTTGGAACTTTATACCTTGCCTCTCTTGTCCTAAGAATCAAGAGCTGCTTTAATCAACTAAAAACCCTCAGGAACAGCCTTCGTCACATGGTTATGAGCCAGCAGAAGTTGTAGGCACGTAATTAGGGCAGCAGATTGCTGGGGCAGCAGAAAAAGACAGCCCCTTTGTCTATTTTGCAATGCCCGAGTTTTAGAAAGCCAAACGAGCTGCCACAGCAGGAGAAGGTGTGTGCCAGCCCTGCTGTGCTGCTGAAAAGAGAGGTGCTTTCCAGGAGTAACAGTGGCTGCTCCCATCCCTTTGCTGCCTGCCCTTCAGCTGCAAGCCAAGCTCGTGGGGCTTTTCAGCAAACTCGTCCTGTTTTCTTTTTAGCCATGCCTGCAGATTTATATGTTATGTCCTAACTTATATATCCCATTGTCATAAAACCAGACACAGGAATCTGACAAAGAAATACTATTCCCTTACAAGAAATGCACTGTTGGACTCAAAAGACATGCATCCCCTCCAGTGAACCAGGATAAATTTACCAAAAACGACTCCTTGGGTCTTAATACTTTAAAAATTGATGTGTGAAAACCTGCTCAGCATGGAATATTTCTGTGTGGTTCACAATTCTAAATGAATGTTTCACTTTCCATGGCTCAGAAGTAATTGCTGACAAATTGCTAGCTCTGGAGAAGAGATTCACCCCCTATGTTTTCAGAAAGTATGAAATAGTCGTTGTAGCAACATTTCTGTCACGTTTTTGTTCTCTTCCAGGAATGCATCAAATCAGCTGAATAGTTCTAAAATTCCTAGACCTAGATAAAATCCTTTCCATTGCAACTCCATACAAGTCAGGTTATCTCTTTGAGTAGATCTGTGGATGAAGAAAGTTCTATTACAGCTCTTTCCAAGTTCACCTGCCAGTATTGTTGCTTTGTTTTCCCTAACTCTGAGCTAATAGAACACGTTCTTTTTTCGCTTTCCATTCACTAACATTAAACTGCAGCTGTTTGGGATCGTTCACAGGTTCAGAAATGCAACTGTAGCTATTAAGGTCAGTTGTACAGAACAAGAAGGCTGTGGGAGAAAACAAGGAGCACACGGAAGAGTAGAATGATCCCTGTAGTAGTGATTCTAACAACCACTCCTAATTTGCAGACTCACGCTTATGTAGTTCCTGCTCGAAAATAGCCTGCACTAAACAGCTCGTTTTCTCACTAACTGAACAAATACAGAGAGACTTAATTAAATGCCTGGTTTGATTCCAACAGATTGAAAAGCTTTTTCTTAACCAGTAGGGGGGAAGAGAACTTCTTGCTAAATGGAGTGCAAGGCCGGGTTTGGTGGAGGGCATGAGGTGCACATTGATTGGGATGCTCCGACAACCTTGACTGTGTTTCATTATCTTCATTCCCTTTTGCAGCCACAAGTACAGTATCATGTCTCCAGTTCACGGTAAGTAATAGTAAATAATGCACCTGGTGTGAAAAATGCATCCAGTTTTTGGTATATCCGTGAATTTTCCTTTTTTTCATTCCTTTTGTCTCCATTTTGGTGCCCTGGGTGTTTATGACCTGCAGAAGGGCGTATCACACACACCATTTTAGCACTGACTGATGGCTTTGTGAACCTTCCAGGGAGCGCCTCAGGCAGGTTTGTGCCTTGAGTCAGCCCGGGGTGTAAACAAGTGCCAGAAACAATCTAACATCTCAACGACAGAGATCCTGCCTGCAACTCCAGTCTGTTATGTTGGCCCTGAGCAATCGGCCCTGCCAGCCACAGGATTTGTTGTGCATGCACACGTTAAAGGCAGCTGCTGCATTGGCCAGCCCCTCATGAGAGTCCTGTCTCTGTCAAGCACTGAAGTTACTCGCGTGGCCATATCAGTGCTACAAGCACAAAATAAGAAGGGTGGTCATTTCATGTGGATGCTCTAAAAGTTGGTGTCAGTTTGCCCAGGTGTTTGTTTCTTTGCCTCCCCCAGTCAGGTTTCCTAATGATATCCCGTCCCACCATTCTTCCTCCAAAGCCAAATCCACTGTTTGGCCCCTCAGCATGGCAGTCATCCTGCACCATCCTACCTGTCTTGCTTTGCTCCTCGCTCAGGCTTCTTCAGCTCTTCCCACAGGTTTTGCTGTTCTGGTTTTCCTCCTCGAATGACTAACACACCTAAGACCTCTCTCCAAAATATTCCTACCTACCAGTGGTAGCAGATTCCTTTAAATAAATTCAGGACCAAAAAAAAAATCCTCTCCTTGAAGAAGAATATGCATACACTGAATAATCTGTGACAACAGAGAGGGCACTCTCCTCTGATCTTCCCCCAGTCATGATCTGTCCAGAGAGCTCTCTGAGGGAGGGATTATCTCTGAAGTGGCAGAGGCATGGTGCCAAGAACAGTGGAGCCCTCATTTGGCCAGGGTACAGGATAGAACTGTGACAAAACACATTAATCATCATAAACCTGAAACGGGGCTCCATGAAACCACACACGCTTTTAGTCCAGCTGACTTCGATTAAGATCCACGAGCACAAAAGCTGACCTCCCTGGGGTCGCTTCACATCAGTGCAAACAATTATCACCCACAGGAAAACAAATCACTTCTCTATGGTTTCCAATCTATTTTATTTGCCAAGAACAGATTAGCTCCATTTTGCACTCTATATATACAGCTTTTTACATAAACCTGTATATGCAAGGTTTTACATGTGAGAGGCTGCCAGACAGGCGTTTTCATTTTGACTTCTATCTGCTGAGCAAGGTTAGCTGTATTTTGGGAGTGTGCCTCTGCATACCTTAAAACTGTATTTTTCAGTTTGCTCAGCTTTCTTCAACGCAGTAATTTAACACCACTTTCCAAGACTAATACAAAAGAACTAACAGATGTATGAGATCAGACAGAAGGTGGATGTGCCTTCTTTTTAAGCATCAGTAGGAGCAGATGTCGATGAGAAGGCTGTTGGGACTGGGCTACCACATGTGGATAATTCCTCTGAAATACCCTCTCAATTGCTGCCATCTCAGGCCTTAGAGACTCCTCGAGCCAGATGTTATATCTGGTCTGATAGCACCTCACGGACCTCTCTGCCCCTGAATGTATTTGATGGCTTTTTGAGCAAATGCTTGTGCAGCAGGCAAATCCGCAATCTGTTTCTTAAAGGTTCAAATGGAGTTTGAATGCCAGAAGGGGTCTGGTTTAATCAGCTTGGCTCTCTCAGCAAGCTCCAGACTTGCACAGAGAAACATGCCCAAAAATTTCTTTTTTTAATTATCTGAGACGTGCTTAGTTCTTTCATAAACTTAGATACTTATCCTGTGTTATAACTGTTGGGGGGTTTTTTAGGGTATATTTATGTCTGCTTACTGCTTATGACAGGGTTATTAGTTTTAGTGTAGTGATGAAAAATGAAAACATTAATTGTTCTAATGTCATTGCTTTAAATTTCTAAGTCTGTTTGTGAAAGCTCAAGTAAGACTAGAAAAGTCTGTACACTAATAATTTGATATTGAACTTTAAACCCTCTTCATGGAGTACCGGAAGGGGCCTGGTCAGAGAACACTGGACTCCAACAGCATCACAGACAAAATCTCAGTGTGTGTATGTGGTCTTTGCTGTGTGTGAAATGTCTTTTCACAGGATGTATACAGCAGTAAAAAAAGGCTTAATTGGAGTGTGATGGGGTACAGAGGCTTTCTGCTGGCTCCCTGAACAAGCTGGATTTCATCAACACTAAACTGTCTCATAATCAGCTTATTTACATGGATTGCTTTTACAGCCGTACCTGGGCAGAGCTTTCTGACCCAAATGTGAATTTCAAACCTCACATCTTTTTAGGAGTCTGACTGTCAGCTGACTGTCTGACTGTCTGACTTGCCCTGGTCCTGATCTGTGACCACGTGCCACCTCCTGCAGGTCCCTCTGACCACTCCTTCATGTTTCTAGCAGACTTTAATTCAAACAGGGTATGACTTTGCAAGACTTTTGGACAATAAAACACATGAGAAAACTGTGTGAATTAGGCTCCCAGGGTCAGAATTTAACAACCAACAAGAGTTAAAGTCTCAGCCTATACACTCTGAGAAACATGAGATTCACTTTTGCATTAAATTGTATACATTTGCATGACGCTGCACAGACTTTTAGAACAACCTGATCTTATGAGGAAATTGCATCTGTTCCTGAATACACTTATAAGAAAAATCTAGCAGGAGAGCTAGACTGTTAGTGCCATCTCATCCTAATAACAAACCAAAAAAATAGAGAGAGAAAGTTCAAACATTGAAGCAAACCCACCGTGTTTCCATTCGAGTCTCCTTCAGAAAAGGGGCTTGCTGCTGTCACCTGGGAAGGGTCAAATATTATGAAATATTACACCTACTGCTGTCATGTGTGCCCGCAGTGATCATCCACATCCATGCCACTATTCACCAAAGGTGACAGACTGGAAATTAAGGGACTGCTCAAATGAGAAGTGCTCTCCTGAATTGCCAGGCTCCCAGTGAAATACATTGAGTCAGACTCAGAGGCAGCTTGCAGAAATGAGGCCAGTGGCAGCTCTCCATTGCCGACACAATGCGGATGTTTATTGAAGAAGCAAGTGGGAATAGAAGTAGTACAGCATGCCCAGGGCAAAGAAAAGCACGTTTGTGCTCAGCACATCAGACAGATCACCAAAGAATCGTTCTGTGAAGATATGACCTCTATACTGCTGCTGAGGTCATAGAAACGTGGTATTACGAGAAGCAGCAGATTGAGCACCTCATATCTCTGCAAGACAAAAATGACAGAAAATGCACAGCAAATTTGTTGTTCTCAGTTATTTCATCTGTTTTCACTCCACTTCCCAATAATACCTGTCTCATCCCTTTTACCTGGAGACATCCCAATACACTTTCCAAGTCAGTAGCAATTTTGCCTCATTTAGATCTGGGTACATGAAACAGAAAACCCAGACAAGAAGGAATGTAATATTTTCTAAAGCTTCTGTTAGCAATGTTTACAGTTATCCCTGTTTTCCAGAGCAAATGCAGTTGATTTCTAGGAACTGACAGCCAACTGAAAAACTGGTCTGTTGAGACCATGGGATATTTATTATTTTGAGGTTGAATTCTCTATTGATTCAACTCCACTGACTTTATTGAATTCTGTAGTCATAAATTTTACAAAGCTAAACTTCACAGACAAAATTCTCCCATTCTTTGCAGATTTTTTTTCATACATAGAAGGTAACAATGTGAACTAATTAGTTTATGCAACAAATTCATATAACTCTTTTTTTTTACTGATAGTTAAAGTTGCTTCTAGACACATTCTCTCCCTAAGGCTGGAAATGAGACACAAAAGAAGAGTCTCATGTATTCTTCTTTCCACTCATAATAAAAATGACATCGAGGTCTCTTCATAAAATGAAAATTTCATTACTGACTACTGACTCTGCTTTATGAAGAGACTTTTAAAAACCTCTTCACCTAGAAGTGTTTTTAAAAATCAGTCTGCTGCTAGGACATGAAAATTTGTCTATAGAATAGGCATCTTTTGATCAAAATTTTCATTCCAAAACAAAAATATCCTTTTCAGCACAAATGACATTAAATCAGTCCACAGATACAATGGTGAAAACGCAAGAATTGGCTGAGTTCAACAGGAAAGACTGAAAGTGCTTCCCCAGCCCTCCCCTCAAAATAGTTAATTGCCTGTTGGTCCCAATATTGTTGTGGGAAATGGAAAGTGTGTATGTCAATCCTCACTGAAGGAGACAATAACTGGATCTGGGTCTCTCATGTCATGGAAGAGAGCTTTTAACAGACATTATTTTTGGCAAAAAGGATAAAACACCTTCCATCTGCTTAGCTTCAAAGGGTGATTTTCCTTTGCCAGTTCCCAAAAAATACCTTGATACCCATTTGGAGGAAAGGAGGACAAGCCACCCATCCTGAATGAAACAAGGTGGTTCTGTGTGACACAAACTTAGGCTCTTTCCTCCTGGAGAAAAACAGGAACTAAGACTTACTCCTCTGTATTTTCTCTCTGTTTTCTGTGGCTGTCATTTCTGAGGAGGATATCATGAATCCTGTTTGGAGGCACTTCTCTGCCTCCATGCACAATCTAGAGAGCCACAGAGACTAGCTGCTGGCTGTGCTCATCAGGAGATAAATGTGTGGGAGACATCTATTTTGTCTGCTGGGTCTGGACTTCCACCCTTAACCACCGACTGAGCAAGGACAGTAAAGGTTTCACCACAGTATCTTGTCTCTGGATACAGGTAGCAAGGAAATAGCTATGGCAAAACCTCATTTCCTTCCCAGGGCTTGTGGTCAAGTCTCTTGGGTTAGACTGGTTTTGCCAGCTAATCCCACCCTGAAAAGCAATATAACATGGTCTGAGCAAAGAGGAAAAAACACCTATTGTAAAAAAAGTGAACAAGATTTTGTCTCCTAAAAAATACAAGCATTTCTTCTCAGGGTCATTTTATGAATGCATTAGCTTTATATCTAGACCTTCAGTACAAGACTACATGCAGCCAGGACAGAGCTGTGCCTCTGTGAACACCTGGGGGACCAGTTATTTCATAGTCCTTGTGAATCAGAAGAGTTTTAGAATGGTAGCTCCAGCTTGCTTAGAATATAGCCAAGCTATCCATAACACTGCCTACATTGTGACCTGCCAGGCTGGGGATTGAAATGGGGGGAGAAAAAAGGTTAATGTGTTCAGGTGGGAAGAACAAACACAGGTAGGATGGTGAGCCAAGCTAAGAAACACTAAGATTTTGCTTCTTTCCAGGTAGTTTCCTTGCTGTTTTTAGAATGTTATTTAGACAGATGTTGGGGTCAGTTTAAAAAAAAAAAATTCCTTCGTATGTTCCCAACAGGTGAAAGATCTGCCATGTCTTGTACTGAGCCACTGGTGAGCTCTAATTCACCTGGTGAAACCTGCTCTCGGATGCACAAATACTGAGAAACTCATGAGACCATATTCAGATACAAAAAGGATCCCAGAACATTTTCCCACAGCTCTTGGAAGCTTCATGCCCGTAGCACTTTAAGATATAAAACCTACCCCTTCCAGGAAGAAAGAGAAGATTTAAATCAGAACAGGGCCTGTTATGCAAGACATTACTTTAGCACAGAGACAACTACTTAAGGTTTGGCAGCTTGTGATTAATACCAAGCTCAGTCCACCTCCCAAGAAAGATATTTTCCAATTGATTTCTGTGGGTTTTGGCTAAGGCCCACACTGCACATGCTGTGGATTTTTCCTCTCATCCTAGGTTCTCAGAAATAGTAAACATATAGGAATGAACTTAGAAGGTGGAAGAAGGGTCCCAGTTGTTCCCTATTTTTGCATGGACCAGTTCAACGGGACTTTCAGGGAGTAGGTAACTTCCTGATATCCTTCAATTTGATGTCTTTTTACAGTTTTGAGGGTAGCACTGTGACACATTTGAAACATCCGTTCTCTCATGCCTGACTGGCTTAGTAACCATAAGTAATAACCTTGTTCCATTGAGGAGCAGTAAAAATATACAAAAGCTGCAATTTCTCTGATTACACACCCCTACTGTTAAAATAGCGAAAAGATCAAAGTCTTCCATAGGGAAAGAAAAAAAGAAAGATAAATTTTAAATTTTCTGTATTGCTGCTGTTCACTGAAATTTCCTTCTGACAGCAGTTCGATGGTAACAGAATTGAGCAATATGCTCCACAGGAAAAGATAACAAAGAATCGATGTCTAAACAATTTCAGGATCATCTCTGAATTTGATGTTCAGCAGATTAGTTTATATCATAATGGTTCCTCAGTCCTATTTTAAGCATCTTAGAGAAGAACATTTTGTAACCCAGTTAAAATGTTTCCTTATCGGACAGAAATCAATATCCAACAAGGTAGCAATGACCTCTCCCAAATTTTATTAATGCTCACTATGGGAACACTAAAAATACTAATCCCAGGGAACCCACTGCAAAATTGAGCAAGTTTTAAATAATCCAGCATGGTAAAAGGAGCTTCTAACAATTCCTTGAGAGAAAATAAGATTACCTCTTCCTGGGAAGAGCCTGGGAAAAGGAGAGTGCCTGTTCTTCCTTCCTTCACACGGACTGACTAGTTCTGGGTGGCTGTGCCTGTTTGACTTGAGACAAGGCAACTCTCAACACCTCTTGGAGATGTAAGAGAATAGCTCATATATATCTCATACATATACGCACACATACACACACACACATTTATATATATATATACATGTCTATTCTTCACAGACATATATATATATATATTCCTATTCACATCGGGTATCCTCACCCGTGTTTTCGGAGTAGGGCTCCTAGGACAGCGTTGTGCTTGATTCCATGTATGGCACATGAATCTTCGTTGTAGTGGCTGGATATATTAACATATTAACAGTACAGCTACAGACACCTTGAATGATGGCCAATACTGAGAAGCAGATACTGACAAGCTGAGTATTGCACACAGCCCTCTTGGATTAAATCATCCTTGACCTGATTTCATCCTTCATTATACTCATTTTTCTTAACATTTTGCTAAAGTCCACTTTGCTTCTACTTACAGCTTTCTGACCCTTACATTAATGACCCTCATCAGCTGGTGGTTTTTTTTTTTAATTCAGAGCAGCTCCAGCTACCTCTGTTACACTCTGCAGATCTGCATTCTAACTTAAACTTCTAACTTAGCTATATTCTCATGTCCCTGGGTTTCATTCAATGCCCTCCTCTTGCCTAGCTGTACATAAGGGTAGCTGGACCTACAACACCTTAGTGCAGTTGTGTTCCTACCTTCCAGGACCTCGTATCCAATACTGCAAAACACAATGTGTTTAGCCATTTGGAAAAATCCTCACTCTCCTTTCCTAATGCACCGGAGTGGGGCACCAGCTGACTATGAGATAGTTTCCCAGTTTTAGCAAAAGCCAATACAGGAAAGAAAAACGAAGGCAAACTGGAAGTGAGGGATCTGGTCTGAGTCAGGCATAAAGAAGCTCACAACAGTTTGAAGAAGAATGGAAGAAATTATCTGCTTTGTTGAGGTAACAGATCAAAAACTATTCATCTTGAATGGCCTTTGCACAGCTAAGTGTTCACAAGGGGAATGTTTCTCATCCCTCTCCCTCTTTAAACTGGAATGGATGGGGCATTCTCCTGCAAGCATTGCAGGAATAAAAATGGGATTCTCCTGTCCTGATCAGCCAAGTACATTTTTATCTGTGGCAGCAGAAAAAATTAAATGTTGGAAAAAGGTATTGCACAAACTGCAACTGAGGGGGCTTCACAACCACTCTTGTTTAGTACTGATTGCTTTAAATGATCCAGTGGATCACTGGAATCACTGATGGAATGGGGAATAAAGGGATGATTGTGTCATATGCTTGAGAGATAAAAGGTACATAGACTCACCTACTTGGTGTTCCAGGACAGGCACTGAGGAATTCTGTACTGCCTAATTTAGAAACAGATGGACTCTGGTGTTTTTCCTCAATTGCAAGGGTGATTAAATTCTGAGCTAATTAAACTGCATAGTAATTACCTCGCTTGTTTTAATGTGTCCCCTAAAAATTGTACCACTGTATTTGTCATACTGGTGAGGGCTTATAAAATGCTTCTCTTTTTTGCTGCTGCTGTTCAGGGGGAACTCCTGGGGGTTCCAACACTTGCATCCTTTGCTGCTCAGACCCATTTCTGTTGAGAGCCAGATGACCCTGGGCAGCACAGAAGCTGCGAGCACCAGTCAGGAACAGAGAAACCCCCAGAACACCTGAAGAGAAGGACGTCAGTGACCAAATAAAATTCTCCTGTTCAGCTGGTGAATCTGAAAAGAGCAAGAGAAGAATATTGTCTCCACGAGAAGAGAACTGTGCATGTCCTGGTGGAAGGTCAGGTTGTGGCTTCGGCCGCCTGGCCCATGCAGGGCTCATGTGGGATGTGTGGATGGCTCCACCGGCCTTCACACGCTGTGCCTGGAGCAGGGTGTCTGAGCAGGGGAGGACCATGGCTTTTCCCCATCCTCCTCCCTGCTGTCTTTGGCCCAGCTGATGACCACAGGGCAGGGAGGGCAGAGGGGGAGAATACCAGCCACTTCCAGTGGGCCACCCCCTCTCTCCCCTCACAGGGAAGTGAGTAATAGTGTTTTCACACTCTCCCCTGCTTATATCTTTGCTTGCGTTTCCTCTGCGAGTCATCCCACACAAAACCAGCTCTTCCCCCGGTAACACCACCCTGCCTTTAGTGGGAGTTTGAGTGGAAATGGAGTAACAATCCACATTTGGGTTAGAGCTGTGGGAAAACAACTTCATCCTCATAAGAGTTTGGTTATAACCACATTTTTATATTAGCAAGGTATTTAAATCATAAAAGAAAATGTCTCTCTTCTGCTCAGCTGTGGTATCTTAGGCTGTGTTCCAGCCAAGGAGTGCCTGATAAAGACTCTGTATTTTCCATTAATTAAGATGCTTTAATTAATTGGGACAGCTAATTTGAATTAGCTGTAGGAATAGGTATAGCCCTCAAGAGAGCAAGGAACAATGACTGCAGTTAATTCAGAATAGATGAGGGAAAGCTCTGCTTCAGGAGAAGCATTCAACCCTGTAGACTAAAGCATCATTGGATGCACAGCTGGTCATTTAAATGCACCAGGTTTTATTTTATTTTTTTTATAGACAGCGCTTGTTTGTCCTTTCAGGAGTTACAGTCACTGGGGTTTTTTTCCCCATGATGTGATCACAGCTAGGTTTTTGCCTGGACAAAGAAGATACTTTTGACATCCCTGTACTACCTTCATCTGACACAAGAACTAGAAAAAACATCCGGGCTGTGTCTTTCCGGTGCTGGCACACTGCATTTCCCCCAGCCCTGAGGCACTCGGGTCATTAGCAGTTCTTTCCATTACTGCCTTTCTTTCACCACACTGAGGGACCACGTGTGAAAAACCAGCACTCTGATGGCACATACAGGGCTCACCCAGCTTGTTAGAGCAGGGAGCTGGAGGATGAGATCAGAAGCCGCTGAAGGAGCAGGAGATCTAGGGCTGATTCCATAGATGATTCCTGATTCAGAATGGGCAAAGAGCCTTTCCAAAGAGGCAAGCTGGACTAGGCATGCAGAAAACAATCAGAGGTATTTGCTTTCTCGTTTGCACAAGCACACTTCTCTCAAGAACAGAGGTGAGAAGGGAAAACAAGGTGCACATTTTGATCAGCCATTGTGATTATTCGAGCAATAGCTTTGCATTTTAAACTCCCTGGCATGTTTATCACTGCAGGAAGAACTTGTTCTGCAGAACAGGTAGGTCTGTGTGCAGGTGCAGACAAATCTATAGATCATTGTTCTCTACATTGAAACACGTCAGTAGGCTGGCCTGGAGAAGGATTTTTGTGCTAGACACTAAAAAGAAAGTATGCACTCAAGAGTGAAATGTTCTAGCTAACCAAAAACTGTCGCAGCCAGGATTCTGTCCTTATCACTGGCACAGGTGTGCAGATAACAGCAGCCTCCAAGCCCAACAAAATACAGCTATTTTAGAAATAGCAGCAACTTCTCCTCCTTGTACAAACAGCTGCAGTTGGACATTGTTGAAAAGACCACAGCATACTTGCTTTTTTCCCACCCTGACATGAGTCCTTCGCACCAGATGTGAAGCAGGATCCCAGGCCAAAGACTTGGATTTCTTGAGACTATGCTTCTTTTTTTCCCCAGGAAATACCACTTGGAGCTCAACAAACACATCAGCCTGTCCTAATAGAAGCATAGGTTCTGCAGGACACATATGTAAAACATAAAGCAGCAGATTAAAATCTTTGTTAAGGTTTCTGCAGATCAGCTGATCCAGTTTTCTCAGGGGAACACATCAGAACAAGAACATGAAAATATGCCTGCAAAAGTCTCCATGGAGATAACCACCCTAGATTCAAATAAGGGCATTGCATTCCCCACTTTTCACCCTATAAAATACGGTAAACTCCTATCAGCCCTATATGAGACACCTCACTCACTACCTGAAAGACCCCAAAGAGCTGTCCAGCATCAATGGGAGGCTGACAGTTTTCAACAGATTTTTCAGTTCATCATTTTTCCAGAAAACTTGGATTTGTTTGGGTGTTTCTTTGCTGATGGGGGGTGGCATTTTTAGCCCTTTTGTTTAAAAATAGCAATCTATATAAAAACCTGATTGCTACTAAACACACCAGGAAGGCTCCTTCAAGTAAACAATTACAATAGAAGATATTAAAATAAGGTTTCTGTGATATGATGGAATTGATTTAAGAGGGTTACAGGAAGCTGGAGCCTGCTGTTCTGTGACAAATGATTTCCCTGAGTAAACTCAGTAAGGGAAACATAATCACATAATGGAATTGATCTTGAAATATCACTAGCTCCTGGGTTTGGAAATCAGCAGCCCCCAGCGACCTTGTATTTAACATCTTTATTCATGAACTAGGAAGAGAAAAGGTAAACACATAAAGGATAAACCAGTAGACAAGAAGGGCAATGTCAGGCTTGTTTAGTCCATGGGGAACTCAAATGGAAAGAGATCTGATTAGAGAAGTGAATTGGGATGTTACAGGCTACATCAGAAAACAAGTCTAATGAGTCATTTAAGGGCAGGACAGAATGGAGACCTGCAGAAAGATAGAGCAAGGCAAGCAGAAGGCAAAACAGAACTTATTGAAGTGATTTGGGGTCACATCAGAAGTACACTTGGTGCCCACCTGACCCTAAGAGCTCTAGAAGCCCTTTGCTTCTCAAACACTGCTGCATTCAAACATCAGCCTAGATCACCAAAGAAAAAACCAAGAATGGAACTGCAAACTGTGCTTTCCCAACCCCTTCACATAGAAAAACGTAGTTGCTTATGGCACCCCATCACAGGCTGTCCCCTGGGGCCACTGGTAACACCAGTTAGCCTTTGGGACAACTCTCACGGTGGAGAGCAGGCAGGAAGATTTGCTTCTGTCTGTGAAAACCAGCATACCTGGGGCCCCAGAGACTGGCAGTGTCTGTGGCTCCAGAACGGATTGATTTCATTCAGGAGTGAACATGAGGACCAGGAAATCCCAGGACTCTGTTCCCTAGGACTCAGAAAACTGTGCCCACAAGATGAGCAAAACCAGGAAGGCTACGTGGTGGAAACCTCAGGCTTGAATTCCATGGCCAAAACTGAAGGGGCAACTGTTGCACTTAAAGCGACTACAAAACCTTTGTTCAGTGCTAAATAACACCACAGGGTGTTCATCAGGATGTGGGATGGAGGAAGCACCAACTTCTCCCACGTATGAAAAAAAAGGAGATGGTGAAAGAGTCTACAGCCTTCTCAAGCAGCAGCTTTTCAGCTTTCCATCTACATCCCTCCCTCCCTGTGCAAAAACGCTGCTGGCAAACAAATGTAGACCAGGGTGAGTGGTACTCACGGTTTTCCAGCATCCTCCTTACTGGAGGATGGGGAGAAGCTGCTGTCCCAGCTACGTACAGCCGGCAGGAAAATCCAGAGGCGGACACAATGAGTGATGGCTGCTCGATTTGGCTTTTCCGGCCATCTGCGCCCAGCCTTACAGTCTCCCCGTATTCCCCGTGGAGCGAGAGTGGCACCTGGTGGTCACATCGCCCTCGCACTAGCCAGACGGATTTTTTTATTACCATTTTTTTGAATGCTTGGTACAGTGAAAATGACGGAGGAGCACTTGGTATAAAGCAGTCCTGATTAACTAGATCAGTGACAACCGCTGGCTGCAATTAGTCCTGTAACTCATTATTTTCCAGCGCCCCTTGTCATTCAAGTAGTGCCAATTCACAACTGTTTTTGCAACACACCCACTGCACGAACCTCCCTGCCCACTCATTATGCTCCTGTGAGTGGAAAGGAAGGAATGAGGACCTGTCCTAGCTTGCTGAAAACATGTTTTTCTTTTTTTTTCCTGGCTTCCTAAAAAAAAAAAAATTCAGGGCTTTCTATGCAGGCAGAAATAAAATAAGTCTGTTTCCAATCAGCTACCAAATGCACATCCCTAGAGATGCTCAGGGCCACATGTGCCTTGGAAGAAAATATTGTTATTCTCCTTCTGTCTGTCATTGAGACATTCTGTGCCTCGGCAGGACATGACTTCTGTATATCCCTGCACTCTGCAAACCCTGTGAATAATGGATGTGCTCTGAGGCAGAACTTCTGCCAAGGCTGCTCCTGACATCGTTAACTTGTCTGGCAAGCTGAATTTTTGGTGCAGAAAGGATCCTTCTGAGAAATGAACAGAAAAACAAGCCCGTACAAAGCACTGAACCTAAGACAACCTGTTTCCATTGAATTCAGATCTTGTGGCTGAGTGATTTTTGTATGACTGAAGGGCAAGTGCTTTATTAGAGATCAGATTCTGATGGATTGCCTGTCTCTTTACTCCTGACAAACAAACTCCTATTGGAAGTTTGCATGTATCTGGGCCCCTCTGTCTCTTCTGGGTAGTGTCTTTGCTGTCTAAGAGCAGCTTACTCAAACTGCTGCCTTTCCCTGCTTGAGACTTATTTTTTCCCCAGCTGCACCTTTCCTAAAATTCACAGGAACACACGGTCTCAGAGACCAGTACCTCTCTGCAGTCTTGGTAGGAGTTGCCCAATGTGTTCAGCAGTCACCAGGATGGGCAGTGAAGGATGCACACACTGGTGTGGGCACACGGTGTGATAGCATGAGCTTCACTTCCTGAGGGACACAGACTACAAGGTCTGGGACTGCATGAAACAAAATCGATCTCTCCACAGCTGTTGTTCTGCAAAAAAATTACAACAGCAAAGACGAAGCAATTATACAGCAACTGCCACAATGCAGAAGCCACCTGGCTTTCCCACGGGCCAGGGTCACCTTCCCCAGCACCATGACTGCACTCAGAGAGGGATGCCCACCTGTGTGGCACTGCTCCAGCACACGCAGCAGGTAGAGAAAAGGTGGCTTTATGTGAACACTGCTGTCAGTTTTAATGAAGAGTGGCATCTGCAGGTACAGCCTGAGGATGGCTTCTTTGCTTTTCTAACATGAGAGACTCTCAAGGTAACAGAAATGGTCCATGATGTATCTTGGATGTATCCTAGAAGGTTCTTCTGGTGAAGAAAACAACAAAGTGCCAGCACCCTTCCCATCAGCAAGTTTTTTCTCCTGTTCCACTCCAAGGGTTGCACCCCTGATGCAAGGGCAGAGGATATGGAAGAAAGAGCAAAAATTAGGGGATAGAGGTGGTAGGCAAAGCGCTCCATCACTGGGAACAAGTGCTAAGAATACAGTCATTAAAAGGCAACAATGTAGAAGTGCAGGATGCAAAGAAAAACAGCTTTGAGGGGCAAAGGATTGACTCGTTCTTGTTCCTCCTTGAGAGGTGACCGTAGATGGCAGAGGAGCATTAATATTCTTGCCCCATCTTCTCCGGAGATACAGAGCTTGCTGCTCTCTTCCCCTCTTGGTTTTGCATCATAACATCATCATCATAGAATCATAGAATCATAGAATGGTTTAGGTTGGAAGAGACCTAAAAGATCCTCTAGTTCCAATCCCCTGTCATGAGCAGGGATACCTTCCTCTACACCAAGTTGCTTCAAGCCCCATCCAACCTGGCATTGAACAATCCCAGGGATGGGGCATCCACAGCTTCTCTGAGCAACCAGTTCCAGCGCCCCACCACCCTAACACTAAAGAATTTCTTACTAATTTCTAATCTAAACTTAACCCTAACCCAAATCCCCCTTGTCCTGTTGCTACACACCCTTGTAGAAAGTTTCTTCTTCATCCTTCTTTTCAACCCTCTTCAGGTACTGTAAAACTACAATTAGGTCACCCCAGAGTATTCTCATCTCCAGGCTGAACAATCCCAATTCTTTCAGCATTTTCTCATACAAGAGGTGCTCCGTTCCTCTAATCATCTTAGTGGTCCTTCTCTGGACTTGCTCCAACAAGTGAGGAAGGGAGGAAAACAATGCCAACCCCCTAAACCCAGTCAAGTTCTGTGCAGCTGAGCTGGACCAGGTCTTGTCGCCAGTTCAAAGATCTGCTTACACAGAGGAGCAAAGAAATGGCAATCCACAGTGTGAGCTCAAACTGCTGTCGTCCCACCAATGCAATGCTCAGGGTCAACCTCTTTTTCTGACACACAGGGATTTTTCTGGTTTAGCTTGTGTCATGCTAAAATGAGTTTAAAACAAGTGAAAAAACAGTGCCGCCTTTATTCCACAACAAAAGCATCCACACAGACCACTAGCCCAGTGGAGGGACTGAATTAGATTTACTAGTAATTGTTACATTTCTGCCCAGAATCACTCGGTGGGGATCTGTACCATTTTGTGAGGTCCGTGCAGAACTAGGAGGTACAGTACAACCAGGGCCTGTTTTGACATCCATGTCACATACTCCTGCAACTGTTCTAGCACTGCTCTTACAAACAGGGAAATACTACTGCCTTTCTCCATCCCAACATCTCGCAGGCCATAGCTGCCCTCGGAGTTCAAGAAGTTCAGTGATGTTGCTTCTGGGAAAGGATGTGGCCATGAGACACGTTCCTGCATCGTGGCTGGGGCCATGTGATGTCTTCTGCAGGCTGAAGGTTGGCAGCACAGGAATAGTTACAGACATAGCTGTCCAAAAGGAGAAGTATCAGCTTTGTGCGAAATACACTGCAGGGTTCAAATGTAAAGCCACAGGGTTAATACAGGGCTGGAAAACACTACTTGGACCTGACTTTATCTGATAATTTTTCTGTGTTGAAAGAGAACAAAAGGAGGAATAAACAAGAGTGCTCTCAGCCTACAGAAGGCAAAAGGATGGGAAGAAAGCAAATGAGTATTAACCTGTAAATAATACTGAGTATTAAAGATAATTAAGAAAAAAAAAACAAACCAGAAGCACATCGTAAAAATGACACTAAATAGCAAAGCTGCCTAAAGACAGCAGGATACAGCCCTTTCATCTGCTTGTCTGCATTTGATAGTCATAAGTTTCATGGGAAAAAAGGCTCAAGTACTTGACAGACTTGAGAGAAAACCTGTTTGGTGTTTGGTGAGACACAAGTCCCTGCCAGCGGCAGATGCCAATGTGAACTGCTTTTCTGGAAGGAGCCATCACTTCTGCGGTGGGAAAAGATAATGCACCCAGAGACAACAGGACACAGAAACATCACACTGATAAATCCTCTTGACACAGCAAACTAAGGGATTTCAGTATCAAGGGAAACTATTTTGAGAAAATCTCCTGTGACCATTTGTGCTGTATCAGCAGAGAACTGCTATCATTCAGAAGAGCTTTACAGTGAGGGAAGTTAAACACTAGGTCCTAGGAAAAAAAGACAGATTTGTAACATAGTTCCACAAAGATGATCAGGGTCAACCTCTTTTTCTGACACACAGGGATTTTTCTTGTTGTTCCCACTATTAAATTGTTCCCACTGTACATTCATACACAAGATAAAAACACTGGGTGCCAGGTACAGTCTCTGCAGTACAACGCAGCATTATTCCTGTGAAACAAGATGTATTTGGCACAATTTATTAACCAGTTGCTGAAGTCACACATGCAAGTACCTGTAGACCTCAGATGGCACGGACCACATGGTGACATCTCAGAACAATACCGAGTGTGCAGCAACCAGGGAGAGCTCGGGGCTGCCTCAGGATGGGCTCAAAACTCACACTGACATCAGGCAGAAACAAACAAAAAAAAGGCAGGTGGATACATGCACAGACCCAGCCATTTTAATAGTTCCTCTCCTAAACGACTGCACTATTTGTGGAAACATGTGAAAACAGAATTGCAAAACAAATGATGGATATTTCTACTGGTTGTCAATGGGGCCAAGCCACAAGACCCATGGGTTAGTGGCTGTTCTGTCAAGCAGGGCAGGGAAAGAGGCTGGGTTTCTGCAGGACAGCGTGGTCCCTGTATTGTAGGGAAGTAACAAGCACAGCAACATCATGACACCTTGTAAAATCATTTGCATTCATTTGCATGAACATGAAATCTCTGCAGACCCCCAGACCTTGCACACTGTATTAAGAAGCTACCACCAACTGTAACCATCTTGCAGCAAAAAGGTATAATTTTGATGAAATACTAATTGCAGAGCACATCCTACTAAGGCTCCTCAGGGAGGAGTGAAAAGCTGTGGGGAGGACTGCACACGCAGTTCATTTGCATTAGTTGTCCTTATTATTCCTCCAGGTTCTCTTTTCTTTCTTCAATATCAATTATGGCTCATGCTGTGACAACCATGGGGTGTAAAGGGAGTGATGGGGAGGCACGTTGAGTGACTGGCAGACATTTCAGGAGATTCAACTTACCCCACTGCATCTCATTTTTTCCCTAATTCCTTATTGTTTCCTAATTTCCTTTTTCTCCCCTCTAAAAGCCTACACAGGATATGCTCAGGAATATATTGCATCTAGGCAAAAAACCCGATGGAAACAAATTCCTGCTTTCTTTGCATAAATAACCCTGTTGATCTCCTCCGCAGACAATGCACAAATAGCTGTGGATGTCCAGAGCTTTCGCCCACGTTTGGGAAGGTCCCGAACGGGAGGTGTACTCCTGACTGCTTACTCTGCGCAGGTTTTGTAGCGACACGCAAGGGGAAACAATGCTTCCAAATTGTTTGGGGCTTAAAACAGGTTAACACAGGTCTCACGTCAGCTGCTCTGGAGATCACCTAGAACTGATTTAACTCAAAAAAACCCCCCCAGGATTTCATTTAACACACTTCTCTCTCAGAGAATTAATTTTCACCTGAAAAGGTCACGAAGCAGCAGAAGTGTGAAATCTGGTAGCACCACCAAAGCCTGGCAGGTTTCTACTCAAATTGCAACAGGAAAGGTCCTCCTCCCTGTTTTTTCTCTTGTAAACTGGGTTTCCAAGCAAGGTCTGCCTATAGCGCCCAAGTATTTCCCTAGGCACTACAGCCATTTGGTCATGATTTGGGCATACATCAGCAGAAAGGTAGGCTTGGTATTCAGCACAGACTGCAGAAAATGGAAACCTCAAAAGATTTTAATTTGAAAAGGCCTTCTTGAAGGATGAAATACTTGGAATTGCAAGTGGAGGTGTTTTAAACTGATTCTCTTCCCATAAATTTGACTGTAATTTTGCTAGCTGCCTTTGCTAACAGAGGTTTTCAGGTGTACAAACCCAGCCATGAGATCAGGGGCTCTGGTCTCCTCATTTGCCAATCATCTGATTTAGCTCATAACACTGAAGTCTTGACTTGAACAGTGTGGAAAAGAACAAAAGCTTTAGGAGAAAACTTTTACCTTTTTCAAAATCTGCATGCTTTTTGAATGAAAAATCATTACAATTGTTGTTGAAACTCTGAGTATTGAGAAAAAGAATGGGGTTTTTTTGAGCAGAATGTCAAAAGTTTCAATAATTTAAAAAGTGTTACGAAAGGCTGGTTGGGGTTTTTTTATAAAGTCATTTTGAGATTAAAGAATAACAATTGTTACATGCTTCATTGTAATTCCTATGTAAGTTTTTTCTGTTTAAAAAGAAATGTCCACCTCAGCTCACAAGGGACAGCTCATGTAAAGCCCAAACGTGTAGTGCAGCACGCACCAAGGCTGGAAAACCTGTTCACCAGCAGGCTTAGTCCCTGGGGCTTTACAGGCCCCTCTGGAAGCTTCCCTCGTGAGACTCCTGCAGTCCCACAGAGGTCCTCTTGTCTCTTTTCCTGAGACCAGCAGAAACTTAGTTATCTTCGAAACCTCTTGCTTTCTGGTTTAAATTAGGCAACAGTCCAGAAGCTGATGGAAGATGAGAGAGAGAGAGACTTCTCATGGAGTTTGCATGTCCTGAGGGAAAAGGGACTAAAAGCACATACCAGAAGCTGGTTTTCAAAAGACAGGCTCGGCTGCTGGTTGTTGTAAGGAGTGAGAGTGAGGAAGTTTTGCTGAATTTGCAAATGGTCACTGTTTATCTCAGAGGGGGCCAGGACGCTCATTTCGGTACCAGGGGCTGCAGGCCCTGCTCGCGGACAGCCTATTCCTCCCCATAGAGCATGCCCCTCAGGAAGCAGCTGGGATGTTGGAACAGGCAGGTTTTCCAGGCGTTAGTGCGTGCTGTGCTACTTGTTCGGGCTTTCTCTGAGCTGCTCCTTTGTGAGCTGAGGTGGATATTTCTTTCTGAATATAAAAATCTTACGTAGGGATTATGATGAAGGACGTAGCAATTGCTACTCTTTCGTATCGAAATGACATTCTCCTAAAAGAAAGCCAACCAGCTTTTCATAACACTCGAGAGTTTCAACAACAGCTGTGCTGATTTTTCATTCAGAGAGCACGTGATTTTAAACCAGGCGAAAGCTTTCTCCTAAACCTTGTGCTCTTTTCCGTGCTGTTCAAACCGAGACATAAACGCTACGAGCTAAGCCAGACGAAGGAGGAGACAGAGCCCCTGAGCTCATGGCTGGCTCGGTGCGCCTCAGCCCCGCAGCCCTGACAGCGGCGGGGGCTCCGGTGCAGCGCCGCTCCCCGTTCCCCGTTCCCGGCGGGATGCACGGAGGGGCGGGCGCTGCTCTCCGCGTCACCGCGGCCCGGAGCCCGCCCGACGCCTCTCCCGCGCTCCGCCTCACGGCCCGGCCCCGCTCCGCGCCGGCTCCCGCNGGGTGGTGCCAGGTTCTTTACCGTGGAGCCCGGTGACAGGACAAGGATGGACGTAAAGTAAAACGGAAGAAGTTTCACCTCAGCATGAGGAAGAACTTCTTCACGCTGAGGGTGGCAGGGCGCTGAACAGGCTGCCCAGGGAGGCCGTGGAGTCTCCCTCCCTGGAGTCATTCCAAACCCTCCTGGACGCGTTCCTGTGTCACCTGGTGGGGGTGACCCTGCCGTGGCAGGGGGGTTGGACAGATGATCTCGGGAGCTCCCTTCCAACCCTGACTATCCTGCGATTCTGACCCAGGGCCCGCTGCCGGGGCTGCCCACAGCAGAAGGAATGTTGGTGGTAGTCCCGCTGCTGCGGGGTTGTCTGACAGGGCTTAACCTTCCAGGCTGCCAGCCGTGACCCATGAAAGCACTACAGCCTTTGAAACGTAAAGTAGCAGGAAAAAATTCTTTCCTGCGAGGGTGGTGAGGTGCTGGAACAGAGAAGTTGTGGATGCCCCATCCCTGGCAATGTTCAAGACCAGGTTGGATGGGGCTCTGAGCAAACTGGCCTAGTGGGAGGTGTCCCTGCCCACAGCAGGGAACTAGATGATCTTTAATGTTCCTTCCAACCCAAACCATTCCATGATTCTAGGTGCTCAGCTGGGTTTATGGGACCAGCTTCTGGCAGTTTTAAGAGGGAGATGTTCTGTTCAAAAAAATCAGAATCCCTCCTTCCTTTTGGCTGAGCTGAGTACAGGCAAGGAGCTCTCCCTGCTCTGTGTGACAGGCAGATCAGAGCTTTCACCTAGCCCTGCACGTCTGCAGCTGACACCTTTGTACACCCTACAGGGCAGTTCCCTTCCTGCCAGGGCTATTAAATACCATTGTATCAGCCTGGCTTCAGTGTAGGCTTGGAAACACGAGCTTGTGGTCATTAAAGCTGTTGATGTACAGATCTGTGCAACTGGAAGGATGCTTGGAGGAGCAGAGCATCAATTGATACCGCTTAAAGATGACTTGAAGGTTCTCTTGGGGTAACTGGCAGGAAATTATCTATGTTAGAGTGTATGAAGAACTTCCAAAAACCTGTCATTAATAAACTCCCCATAGTCAGATACTTGGTGTCTCTTGGGACTATCAACCTGGCAGCTGAGGCCTGCTCCTGTAAAGCGTGAGGCACTTACAGCTGCCCCTCCACTGAATGTGCTGAGAGCACATTGCTCCTTGCAGGATCAGACCTTGGAGGCAGGGAGAAAAGCACACACTGCTACTGCCTATCTTTGAGTAAAAGCAAGCTTCTTCAGCTTTCCTGGCTCTCAGGTCGATTTCCAGGTTACCCAGTAGGCACCTCTTGCCCCACTGCAGGTTGGCTGTTCAGGAGCAGGCAGTCAAGCCCTGGCTCCTCTAGCTGGCCTTTGTCTGATTGCTATGTTCCCTGCCAACACCGGGTGGCTTCACTCCCTTGCTTCCTGCTGGAAAATCACTGATGCTACGGAGTGAGGGACCACAGGAAGGTTGGAGCTGATTCCTATTAATTGCTCTGTGATAGTGCCACTTGGGCTTAACAAAAGGAGAAGCAGCCTGTAACCAGAGTGCTTTGGATCGTAAACTAAAGTAAAAACTTTAGTTAAACTTTAGCTAAACTTCCCTCTAGTTTTACTTTCTAAAGCTTTGTTAATCTTCAGCCAAAAGCTGTTAAGAAATGGGATATGTAACAAGCACAGAAAGGGTATTACGCTGGTACTTAGAAGAAGGACCAAAGACCAATCTCTTGACCCAAAAAAGTATCTACGGTGGTTTTTCCCGTCTTCCCAGCAGTGCCTGATGCAGTTGCACACATGGTGTAACTTAGAGTTTCCTGCTTCCAGAACTAGAGCTAACTGTGCTTTTTCTGTGCAATCTCTCTTGCCCTTTTTTGGGTGGTGTCTGATGATTTCATACAACTCCTTGCAGCTCTTCAGTGCAGGTCAGGTCCAAGAAAATTAACTGAAGGAATAAAGTAAAAATTGGTGGTTTTTTTCCCCCCTTCTCTTTTTTTCCCCTCCCTTTTTTTTTAATGGGACTGCAGTGAGAGTATTTGATTCTATCCAGGTGTTTCCTTGGGGCTGCCCTGCAATCACTTGTCCTCATCTGTAACTTCAGTCTGTGACTTGACTGGACTTTTGTGCAAATAACTTGGTGCATCTAAGTAAACCTTTTTCTAGTGAAATTAGTTAAATAGGGGACATTTTATGGGGCAGGAAGATGACTCTGATGGAGTAAACAGTGTGGCTTTGCCAGGCTGCTGTCACTTACACACACACACAAAAATTGATTGGTGTTCTGATGAGTGCTGTTTTTCTGAGTGTAAGCCTCCGACTGCTTCATTTTTTGCAACCTTTTTCCTGTATCTACTAGGACATATTACAAGAGAGTGATGTGTCTCAGAGGGAATATTAATGTGTACATGTGTATGTTTCAAATCAAAATTATAGCTTCAAGAGGGTGGTCGTAAGAAATGCGCAAAGCTGTGGGGCTGCATAGGTTTGGGTTTTATTTTTGTTGTTGTTAAGCAGGTAGTCTTTCTAAAAGCTTGGTGGTTTGGATTGTGGTTTTTGTTTTTTTTCCCTTCTGTACTGCTAGGGAAGGACCCACAAATTGGCTGATAAGTAGGATAGGATACTGAGTGCATTGAGTAAGGTGAGAAATTACATTGATAACATTCAATAACCCATTATTCTCTTTTTCATATATACTAATATTTGATCTTGCTTGTAAGAAAAAGTGATGATTTCTAAAAGAATGTTTCTACTTGCAAAAACCTCAATAAGCTCACTGAAGAAGACGTATGCCTTGACTTAAAAATACCCAAGAATGTTCCAGATGAGTGATGAGATGGCACAAAGCATTGTAAAATACAAGGGATGGTATTTTATAATTGGGTGGTCTTATTAGTGCATGTGGACAGGACCCAAAGCTCACCATCTTGTAGGCTTCTTTGCCCTTACAGTGTCTCCCACTGGTTACATGTACTGCTGTCTTCTGGCTGCCCCTTTCGTGTCAAGAATAGCCAACTGCCCTTATTTTAAGTGGAAACTGATTCTCTCCATTGCTTTCATTTGCAGGATTTTAAGCTCGAGTTTGGCCATCATAAAGGCAGGATAAGTTCCGTCTGGCATGGAGGTACAGCTACCATTGCTGAGAGCCCTGGAGACGAAGTGTGGGGAATAGTGTGGAAAATGAGCACTTGCAATTTAAGTTCGCTGGATAAGTAGGTGACTTAACTTTTGCTGTCTTCTACCACTTTAGAGAGCGATTGAAAAGTAGTTAATTTTTGGTGAAGAGCTGTGTGGAAGCTTTGGTGTTGGAATCAAGAAGATGCTTTTGATTTTAATATGTGAATTCTATTTCACAGTATGTGTATTGACTTCTGACACTTCTGCGATTAAAATAGTTTTGTTTTCAAGCTAAAGCTATTTTTAGGGGTATTTTAACGATTTGTGGACTGTGATTTGAAACCATTATACTGGTCAGGCTCCATTTTTTTTTTTTTTACTCTGTCTTCCTGTCTCTTATAAGATTCTAAAATCTGTGTTTGTCCTATGGTGTTTTTCCCATTACTTTAGGGAGAATTTCCTTTGAGACTGACATCAAGTTCTGTCTGTATACATCTGTAGACTCCAGCTGTAGCAGAAAAGGAGGGGATGAGGACAAGACTGCAGAAGAGAGATCTTTAATACAGGCAAAGGGACCTTTTAGGAGGTTATTTAACATATCTTCTCTTCTAAGGATTTAAAGTTTTGTGAACTTGAGGAACATCCAAGCAGGGAGCTGGGGTGTTATTGTTTCCCCCTTGGAATGGGAGACCCTGACTGCACTTTTACAATGCATGGTGTAGAATGTTCTACCTGTGCCTGGTAATTAAGAGAAGTTCAAGGAACCCTGAGCAAGTTGCTCCCAGGCTGTAGTCTAAAAGGCCACCTGGTTAAACAAAGCAAGGAATAGCATGACTTCTTGCAGGGTCTAAGACAGGGCTTAGACTGTAATCTCCAAAACTTTGCCTGCCTGCTGCCATGCGCTTGTTGCAGCTTTTGAGATGTGCCTGCACAGCACGGTGCTTCTGGTACACAAGGATTGTTTGTTCAGAGCAGTTCATCACTGCCAATTCCAATAGAAATCTGGGTGAGTGAAAACAGGGGAGCAGGGCATAGTAAACCCAGTGAAAGCACTACCTCAATACTGTTCTCCTGCTTCTGATACTGTTGCAATTTCACTGTGTAAACCTATCCTTATAACCCTGGCCATGAAACTTGGTTCCGGTGTGCTTTTCGTTGCCTATGGTGAACCTGAAATACAACAGAAACTGTTGCCCAAATTCTGTTAGCACATTGTGGGAATGGCCACTCTCAGCACTTTTGTCCTGGCTGGGAGTGTTTGACTCAAGCAGGAGGGCATCTAGTTGGCATGCTTGTGGTTGGGGACAGCTTCACATGTCCCTGCTTTATGATCTCCCGAGTTCCCCTGCTCTTGCTTACAGCAGCCTTTAAACATCCTAACCCCCTCCTGCTGATCTTTACTGAAATCTCCTGATTTACCATGCTTTCCTGAAGCGTAAACTTCCTAAGTATGATGATCCTGTCTGACAGCATCTGCTTTTGTGTTTCCCCTGCATGGAGACAGTATTTTGTACTTTGACTTCCATAAGTGTTTACACACTGTTTACAGTTGACATAGTGTAGGATTGCAGATTCCTGGCATTTGTTTGACGGGGGGTAAATTTCAATGCTTCCTAAGGTACAGGAGACTTGAATGCTGTAACATCACCAAAATCTGCAGCACGTGCAGCATGGACACTAGCAAGTAAGATTGCTTTTTCCCAGCTGCCTCATTGATGCCATGGAGGTGAACTGGAAATGGAAGGAAATGGGATGTGTTCTTGGCTTTTATAATGATAATCAACAGTGCTCTTCTAAGAATTGCTCCTAACCAACTCAAATGAGCTTGCAGGTGTTCCTGCTGAAGGTCTTGGGATCCTTTGGTTGTGTGCGAGCTGATATATTTGTAGGTTCTCAACCAACTTATTTCCTGAAATTACCATGTATCAAAAAAAGAAAAATACCCACCTTTTTTTTTACCCCTCCTAATCTGGATAAAGTAGTCTGTGCTTTGTTATCCAGAAGCAGAGGAGGGAATGTGTAATTGATGCTGCATGTAATTAGTTGAAATACTAATAAAACAATGTAATATATAGACAACGAATATGTGAGGGGAACCTTTTGCTTAGATGACTGAACTCTTTGGCTTCAAATTAATTTTTTTTTTGCTGTCTCACAGTCACTTCTATGGGGTTTTTTGCCTTCTGTACTTCACAAATCTCTAAGTTACAGACTAAATCATGACTTTGCCTCATAGGGTCTAGCAGTGGATGTTACTAAACAGTTTTCTTGCTCTCACACAACCATGTGACTTACTTTGTAGTCTGTTGGCCTTGAATCTGCAGTTAGCTTCCAGTCTGTACTTGTACTTAACCTAGTTACTCAGCTAACATGGCCCACATTATCTACGTTAAATAACTTGACACAGTAGCAAGTCTTTGAAAAAAAGATGAGTTGTCAAATTTATATTGGACGAGCAGGGTTAAAACCATGTTGTGACTCGTAGCTAAAGTACATCTAAAGTTAACTGTGCTATAAAGTCTCTTGTATTGCTTAAGCTTCTTGTTTACTTCTTACTATTCCCTCAGATTTTTATTGGTGGCTAGATGCCAGTGGTTGAGGACAATAAGTAGCCGTGGTTTTGAGTTGTTTTTTTCTAAGCATGATTTTGCTAATAAAAAAAATTTAAAAATGGTTTTCTGCCCTGATCTAGCTCATAATTGCTGTGTATGTCTTGTGCAAGTTAAAAGGTGTCTTGGATTATTCACTGGAAAGTGTATTGCACAAGTTCTGCAAATTTCCCCTTATTAAAATGTAACACAAGGGGCAAGATAAAACTTTGCAATTGTTTCTTTATCTGAGTGGCAGTTAATGAACATGTGTCTGGCTCATTAATTCTGATAATCTTGCCTGTGTTTCTCTTTCAGACTACCTGGCTTCCACAGTAATTAGTTTAGGAGTATTCTCGTTCTAACTTTGCAAGTTAGCCACAAGTCGTTGTTTCTTACAGAGCTGAAATGATAGAAGTGAATGCTGCTGCTTCTCTAGAAGCTTGTTTTTTACTTTGAAACAAGTTTGCACAAAAAGTACTGAAATATGTTTTGCTATGTTTTTAAGTATATTAAAGCACAGACCAGTGTCCTGCCTTGAATTCTGTTATAATATATCCATATGTTTAATTGCATTGTTGGTTTGAAAGATGCATCGGTTATGTGACATGAAAGGAATATGTGTCCTTTACAGGCAAGAGGGAGTTGAGGATGGCATTTATGTCCCCATAGAAGTTACTGTCCACACTCAAGCAGGAAAGGTACTGACCTGTCGAAGCTACCAGATGAAGGACTATGTCTCTGGTCCTCCTTCTCCACAGTATAAAAAGGTAGGTGTTGCATCACTTTAATTTTGGAAGAGCGTACAGAAATTTATAATGCAGTACTTCTGTGCTATTTAATAAGTACTTTAATCACAGTGGGTGGAAGGAATGACTACTGTAAAGGTATAACAGTCCTTGTGCAATGAACTACTGTAGTGATGCTCACAGAAGATTGCTAGCTCTTAAAGGCCTGCTAAATCAGTTTGGGTTTTTTGGTCTAGTTATGCCTTACATGATGCCCCTATTTAACTCGTGAATTAGTTATGATTGGCACAAGGATTTCTGGACGATGTTGTTCACAATATGCGGCAGTTCTCTGTTTGAAAAATTAATGCACTCCACTGAAAGGACAGACAGAGGGAAGCTTCTGTGGGGAAAAAGCCTGGCTTATAGTTTCGAGGACGTGGATTATCGTTATTGTCTTGGGAAGTACTTGCTGTCACTTAATACGGGAGTCCACCTGCCGCTTTTTACCAGATGCATCGCCAGTACATCACAGGACTCCAGCAGCATTGCAGAGCACTGCAGGGTTCCCCTTGATGGCTGGTGAGGCAGAAGTGTTTCAACACTGTTCTGCAACACTGACTCTGTAGAGACACATGATCCAGTCACGCAGCAGGCCTGACCTGCTTAGCTTGTGAGATCTGGTGCAGGCCCAGGCTGGAGTGGTGTGGCTGTGTGTCTGAGTGGTGCAGCTGTCAGTGCTGCTACACAGACATCACTGCAGCTGGCTTTTCCTACCTGAAGTAAAGAAACCGGGCACGAGCCTGTTAAATCCCAAGTGTGCCGCCTGCTCCAACCTGAGGAACTCACTTCTATGAATTGACTTCCAGGAGCACAGCTAAGGCCAGCTGCTGTGGGACTGCTGAAGAGAGGGTTTGCTTAGAAAGCAGAGTGCTTTTCCACAAACCTCCTCCCTGCCAGCCCACCTCATGGCAAGGCAGATCTTTAGGGCTTTTCAGAGAGTTAATATGTAGTCTGCTGCTGTGTGTCAGCTCTCATTGGTATGCTGTAAGTGCAGACCTCCACTACTGCCAACTTTATCATTCCCTCCTGGTCCTGTCAGGAGCAGTTGTTAGTTCTGTTCTTCTCCTCTGCCCCCAGCTTTTTTTTGTTTAAGTTAACCAGGCAGGAGAGCTAAAAACTTAAAAGATGACTGCATCAGCACAGAGTGATTGAACTACATCCATCTACTGTTATGTACTTTTTGTGGCAAAATTCATTCATTCTAGACACCTCATCCTTGAAATGCATGCTGTTAAATGCATGAAAGCATGTTTAGAATGTTCATTTCTATATGCAAGCTTGCTGGTGTCTCCTTCAAGCTGTGTTCCTACAACTTCCTCTTTTCCTCTCACTGTCGCATCTTTTCTTCTGCAACAATACTTCAGTTTATTTTGTGTATGGAAGGAGAGCTGCAGTAACAAACTAAGGAATCTGTGCTTTTTCACTGAGTTAAGTGTCTATTTCTGTTACTCCTGTACCTGTCTAGGTACTCTTTGTTGTCCTTTGGACAGCTTAGTTTTAAAAATAACTACTTTTTAAATCTTTAGCCAGCTATAGCGTCACACCTGAGTGAGAAGCAGCATATATTATTGAAGTTATCCCATTCTTTCTTCCAGAGAGGATAACTGAATAACAGCTTAATTATAGAGTTTTGTGCGCTTTAGTAACACATCAGAATCTTAGAGGTAGTTAAAAGCCTTTTCAGAGTAATTTTGTTCATGCTTTTCTGGTCTTCAGTGGTCTCCCAGAAGCCTTTGGCTATCCTTAGGTACAAAGAGAGCTATTTGAGATTAATTCTCTGGGTAACTTAAATGGTTCTTCCTGCTCAAGTGATTGTTTGGAGGAGTCTGTCCTTTCTATTACTGAAGGCTTTTTTTTCCCCTTTTAATTATAGGTTATCTGCATGGGTGCAAAACAGAATGGCTTGCCAGCTGATTATCAGGAGAAATTAGAAGCTATTGAAACTAATAACTATGCAGGACCGGTGCCAATCATGGAAGAGATTGAAGCTTCTATTAAAGCAGAGAAAATAAATTCTGCATAGAATACCTCTGCATTTGCTTGGCCATTCACCTTGATTTAGATACCTCTCCTCACTGTGCTGATCAGCAGTTTCTTTATTTATCAAGAAAAGATGAATTTGCTGTGCATCTACAGTAAACTGTTAGACATAATTTGCAGTCTGAAGACACACTGACATTGGTAACGTCTTTTTGTATGTATAACTAGAATACATGCTGAAGTACATGATGTAAGTACATTGCAGATTTAGAAATTATCTTTCTGTAATTGTCATGCACTGCTGCATGCAAATTAGTGCTTCATGTCCAGTTTACTGACCTTTTTAAAAGAAAAAGGCCATCTTCATGAGTTTTGGCACTTGTTGCCTTCTGAGGAATAAGGGCTGCAGGATCAGGCCCTCTGTTTTTAAAAGTTGTACACATGACTGCATTTGTTAGATGCAAAGTAAACTCAAAATTCTAAGGCTAAACATTTTTCTCTGCTACTTCTCTTAATGGTTTAAAGCCCAACCTATCTGATGCTATGGAGTTCCTGTTCCTGTTTATATAGTTAACAAAGAAAGAAAAGTAGCATTTTTTTAACTCCTTCTGTGTTTTTAAGTGTAAGTCCAAAAGGCAGCCTAGGCCTGAAGACAAGATTCAGCAAAGCATCTCATTCAAACCATCACAGTTTCCTCCTTTCAATGTCTAGTGATTGTCATAGGTGAACTGGTTAGCTATAACCAAGAGATTTTTAAATCATTCATTTTAGTTTGATATTTCCAAGAAGTTTTTTAATTACCTTTTTGACGGGCTTGTTTGCCTATCTAGGCATTGGTCTCATGTCCACTGAAATCAGAAAGTCTCCTTTGAGTCCTAGCACATTTATTCTGTGGTTTTGTTTGTCTGTTAAACCCTAAATGAACAGACTTGGCCTCTTGTATTTTTTTGGTTTTTTCTCCCCACAGCTTAGACAATTCAATGCAAAACTGGAAGCTTTTGTAACATGCAGAGTATTTATTTTCATGGTACTTCACAACCCCGGCAGTTAGTCCATGGGGGATGAGGAAAAATTGACAACCTGGAAGATGTCAAATCACTGAGACTTGGCTTTCTTCTCTACAGTGTATTTTTTTCTCTTGATGTACAGAGGGGTGTAAGATATAATTGATGTCACTGTGTGACTGCTTAGATAAACAAATTATAAAATAACAGACTGACCATGTCTTCTCTATATAAAATGTTTTCTATAAACTTCTGCCAGGAATGCGTAGGTGCTGTCCTGATGTAATATGCCTGTTTCTAGATCTGGGCACAGTGATTGCTGTAAAACATGGTACTTTCCGTATTAGCACTGTCTAGTTTGAGGAAATAAAACTGTGATTACCAAACCTCTGCCATGCCTGTTCAGTGTGCACCCTTCAAGAATATCACAGATTGTTAAGGTTGGAAGGGACTTCTGGAGATCATCCAGTCCAAGACCCCACCAAGGCAGGGTCACCTCCAGCAGGTGACACAGGAACACGTCCAGGTGGGTTTCTAATGTCTCTGGAGAGGGAGACTCCAGGACCTCCCTGTGCAGACTGCGTTGCTTATATAAGTGAAAACTGGTGGTGTGGGAATGCAGCAGAAGCCTCCGCTGGCTGTGTTTTTTATTGGATGTAATGTCAGTAGGGAGCGCAAAACTATGTGTCAACACACTCCTCTGCATCAGCACCGCTTCTTCTGCCTTGCACCTTTGGGCTTCCCAACTTCTAAATGGGTGAAGAAAACAGAAATAATACCCTGGCAGTATCACTGGCGGGGGGGAGCTCGACTGAGGGAAATGGTCGGTGCCGAGGGACCCCTTAGCACCTCTCGGGGGAGGAGGCCGGGCGGGTGCGGAGGGGAGTGC
>VZTG01006540.1:206795-297437 GCA_013397845.1 Melanocharis versteri
GCCGCTCCCCCCCGCCCCGGGCGCCCGCCTCGCCCGGCCCGCGGGCGGCGGTGGCGGGGCGCGATGAGCCATTCGCTTCCCCGAAAGCCGGAGCCGAGATCCGGATCCGTGCCCGGACCCACGCGGCGCTCGCTTAGGCCCCGCTGCTTTGCTCACCTAACGCGAAAGAAGCTGGAAGAGAGGGAGGCGGGAGCGGTTCGCAGGGCGGGATGGTGCCCCGTGGGCTGGCCGTGATTCCAACAGTTCCGTGATTCCGTCAGCTGCCGCTTTCCTCGTAGGATTCACTACTGGTTGACTGTGAAAATAGTAAATGACAGTAGAAAAGCAGTTCCATGTTTATTGACNTAAAACCCCCCCCCCCCCCCGCCCCTTAACAACAACAACAAAAATCCCCAAGATTTCTCTGATCAGAAAAAAATTCTTTGCTTTCTAGTAGTTGCTCCTTATTATTTATTGATCGTTTCCCACCGGGAAGGAGTTACAAGGAAGCCACATAAAGTCTTCCTGACAGGGGCTTCTTAATGCATCTAAATACTATATATAAAGTTCTCTTTCTATACGAAGGAATCTGTTAGAATATGTAGGAACAAAACATGTGAGGGATGTGAATATTTCTGTCAAAGCCTGTGCCTTTTAAAGAAAAGCTTGTCATTTTACCAGATGGAGGCAGAAATCATTTCTTTTGTGTTCTTTTATATGTTGCTCCTCAAATAACTAGGGATGCTTACAAAAGCTTATGATACAGTCAGAAGAGAGAGAGAGGGGAGGGAGGAAAAACCACTGAAAGATGCTGATCTCTGACCCCAGAGCGATGCAAGAGCACATGAGTTGTAATGGATTTACAGGAACGTGATGTTAACATATGGCTCCCCGGGCATTTATCGACATATGTAGCATCAGTGATGATAGTTAGAGATTGTGAAGTGGGGTGTGATGAGTATGCTTTAATTCACACAAACAGAATAATTTAAGATCTGCACAGGGACTCTGTACAAGCTCTACCGACGCACCATTTTTTGCTATAAAAATAAAAGGCTATTTTTTAGTACCTTTGGGAATACATTGCATTGCTTCTCATCAAATATGCAGACTTTTTGTGTAGTATATGTGCCCATTTGCCTCTGATCTCTGCATATTTTTACTATTCTTGAACTACGTAAAATAGCTGAAGTTCTTTTAAATGTGAGAGCTGCTGTGTGGAAATAGGTGTCTTATTCACTTATTATAGTCAAAGACTGACTGCTGTTGCATGCATGACATAAGATGTGGAAAACCAGTCTCTTTTCTGTCTCTCCCAAAGAGAACAAAAAGTTGAATTTATACTGGCCTGACGGAGTCCAGATTACCAAGCATGGCAAAGTTTCCCATTCTCCTCTTCCTGTAATGACTCTGTAGTGAGTAGCTGGCACTGTAAAATAGCTTTTCTCAGGGAACAAATCTGACTCGGAGACACAAAGGGCACAGGGCTCCATTTCATGTGAAATGGAGCATTGTTTTCATACAGCCACCTGTGGAAGAGTAATTGTGTTTCGAATGCTGCGGACAGAAGGCTGTGCTGGTGGGGACTCCACTAGCCCTGGGCTGGCACTCAGGTTTGTGTGCTTCACTGTTGTCCTGCCAGAGCTGGCTGCTAGGTGCTGTGTAAATCCTGAAGATATTCCAGCTACTGGCTGCAGGTAGCTAGGTAGGTAGCACAGGTCTTTATTTCACAGGCAATTTAGAGGAACAGTTCTTGTCAGAATAGCAAGACTGCAGAAGAAGTAGTATTAACTGAGTTTTCAGCTCTTCAGAAATATTCTAGATTGGTCTCAAATCAGCTGCTTTAAGGGACAGTTGCTAATTAAGTTGCTCCTTTACTGCATCATCCTACATAGTCTCCTTGGGAGCAGCCAGCTCAATAAGGACTCAATTCCCTGGCTGACCCAAAAGTGGAAATGTTTTTTAGCTATTCTGTAAGATCCTTCAGCCCCTTTATCTACAGCATTTACCTTTGACAAGACGTCGTTGCAATAAACCAGCACATTCTTTGCTGCCAGGGGTCTTGCAGCACTGGAACTGGAACGGGCATAGCAGTCTTGTTAGAAGAAGAGCAAGGAGATCTTAGTGAAAAGAGAATGTGAGGAGGGCAGGGCCAGGAAAAATAGAAATGTGTATCTGCTTGCACAATGCTGGGAGGAGAGGGAACTCAGAGGATACACCAGATAAAAGTGCCAGTGCCCTCATGCAGAAGGCGTTGGTCCTACTGCAGCCTATTGACATGGATTGTACAAAACCGTGCTGGAAGCACTGATGCTTTTACTGTACCTCTTACTATGACAAATTTCATTTCTCTTTTTCATTTCCCTCCTTATTCCTGGCCTGATGCCCATCTTGCTTCCTCTTTTTTATTCTCAGTTACACAGGCTTATGATAGCACTGATTGCCACACTTGCTGTTGCTTCTCACATCGCTTCAATCCCCATCAACATCTCATTTGGTCAAGGCCCTGTCTTCCCTTTCTTCTTGGCTTTTACAGCTGGTGGGTAAGTATTCCGCTCGCGGGTTCTTTTTAATTCCTTCTAGTCTGTTTCCTGTCTTCTTCACCTGATGGGCTTTACTGTCCTCAAAATGGCCATCTGCGTTTCCTCTCCAACATCACCGGCAGCTTCTTCAGTAAGTCATTGGGGTTTTTTTTTATTTTTCCTCTTAGGAACAAGAAGTCCATTCTGTTCCCAGATAGGAAGCTTTTCCCCATGAGTGTTTCTCCTGTTGTCTCCCCATACCAGACTCCTGCTTCGCTCAGGTATCATCTGTCTTGTCTGTCTCTATTCCTCCTTAGGTGTTCTGCTGTCAAGCTTGCAAATCTTTCCCTTTTTCTTGCTCATTTCTCCAAATAGATGTGTTCACAAGCAGTTGCTGTTAGAACAGGTGATCTGTTTTGACTGTAACTTGTAAGAGCCTTAAGGTGTCTTTCAGAAAAATGGTTTTATTCACTTTAGCCCTTTCAGAAATGGAAGGCAGTACACTGAGGTGTCTCACATTAATGTATGTCTCAGTCTTTTCTAACAGCATCCCCATGACTGATGCGACATCAGTCCCACGAATTGCACTGGAATTGAATCCAGCATCTGGAGGGCCCAAGACAAGGCAAAGAACACTGTATGCACTCTAGTAAGGAAGTGCTTTCAATGCCTATTTATAAGCTGCCTAAGCATTTACCTTTAAACATACCAGATGTGTAACCTAGCATTGTGAAACTGACAGATCCTTCCACAAGAGACTTAGTAACCTTGTATTCCCTGTCTGAAAAAAACTCACGTTGAAGCGCTATGGAAGCTGGGAGTCTTTCCAGAAGGAGAGGCTTGCAGATAAACTGGGGACCTCATGTTGTCACACGCCGGCCTCATGTTTTAAAAAACACCACCAAAAAAACCCCAACAACAACAAAAAAACCCCAACAACACGAAGAAAGCCCTAGTGAAACAGAATCATCTATGTCAAGTGTCTTCCTACAGCTGATACACTTTGCTATGAATACATGTAGCGGGAAGTCTTTCTGTTCCAGCACCATTTAAAGTGTGCAGCTCTTCATCTGGTATGGATTTTCTTAGTCTGTGAATGGTGGAAATTTCCATTTTTTTTTATTAAAAAGTACTGATGAAAAGTACTGTGTACTCCAGTACTGGGTGGTGTGGGTTTTTGCATTAAATTTAATATTTTCATTGAAAATATCACTGAGTACGTCATCATGCACAGAATTCAGATTGCCAGTCCTGACTTCCCTACTTGGCATTTTTGTTCTTTCTCCTTTTCTCCCTGATGTTTAGCCTCACTTTAAATTCCTTTTTGCTTGGTTTCTTGTTTCTCCATTCTCCTGAAGATCACCCTGTGTGAAAGAGAACATGCTGTGTCCTGCAGCATTTGTATGCACGCCCCTTCCAGTAGCAACCAGGATTTGTAGTGACTTGGATGTAGTCAGGTGCAGGGCAGACATCTTTGGGACCTTCTGATCATTCCATATTTTTCATGTTCTGTCCTGCTGCTGTATTTCTTTTTTCTTTTCTTATGGTCTTTGTAGATGGAACTGAAATAGTGAAGAAAATACTTCTATTTAGTTTGTACATTTGATAGTGCTTTGGTTCATTCTTATGGTTTTCTGAATATTTATCTCAGTTGTTCTTACAAAGTAGGAAGAAAGAAAATGCATCAGAATAATGTGGTCCTAGAATAGCCAAAGCAAGCAGGGAATGTTGGGTGGATGCAGTATCTTGAAAGAATAGGGTTAATATTTTTATTGCATGTTTTAAGATGATGCTGTCTCTTTAGCTAAAGCCTGAAAAAACTTAAGGCTAAATGATGTTTTCAACATGTTTGGTCTTCATTTATGGAATGAGCTTTCTCGAACAAAGAGATGTGCCAGTGTGGCTTCTAGGAAGCTGAGTGACTCAGAAATCAGCCACTTCCTCGGGTGGGTCATCTGAATGGTGTAATGAAAGGTTGATTTGTCTGGGTAGACGCAGTCACTTACTGGTGTGGTAAGAAATTCAAATCACTTGGTTACATTCCGTTTGTTTGAAACAGTTTTGCCGTTTGGGGACTTGGCTGTGACCCAAAACAGTCATGCTGGGGATTTGCCAGGTCTCAGCTCTTGGAGAGCCCAACTCTTAGTGCAGTTATCTGCATCCATGCAGGTCAGCAACCATAAGTTGGGACCTATTGGGAAATCTGAGGAGCTAAGCTGGTTTGCCCTGCTGGTTTGAGTGTAGATAGTTAGTAGCACTAAAATGTGGTAGCATAAACTGTGTCTTTCTGCAGCATCAAGCAGGAGAAGCTTCACTGATGCAGACAGCAGCTTCTGATACAGAAAATGCATAGAAGTGAGATTGTTCCAGTAGCAGGTCACTTAGCAGCTCACATCTGTGAGCTGGCAGGGCTCAGTTATAGCTTGTGAGCGGAGTGCTGGGGAGCATTTGAGAAAGCTTGCGAACACTTGTAAATGTCTTGGGAAATTGTGAGGATTTTGTAGCAGCAGAGTTGGCACACTTGCAGAATTGTTGAAGGATTTTGTCTTTTGGTTTTGTTAATATGACTGTAATCAGAATCTAAGAACATTCTTCCAGATATCCCTTGACCTGCTGAAACAACAGTGTGTTTTAACTGTTACTGGGGGATGTCAGTCATTTGTATTAATTATGCAAATTCTCGTTGTCTGTGTGGAGATGATTCAGTTGTGATCTTGGCAAAAAAAGAGCTTCTTGCATGGGAAATTGTATGTGCAAGTTTGTACCTAAATAGTACCTAAATGAACTTACTGTTGAATTGTAATTACAATATACCTTCATGCCTATGATATGGTAGGCACATTAACTACAGTTACAGGAAGCCCCGCTTTAGTAATACAATAGAGAGCAGTCTGATCCTGATTCCTTTTGCTTTATGCCTTGTAGAGAAAAACAGGAATAAATGGACATCTAAAAAGAGCTCCCAAGAGGTGGCCTAGAGAGCAAGGGCACACACTGTGTATATATTTGCAGACAAGAAGAGAGCTTTCATGCTAAAGAGTATGGTTTCAAAATAATATCCCTCCTAGTGCTGGTGAACCTTGTGTCCTGAAGCTAAACTCTTTTCCCTAGTTTAGCTAAAACTGCCTCAGAGTTCACAAGGCCTTGCTTTCAGGAAGAGGTATTATATTGACAGCACTTTATACAGAGTCTCTTGTTGTAACAACGAAAGAGCAGAGTGAATTGCTACTATAAATTAATTCCTCCTACAAAATTAATTGCTATGAAGTATAATTTTATTCCGTTTATTTCCTCGTCCAGATTATGTTTGGACAGATGCCCTGCTTTGTCTACTGAAACATGAAAAGCTAATAAAAAATATTAAATTATGCATCAGGAACAGGCAGTTAATAAAGCAGATGCCAGTGGTGGTGTTTGAGGCAAGCTACAGTAAAATACCGGTACAGTAGGGAGACTGCCCATTGTAGATATTTTATTTTTCAAAAACTGAACAAATGAATGGGAGTACCTAAAGAAGAAACCTTATTAAGAAGTTGGCCATGATACTACACAGAGTTTGGGAGTGTTCTGTAATGTCTAATTGAAGGATGTATGTGCATAGAATAAGGTTTAAACTGAGGTTCTGTACAATTACTTTTTGCAGGCTTGGTGATGTGAAGTACAGATTTCTTGTTTGCCTGAAGTTAAATCCAAGCTGACCTGTCACTACAAATGGACAGTTTGTCAAAGATGAGGCTTGCTGGAGCAGCTTCTTGGTATCTCAACTATGGAAGGCCAACTTCGTGCTAATGTGGACGTTTCTAAGAAAAAGCCTCCAGGAGCAAGCCCTCAGTCCTTCATTGCTTTGCTAAAGGTTCACCGAGAGCTTCTGGTCGGTAAGATCCGAAACACGCAGTGTTTGATTGATAACTTGATTAAGAACGACTACTTCTCCACTGAAGATGCAGAGATCGTTGTCCAGTTTCCTACTCAAGCAGATAAGGTATAATTTTTTTTTTTTCTCTAGCCAGTGATGCTTTTGGCTACTTGCAGTTTACCACCAGGTTTTAAGGGTTTATCTGACAATTTGACATCTAGTGTATTTTCTAATCTTAGTTATTTTGGAGTTTTCCCACCCCATTTTTCCTCAATTAGTGTCTCCAGCACATCCCTTTCCAGCATGGCTGGCACTGCTGGTAATGCCCGTTGGCAGCTGTAAGAACTTAGCAGGGTGATAATTGCTGTTCTGTCCCTCCCAGCTGCAGCTTTGTCCTCTGATAAAGAGGTGGCCACATAGTTGTTAGAGTATAGCAGGGAAAATCAGCTTTAGGATGCTGTGGGATACATCATCCTGCTTTAGGAGAGACAGAAATGAAATGTTCTTTTAGAAGTTAATGATTGTGTGTTGTCTGTATGAACACCTTCCTTTCTGTTTAAAGACCTATGTACGTTGTAAATGTTTCTACAGAAAATTGACGTGTCCTGGCATATTTGGGTTTTTAATTAATCTTTGGACATAAGTAGCAAAAATTATTTCCTGATCTTTTGTTAGGAGAAAATTACCATGTACACAGTTGGTCTTTGCATCATAACTTGAAACAACTGAGGAGATTGTTTCCCAGACCAACCAATCGTGCAGCTTCAGAACCCTGTCACAGTTAGGGGCAGGCAAACCATAAAAAAATCAAAGACCTTCGACTTCACCAACAGTGCGGATTTTCATAAAATAATCATTCTTGCTGGCATGTTGAAATGGTAACACAGTGCTCACACTGTGTGTAGGGTCAAAGCTGAATAAATGCACACTGTATGATTATCTCAATTTCTTATTGTTCAGCATAATATGCATGATTGTTGTACCAAAGCTGAGGGGGAGGCCATGCATCAGGAGTCTAAGCAGAGACAGAGAGCAGGCCACAGTAGTGTAAGTGAAGTGGACTCTGTGGGAGCTTCTGTGGAAGGCATAAAATTGCTTTTTAGAGCATACAAATTGCCAGAAAAAGCTCCATGTGGTTGCCGTGCTGCACGTACATCACCCTGCTTTAAGCTCACAGGAGACCACAGTCTCTGGAAACCTTTTGTCTGGTTGAGAACTGTGTTCTGCATTCATTTCTAGCAAGGGGATCCCGACATTCAAAATGTGCCCCCAGATGATTGCTCTGTCTTGCAGAGGGTTTTGTACTAGGACTGCCTTGTACTGGGGCACAGAGATCACGCTCTGCCTTGCCTGTGGAGGTGACACTTCGTGCTGAACTGCTCCAGCCACTGCCTGGTAGCCCTTAGTTTTGGTAACAACAGCAGGCAGTGGGGCCATTGTACAGAGAGAGCCTGAAGGATTGAATTGCTGTGTTGGAAGGAAAAGTTGTAGGGTTTTGGCCCAGCGTTAAGATCCAGGGAAGGATTCAGCCTACTCTGCTCTGGACCTGGGGGGATCCTGAGGTAAATCCAAATGTGACGGGAGTATTTACAAAACAGAGGGTGAATTTAGGGCACTGGGAAACCACCTCTAGTTTGAATTTAAACAGCACAGGATTTAAAAAACAGTATCTAGCCAAGCTGAGGAAATCCTTTGGGTTCTCTCTTGAAGAGTGGTATTTATCCATTTTGTTTATGGTTAGTATCTGACTGAGCTATAAGTTCAGAGCTTAACTTGCAGAACCAACTCTCTTGCAACATTCAAACACAAACAGCAGTTGAGTTTTGTGATGGTTCAAATTCAGAGGTAGATTTTGATTTCACCTTTTTGAAGCACCAGTTTTGATTTTGGCCCCCTGCTCCAGGCCAGAAAGGATCCTAAAGCAGATGACAAGTGCTACTGTGATAAAATGCTGTGTATCAATGATCTTTCCTGTGGTGTTTCTCCAGGTTCGCAAAATTCTAGACTTGGTTCAAAGCAAGGGAGAAGAAGTTTCAGAATATTTCGTCTATGTCCTGCAGAAAGTCACTGATGCTTACTATGAACTTCAGCCTTGGCTGGATGAAATAGGTTACAAGCCTTCAGAGAATATTTTTAGTAAACCTGTGGTAAATACAGATCCAGGTAAGGTCATGCATCTCTTTCCCTTCCCTTAGAACTGCCCTGCTGTGTAGGGAGCTCCAACCAGGTGACAGAAGAGTTTAGGTAGGCACAGCCAGGGAAAATAACTGTGTGCTTGCTAGCAGTGGTAGCCAAATTAAAAGGCACACTGTATAACACAAGGGTGATGTTGATAAATTACATTCTGTTTTGTTAAACTCAGGCTCTTTCTGCCTTTGTTTGTGGATATGTAACACAATGCCAGAACCACCTTGTGCCAGCTGCAGTATTTTCTAGGCCTCTATTACAATTTATTGGCAACACTGTGATGTTTTGGCAATGGACTAGCCAGTATTTCATGATGAGAACAGTCAAGCAAGGAGGCAGGTTGCCCAGAGAGGCTGTGCAGTCTCCATGCTTGGGGTTTTTCAAGATCCAACTAGACAAAGCCCTGAGTAATCTCATCTGATGTCATAAACGATCCCGTTCTCAGCAGGAGGTAAGGCTAGACCTTCTGAAGTCCCTTCCAACCAGAATTATTCTGTTATCCTAAATGATGAGCTATACCAAAACTCAGAGTTTAAGTATTGCAGAAATAAATTATTTCCTCTGGAGAGGTTTTTTGATATTACATAAATATAAGAATTATTTTGTCCTCATCTGAAGCAAAGTTTCTGTTGAAAAACAAAAGCCAACATTGCACAATAGCTGAGATTCTCTTTTTTTTTTTTTGTCACCTTAGAAACATCTTTTGAGGTGCCTGGCACTTGGTTTCTGAAGCATATGGCTTCTATTTGCAATAATATAAATGACCAGAGAAGTTAGGAAAGAATTACCACCTACCTGATAGAACTGCAGGTGTATAAAAAAAATATAAATACAGTAAAATTAGTGACCAACAACTCCAACAAGCAGAGAGTAAAGCAGCTTTCAACAAAGGGTCAGGGGCTTGGCTTTGAGTCTCACCTGAAGGATGGCAGCCCCTTAAACCAATGCAGCATCAGTACTGGCTTTCAGGAAGCGGTGGCTCACACGTGACCTTTCTTTAGCACCTGAATTTCCCAAGTGAGTGATGATGGCAGCACAAGTAGAATTAATCTACCAAGGAACCCTTTTCACATTAGAATTACTTTTGTTTATTACCCACTCTGAGTTCCCAAAGAGGTGGGTCACTGTATACATCGATTTTTAAATAATAGTCTTTTTAATAATAGTTCACTGTCTTTTTAGTTAGCAGGTATTGCCAGAAACTCAGACATGAACTGGGACGGGACTCCAAGTTTGTTATGTTGTATGCTCAGAGGGAGGAGATGCTGCTTGAAGAAATCTACTCCAACAGTATTATGGAGCTGGTCAGTTTTACCAACGAGAGTCTTGGCCAGGTGGGTCAATTAGAAGCCCTTTTTGATGATGCGGTTGGGCTAATTAATGAAGATGGAGAGACTGTTTATGTCTACGGTGATGCAGGAATTGGAAAGTCCATCTTGCTACAAAAAATACAAAACCTTTGGGCCAGAAAAGAATTGGACATAGGGGCCAAGTTTTTCTTCCGTTTTCGCTGTAGGATGTTTAGCTGCTTCAAGGAAGATGAAGCCATCTGTTTGAAAGACCTGCTCTTCAAATATAATTGCTGCCCAGACCAGGACCCCACAGAAGTGTTCCATCACATCTTGCAGTTCCCTCATACAGTTCTTTTCACATTTGATGGCTTTGATGAGATCTATTCCAACTTTGATCTCAGCAGTGTACCTGAGATATGCTCACCCAATGAACCCATCCACCCCCTGGCACTGCTCGTAAGCCTTCTCAGAGGAAAGCTTCTTAAGGGATCCAAGAAAATTCTTACTGCCAGGACAGGAACTGAGATCCAAAAAAACATCATTAGGAAGAAAGTGTTGCTCCGTGGTTTCTCCAGGAATAACCTGAAGGAATACACAGCTATGTTTTTCAAAGATGAGCGGCAACGAGCGCTGGTATCAAACCAGCTGGAAGCTAACCCAAATCTCTGCAGTTTGTGTTCAGTGCCTTTATTTTGCTGGATTATATTTAAATGCTATGAACACTTCCACTCCATGTTTGACAGCCACGAACTTCCAGACAGTTCTGTTACGCTGACAGATGTATTTTTGCTCATGATTGAAGTCCACCTGAACCGATCTGTGAAAACAAGTTTGCTGAAGAGCAATATCAGGAGCCAAGCAGAGATGTTCAAATCAAGAAAGGAAACTCTTCTAGCTTTGGGTGAAATGGCATACAAAGGGATGGAGAACTCTTCCTTTATCTTTGAGCAGGAGGAAGTCTCATCGGCAAACATCTCTGAAGAAGATTTGCAATTGGGCTTTCTCAGAGCAGTTAAAGGTTACAGTGGCTGTGACAGTCAGGCCACTTATGAGTTCTTGCACTTAACCCTTCAGTCTTTTTTCACAGCTTTGTTCTTGGTTATGGAGGAGAAGGTGGGTACCAAGGAGTTACTTGAGTTTTTCAATGAATGTTCTTCCATTGACACTGCCCAGCCTACTTGCCTTCGTATCCCCTGGCTGAAGAAACAACTAGCAGGGGAGGATCTTTTCCAAAATAAAGAACACTTTAATTTTACCAATATGTTTCTTTGTGGCCTGCTTTCTGGATCCAAGCAGAAGCTCTTCAGACATTTAGTTTCGCCTGCGGTCATTAAGAGGAAGAGAAAAACCCTCATCACATACCTTGGCGAGAGCATGAAATCCCACCTGAAAGGCTTCACTCGGTCCAGGCTTACAAGCTACAATCAGGTGCAGGTGCAGCCCAATTTCGTGTGGATGCTGAGGTGCCTGTACGAGACGCAGAGTGAGAAGGTGGGGAGGATGGCAGCCCGCCGCATGCACGCCAACTACATCAAGCTGGCCTACTGCAACGCCTGCTCCGCCGACTGCAGTGCCATTTCCTTTGTTTTGCACCACTTCCAGAAGCGCCTGGCTCTGGATTTGGACAACAACAACATCAATGACTACGGAATAAAGCAGCTGCAACCTTGTTTCAGCAAGCTTGCAGTGATCAGGTAGGAGTCTCTGTATGTAAGCAGGTCCTTGCTTATTCCACAAACTGGTGGGCTGAAGGAATTGATCTCGGAAGTGGAGAAAAATGAAGATTACTGCTGCTGTAATTAATTAATGTTTCAGATAATCTGAAACCTTTGTTCGTTTAATCACAGGAGGAGGGATAAGCTGTGAATTTGGAAACCAAAATGGAAAGGGTGGTAAGAAGTCCTTAGAAGCACGGACTGTTTAAACCTGTAGGTTTAGTTAGCTCCATCTCAAATTGTTTTGTCTCAGAAGAGGATTTTTATGAGAGAAGGTGCTTAAGGGAAAAAGGAAACAGAAGGGCATCCTCCATTATCTGAAGATTGCCTGAGGCCATCTCTGCCCTTGGTCATACGGGGTAAGGGAGGATCTGCTATTCACAATAACCCTTGATCAGAAGCTCTGAATTTCTTGCTTTTGCATCCTGCCAAAATGTCTGGCTTTCATAGGACAAAAGCTATCACGTAGCAGTCCATGAAAGGATGTAGTTGACGCCTTCAGATGTGTTGTTTCCCTGAGGTGATGTGAAGGGAGGACATGGCTTGGTGTGAACAGGGAGAACTTAACTCCACCTTGAATGTCACAGGCCAGATTGTTTCACCTCCATCCCTTTGATGTGCCATGTAGCTATATCTTATTGGTCCAAACGTTTAGGTGCAGAAAATCAGGAACTTCATATGTATCTTTTTTAAAGTTCCTTCAGTCTCATGAGAATTTCTTTTAACAACTGGATTTATTCCTCCTGTTTGGCCGCACCCTGCCTTGTTTTCCTCTAGGAATAAATCAAAGCAAGTGACACTTGTTTTTTTTCCAGTTATTTGCAAATTGACTGACCTCCCAAGAGAAAGCAATAAGGAAACTCCTGGGGAAAATGCATAAGTATGTAAGACAAAACAAAGAAGAAAAGGCCAGCCTTTCATTCTTTCTGCCTGTCATGTGATCATGCCATACACAGTGTGATCTTAACACCATCCCCAGCACCAAAACAGTCTTTTAGGTTGCCCTTTTGTCTTTATGGATCTTCAGATGTTGGAACTTTTATTTCTAATGAGCAATTTCTGCAGGTCAGGAAATGTGGTTTCTAACAGCTTAACCATCCCATTCAAAGAAGCAGACTGTTCTGATCTGTAGAAATTGGCTGATTTCTCCTGTGCTGGTGCATTCCAAAGGGACCAGGTTGCTAACTAGCAAAGGCTAGCGAGGCTGTTGGTGATAAGGGACTCTCAGCAGGAAATCTTCAGCTACTGAGTTCGTGTGCAAACTAAATGTAGTCAAAATGTTTTCATAGGGACAGCTTTACCCAGAAAATGTGTTTCATGGCAATTGGAATGCTCCACTTGAACCTGTCCATTTAGTGAAGGTGAAAAAGCTTGAGAAGTTACAAAAAAAAAAAAAAACAACCCAAAACAACAACAAAACCCCACCCCAAAACAACTGTGAGAAGAAGCATTTTTGTTCTGTGAATGACTGACATTGATTTGTTTCGTGTCTGGCTGGGACAATAAAATTAGAAACATCTAGCACACCCATGGGAACGCAGTTCTGTTTTCTGGCCAGGGCTTTTCACAACCTTTATTTGGTGAAGCCTGAATGTGTTGTGACTTTCAAGATGCCTGGCTTTCATTACGTACTCAGAGAGAAGATTGCAAGACTAGTAGTTTGGACAGCTTGCTTTTGCTAGGGTGTTAAGCAGACTTTCTTCCTGAAATCACAGTAAGCACAGGAGGAGGGTGAGATGTTTATCTGGTGTCTGACTTCCTACATTTTATTGTTCTCAGTTCTGTGGACAGCTTCCAGAGCATTACCTAGGAGATCTGGGGCTTTCTGATTTTTATCATTTTTGGAGTTAGCCACATGAAGCCGAGCTCACATTTCTCTTAACAGCTTTTAATATGTGGCATAAGGACCTGTTAAAATATCAGGGGAAAATGCATAGGCCTCCAGTCATTTGTTAACTCATGGGTTATGAACATTTGTAACATGTATTGATTCAGACTTTTCATTCTCTTCTTCCCAGGCTCAGTGTAAATCAGGTCACAGATCACGGCGTAAGGATCTTGTATGAAGAACTCTCCAAGTACCAAATTGTGTCTTTCTTGGGGTATGTACCCAGCTGGGAGCAAAACACTCAGCAGTGATACTAGAAAATAAAACTCCAATGCTGACAGTACTGACACAGCAGAGGTGGGGTGGAAACTACAGTTACCTCCTCATTTTAGCAAAGCAGCTTTTTGTGTCAGCAGTGATTCTGTAACAGTTCACTGGGACAAGGACCACAGCTTCCTCTCCTATCACACTCCCTCACAGCCTCCTGCTGGCATCAAACCCTTCTGTGACACAGTGTGGACCCCTGTCAGGTTACTGAACTGTGTGAGCATGCTGATTTTATACCAAAAGCCTTCTGCTGTGGAAGGGAGAGAGTGCGAGCAAGAGAGCGTGTGTAGTTACAGCCTGCTGTTTGCTCTACTGTAAACTGATTTATTTCAACTATGCAAAGCAGATACAGCTTGGTAGAGACTGGTGTTAGGAACATGCAGTTTCAAGTGTCACATTCATGATACCAATTTCTTTCAAGAGCTTAATTAGTTCTTAATGAAGTTGAAGCTGGAAGGCACATTAGCTCTGACTTCCTGCTCTTGGTTAAGTAGCTACATTAAAATGACTTTTTGAAAGGTGAACATGAATACCAAGAGTAGTTTTTTTTCCTCCAGTGCCCTAATGTAAGTACAACTGCTCAAGTATCTGCTCTTCAGTAATATTTGCAAGGGGATTTTATGACTTTTAAAAGGCCAAAAGTACATTATGGTGTTTTGTCTTTTGACTTATCTTCTGGCAATATTATTTCTGTACTAGCACAGGAATAAAGGGAAGCTTTGTTTGCTTGTGGAGACCATTTATTTTAAAAATTATATAAATATTCATGATTTGCAGTCTGGTCTCCTTATATTTTATATCTAGCCCATCACAATATGAATAATATATCAAAATAGAAATACAAGCAACTGTGAATATGTACAAAGCCGTACAGAAAAGATAGATGCTATGTGTGCATCATAAAACATTCAGGTTGTAAATATTTAACAGCAGTAATAACCTATTTTTACCAATGTGATTTTTCTTAAAGCTTATACAACAACCAAATCACTGATGTTGGAGCCAAATATGTTGCAAAACTAATTGAAGAGTGTTCAAGCCTGGAATATGTTAAGTATGTTGGATTTTTTTCCTTTCTACAGTATCCTAATTAAGGTAAAGCAACTTGAAAAGGGAGGGAGAGTAGAAAAAAAGACAAAAATTGTATTTGAAATAAAATATAATTTAAGTTGCAGTTGTATATTTTTTTTGCAGTAGCCTAGCAGTGGATGGCAGCAGGTGAAACTCCTGAATCCATAGTCTTTTCTGGAATATAGTAGTGAGTTAAAGGAGTGCATGAGACCTGTTCTTTACCTAAATCCAGTCCGAGCACCTGAGTGAGGCTTAAGTTGTGCATGGACCTTGCTGCTGCTTCCAGCAGGCAAATTCCGTTGGATTTAGTACCAAGCTTTTTAGTATCTGATCTTTTATGGGCCACTGGGGTCAGGCTGTGCTGGTGTCATGCCATGCTGGTGTCAACAAGACAGTTTGGAATTCCCCAAATTCACTTGGTGAGTTGTTCCCTTTAATTCCTGGAACTTCCCCAGATAAGAGTGTCTGGCCATGCACATTGGTTGGACATAAATGTAGATCATTAACCAATGGTTTAATTGTGACCATAGCAGAAACCAGAGGTAACTGCAGCAATGTCAGCTTTTGGTAGGAATGTAGGAACAGGCAGCCAGGGACTTTTGGGTTCTAGTCCTTGTTCTACCACGGACTTGGTCTGAAACCCCACTCCAGCCACATCCTTTCTACTTGAAATATTTGCAGAATTTTGAAAGCCAGGAACACTTTGGTTCTTTCACTGCTTTGACAGCACTTTGCTTATTTAATGTAGCTTTCACAAAAAAAGCCTGTTGAAAGATGGTTACTTTTAGGCTGCATAGTAACTCCTAGAGATCATTTTGAGATAGAGTGCATGTTCATGTGCCCAAAGTCAGCCAAACAAGACAGTTTTATGTAAATGTAGTGGCCTGGGGAGACTGGGGATTTGGTCTGTTCTTTAAATCAATCTATGTGCAATTATCTCTCCCTTGAACTCCAGCCATTTGATACCCTCATAGGCCAAAAATAGAAAAGGCCTTGTGTAAAATGCCAGCCAGAGACTGACTGCTGCACTGACCTGTGCCACTGCCTAGAGCCTGTGCTTACAACAGAAGGACTAGAAATTACTGCAGTCTGTGTTTATCAGCTGCAGTCTCCTCTGGAAACACACAGTCAAGAAATATTCTGTTCCCTGTGGCATCATTAAACATGCTGCATGTAATTCATGAGCTCTGTAGCAATTGCTGATACTATGAATTACATTAAAAACAAGGCCAGTGTCCTTGCCCTGAGGATCAGTTCCTAAAGCTCATTTCTAACATACTGAGCACCAAACCCAAGACTCCTCCGTAACACTTCTGATTTGGAGGGCTGACATGCAAAATATGCAAAAGACAACATAAAATTATGTCTTTTAGTCAAAGGTCAAGTGCCTGCAGTATTTTTTCACTCTGGGTTAATCTTTGATAACTGCAGGTAGCCTCCAGAGTTAATTAGCCTTAAATACTTGCGTAGGTTTCTGAACTGGTGTTCTGATAGCTGCACAGCTGTAAGTGATACACCTCATCAATTTATGTATTTTGTGCAGAATAGGAGCAAACAAAATAACAAGCGAAGGAGGGAAGTGCCTTGCCCAGGCCATCCAGAAGAGCAAGACAATGTTTGAAATTGGGTAAGTTCAGTGCTAAGGAGCAGAACTTAGGGCTTGATCTTGGCAAGGCACCTGTAAATCCCTTAGGATTCCTTTTTTTCATGCTTACCTTCTCTCCTCCTGCTATTCCTTCCCTCCTCAACAGTTGCATTAGAACAAACGAGTGTACAGGCATAGCCACATTTTCCATGGAAAAGGAGGGCTGCTTTGTTGTTCTTCAGGTCACACAATGTTTGGTTTGGGTTTTAGCATCTGTTTGTTTTTTTTTTTACGGTTCTGACAGAACCTTGAAGGAGAGACAAACAAACAAGAGGGACAGTATGTAAAGCTAGCCACTTTCTTTATGGCAGCACAGCTCCTCTAGAGATACCTGGTTATTTTTAAGTCTGTGTGGTTTTATGACAATTGGCACTGCACTTGGTTATTGAGTGTCATTGCTACAACTGTCAAACCTTCTGCATCATATCCTGATAAAGTTGTGAGCTGGGAGAATAAAAAGGAATTCACATCATCCTTTTCTCTTAGTCTGTCCCTAACTGCAGAGTGCTATTATTGGAGAGAGATCTGAATGTACTCCAAACCTGTAGTTCCTGCCCTCTTTCTCAGGAAAGGTGCTAGGTTTGATTTATTTTATTTATTTTTCCCCTCTCCTGGCAAATCTCAGTTTCTCTTTTCACTTTACAGGAGAACATATTTCTTAAAATTTAGTACTTGAGTAGGTGGAATTAAAACCTCTGCTTGGCCATTGTGAAAATCACAGTAGCCGTGAAACGTGAAAATCAGATTTGTACTATCAGATTTTTGGCCTTTAATTTTGTTGTTCTACAACATTTTACTAGTAGAGTGAACAACCTGCAGCACACTTCCATATAGCTGGATCTGCTGTGCTGTACATGCTGTAATTTCAGTGAAGGACTCCTATTTTTCCTGTGGAGGAAATGATCATTCCAAATGGACTTAGGATAGCTTGGACAGAAATGTTTAAATAGCAAACTGCACTGGGTCTGAAGGACAAGGAAATTCTGGGGAACTTACTGGAAGTCCATGTGTTTAGATACCACAGAGCTCAATTGATTTTAAAGGAGCTGCCAACTAATTACCCATAGGCTGAGTGTGGCTCTGAGTCATCAAGCCAGGGTCCCTGTAAAAAACCCAAGACGTAGACCTCAGCAGAGGTGTTCTCAAACCTCATAATACAGGGTGAATTTTCACCTTCTCTCATGAAATAACCCTTTGTGTAATCAAGGGCTGTTTTGCCGCTGGAAGTACTATTCCTTACCAGTGTGCAGCAAGGTGATCCCAGAAGCACTCCTGCTGCAGCAGGCTGTCCCCTAGAGCTGCCTCTGCTGTGGCCTGAGGGTGCTGGGGAGTCAGCAGAGGTTACTGGTGCGATGTGCAGGGAGTGGAACATACCTGCCTCAGTGGGGAGGGTACCTGCCAGGTTTCTCACAAGCCTGAAAGACTGTGAAGTAATCAGGAAGGAGGGGAGGGGAGAGAAACAGGGAGAATGCATTGCCAAGAGTCAGTAGGGCAACACAACTGATACCTCCTGTTCTCCTCTCTTCACTAGGATGTGGGGTAATCAAGTTGGAGATGAAGGAGCAAAGGCATTTGCAGAGGCCCTGAGGAACCACCCCAGGTTAACAAACGTGAGGTAAAACACCAGCAGAGCCAGGCAGCTCAGTGTAGTGCTGGCTTTTCCATCCTGCTGTGAAGCAATGACTCTTCCCACCAAGTGTTAGCTTGGAATGCCATCTGGTATTGCAGCCTTTGCTGTGCAGCCAAGAGGTCCCTGGTGCAAGCAAGAGGCCAGACTCTGTCAAAAAGCCCTGTGCAGCCTTTAGGCAAGTTAAAAATACCACAGGACTGGCATCCTTTCCTCTGTCTGCACCTCCTCCCCTCATGCTGCACAGAGTTCTGGCATTTGTGAAGGCACATGGTCAATGGGTGCCATTTTGATCTGGGAGCATTAGCAGAAGGAGGCACCAGCTGTCACAGAATTGGGTTCCCAGTGAGCCCAATATTAACAGTGTCTATTGAGAAAGTGCAGCAGCTCTTACCAAAGTACTTTTTAGGCCATAATATGTTTGGGTAGGGGCAGAGACATCCTTACACTTGGGCTCATCCTGTGCTCCAGTGGAGCTACACCACCATACATTCAGTGCTAGTGAGATGTCATCCTCACTGGAGTTCAGGGATGGATCTCAAACCAGCCTTCTGGAAGCCATAACACGGGTGAGGTTGGAAGCACAGCAGGGGCAGAAGTCAGCACTGTTAAACAGCCCATTCTCTGCTAGACTTTCAAATGCTGGCTGGGGATTTAAAGATGTTTTGGAGTCCCTCCACACAGCTGGAGCACTGGGTTTGTGGTGACCCTTTCCATTTGTCTCCCAGTTCCACTGGCCTCCACGGTGAGGGAGCAGGCAAGGCTCCTTAGTTTCCCCACAAGGTGGCACATGGCACTAGTTTCTTCAGAAATACTCTGGGAGTTTGGGGATCTCTGGAGAGTTTATTGCTGCCACTTCAGATCCAGGGATTTCAGAGCTGGTGCCTTGTCCTCTTTTCTGCAAGAGGGTAGTCGAGCTTAAAAATTAAAAGCTGAACAGGTGCAGTGACCTAGATATATTTAAACTTAAAAGCCATCTGAAATAGCCATCTTCCCATAATTACACAATCCATCCACAGGCATCAGACTTGAAAGAAAACATTTTGAACTTGAATCAGAGCTCAGGGATTCTCAGACGAGAGCAAATATGCTGATGAATGTGTTTGCAAAAATAAAGAGGACTAACGGTGCTGTGTCGAGCTCGGGTTTGCTGGCACTTGTGCAAGGTGAATCCTCTGCTCTGCAGTGTACTTGCTCTTGGCTTCATTTCTTGTCTCCCACTGGTTAATCTTTCTCCATGGTATGAATTCATAGTAAGCACCTGTGGTAGCTTTATGTGAAGACCCTGGGAAGATAATCCCTACTACTTCAGTTTACTTTATTTGCCATTTTTAGGCCCAGTCATGGTGGACTGAGAATATCCAGTTTAAGCTGAACCTAGCAAGGACTCATGCTAACACATACTTGTGCCATTGCTCTACTTGGTTCCCCTTTCTACCATTTCTGAGGCCTTGCATTATTTTGAGGGGGGAGATGCTTTTTGAGCTCTGAAAGCCCAGACCATAACTTTAACTGGATGATTTTGCCAATGTCTATTCAAAGAATGAAGGGCAGACTAAGAAATGATTGTGGTTTGTAATGGAAAACATTTACAAGCTCATCTCTCCATACACAACAGAAGGTGTTGTATTTGGAAGAAGAATGAAGTATTTGGATGCCTGAAGGACGTGAAGGACAAAGTGTCCAGTTTGTACAGGGATGACAAATGCCTGTAAAAACCTGTGTACTGCTAAGCTCAACTCTCTGTCCTTGTTAAAAGTCTTGACTCTCAAAATTACTGGGTGCAACTCTGCTGTCAGCCCCAGGAGCACAACTCACTGATAGCAAACCTTGTGGCCTGTATGATAGACCTGTACTCAGGCTGCAGCCTGTGAACTGCTCTCACTTGTAAAAGTTGTAAGGACCCAGTGGTTTGTGAAGTATGTGAACCTTTGAAACACACAAATGCCGAGCTGTACATCTGGGAAGCAGATCATCCAGGACATTCACTTGTATTTGGCAGTGGGAGAGCAGAGTGATGCTGTTTCTTAGACATTTGTGTCTTTACTTCACAGTCTCGCATTCAATGGCATCACGACAGAGGGAGGCAAAAGTATTGCTGAAGCCATGCAGCACAACAACTCCGTGAGGATATTCTGGTAATTGACAATGTGGTCTCTTTCTCCTTTTCTTCCTTTTCCAGAGCAAAATGCTCCAATCCCATCGCCCCTCCTACTCTCCCCTCCTCCTTCTCTCCCTCCCCTCATCCCCTACGCTTTCACTATCAGCAAGCTGTAGGATATCCTTTTGGAAGAATGTGGACATGAGTAATGGATCAGCAGCACTGTGTCCTTTGGGATACATTCCAATGACCCAATGTCAAGCCTCACTCTGCTCCCTCCATCTTGCTTTCCCCTTCTTCTCTCCTTTCCATCATCTGAAGTCAAGTTCTTTGTCCTCGGTTTTTGCACCTCTTCAGTGTCATCCACCTCTTAGACACTAAAGCATCATGAGAAAGTACCACTAGAACATTGCTCAGAGAAATAAAGATCTGATACACTTGTCCTTTTTACCTCCAGGGCTTCTCTTCAATATCTCTTTGTGTCCAGCCTTTACAAATTGCTCAGGGCAGGAACAGCACATCCCCCGTTGGCTGTCTAAAGCTAAGTCACAGACAAGCTGCAAAAACAGGGGGCTGAAAAATAATGTCAACATCCTAAGCAAAGATTTTCTCTCCCACTTAGGTTGACTAAAAACGAGCTGGATGATGAGGCAGCAATGAGTTTTGCAGAGATGCTGAAGGTCAACAAGAAACTGGTGCATTTGTGGTGAGTTACATTCCACAGTGGCACAGGCTCTTTGGCAGTCACTACATTAAAGCTTCACCTTCCAAGTCTATGTAGGTCACAGTAACAGCTTCTGTGCATGGTCTGGATGCAGCTGACTGCTTGTAGACAGTTCTAACGGGAAGTTAATAAAGCTGCTGTCTAGCATTTGGAACCTGCTTTCATACAGGGAAAAGTTCAAGCTGTTTCTGGTAACTTTCAAACTAATGATTGATTTAATCTCTCGTTAGGGGAACAGTACCAGCCTCAAGATCAAAAGTTTAAAAAAAAAAAAAAACAAACCAAGAAGACAGCTAGAATAGAATAAGGTTATTACAGTTCTTTCTGTTGATCATCATACTATGAAAGTAGCTCTTCAGCCAAGAGCCTACATGATAGACACTTAAATACATGTCCCATTTGCCCAGTGCTTTCTTTTAGGGCTAGCAGTACACTGATGCAAGACACTCGTCTCCAAGGCATCAATCCCCAGGAAACCAGGGACTATTTCTAGCAACCACAGTGAGACTTGTTACACTTCTAAGAAAACACAGTGTTGGCTTTTCTAACCCACAGGTTGCCAATGGATGGGGTTGGGCATATGTGAACTGTAAAACAATAGCCATCCATTCATTTCAAGTGATCAAGGGAACATCAGACATGGAGTCCCTTTACATGCTTTACAAAGACTTGGCTGGCCACACTCTAGCACAACTCCCTGTATTAATCCTACTTCCAGCCCCTTAGGAAGCATGCTGGCTGTCATGGGTGCCAAGTACTCGCAGCCCCTTTTGAAAGCAGCAGAAGCTGTGGTGCCCATCACCCCGAAAATGAAAAGGCGGTTGCGGAAGTGCTTGATTTCTTTGTGCACTGCTGCAGATATAATTCACTGAGCAGTTTGGGTAGAATTCATAACAAAACTTCCCCCAGCCAAAACAGGCATAGTAATTGAGATAAATGTCTTTGCCATGGCTCGGTATTGTCCAAGGGTTTCTGCCAGTGGACAAACTTATATCCTACCTTGTTGATTACACCAGTGGATACCTCTAAAAGGTGGTGACCTATATAGATAATTGAACTTGAGGCCGAGTTGAAGTCTTTTTCCAGTAGCTGAAAGATTCTACTGGATCCCTTTGCATTTTGGTTCATATACCAAGTGCAGAAACTCCTTTAATGGGAATGCCTCCTGCCCTCCCCCCTCAAGGGATTGTTCAATACACGCCAGTTTTCAGCCTCATCCTGAATCCTGAGGGATTCATGCAGCCAGTCACATGGAAAGGTACAGCTATGGGGCTCACCATGGTAGACTGAAAGGTGAGTATTGAATTAGGCTAGGCTGATGAGTATTTTTATACTCATGGCCTTTGTTCATCTTTAGGTAATGGGATGTTCTGCAGTGATTAGTAAGAGTTAGCTACTGCTTCATCAGTTTCACTGCTTGAGGATCTTATGTATCTTTTTTTTTCTTCCCTAAGCTCAGATGAGACATGATTTATAGCTGGTAAATTAGCTTTGCTGGGACTTGCACCTGCTCATACCAGAGTCAAAATCAGTGCTTTATTTTTCAAAGATCTTGTTAGTCTCATAAGCAAGACTGGAGGATTTGGCAGCTTCTAGATCATAACTGCTCAAATACTAGGCCTACACAGGGTCTGTACTCAGAATTTTCTGTACATCACTTAAAAATGTCTCACAGTCTTCTTAGTAAGAAAGCAGAGCTAAGAGGTTTGCCTGTCTCAGTCCAAGTACCACAATCCCAAACCACTAGTGAACAGTTCATAGCAGAAATTTGTCAGCTGTGTAATTAAAATTGCTCCGTATCTCCAGAATGCAACCACATACAAGATTAAAGGGAAGGATTAATACTCTGAGCTCTGTTTCTGAAAGTGCATGTGGGGCATTTGACCAGTACTGCGTACCATTCTCACAGATAAAATCACAGTCATTTTCTTGTGGCAGACATCTTTGCTCCTTGATGTCAAGCTGAGCGTAGGTTGTGAATGTGCTGCAAATTAGTTTGCATGTTAGATTGACTTGAAATGATTTTTTTTTTAGGCTTATCCAGAATCAAATTACAGCCAAAGGGGTGAAGTGCCTCAGCGAAGCTCTCAAGGAGAACACGACTATTCAAGAAATCTGGTAAAGGTCCCTTTCTCAAAGGGTCACTTTGTAAACTTTCTTTCCCTTTAAAACACTACTGGCCTTACTACTTCCCAGCCTAAAAAATTAAGAGCAAGTTTACATGAGGCAGGGGTTGTAGTTCCAGCTGTGGATTTCAAACAGGTAAAAAGCCACTGCCATTAAAACATTTCCTTGTGTGTTCTGAATGTCAGGCGGTTTTCTTGGTTCACATCTGTCTGTACCACTGATTTGCAGAACGTGTGTATTTGCAGAATCAGGGCCTGAATTTATAGACCAAGTTTTGCTTGTCCTGTTTTTTCTTTTTTTATTTTTAAACTTCTGAACTTGTTCATGCTTTTCAGGACCTAAATGCCAACAAGCAGGAGATGGTTACCTTTAATCAGCATTACTAGTTTGGTTTGTAGAATTTGTGCTTGGATTTTTTTGGGTGGTGCTCCAAACACACTGAAAGTGCTAAGCTACAAGAAGATTAACTTTTTGTAGGATTTGTTTGTTTTAGATTAGGTGGGCATCACATAGTCACACGTGTACACTTAAGGCAGAAAGCCAAATACCACATTCCTTCCCTCATCTCAGGGAGCTCAAGAGTCAATAGAACTGAGCTGGTTTTAGCACTGCTGTTTTATTATTGAACATGAAATTTATTTTTAAATATATGTATTTGTTTTAGTGAAAGGACACTGAATTCTTGCTTAGAAAGACAATGACTCACTGTCTGACTAGTGTGTTCCCTGGAGATGTGGAAGAGGTACTTTTTTCAAAAGCCACTGTCAGCTTTCGTCTACAGAAGAAGCATCAATTCCCCCTCAGATCATTCTGAATCTTCAGACTGAAATCTGTCTTTTGATTCTGCCTTGAATGTTCAGAGGCATTCATTAACCCAAGTAGTTTCATAAATCTGAATGGTTTAATGGATTTCAACATTTCTGAGAGCAGCACTTAACCAGGCTGCTCATTTTCAGGGGTGTAAGTATCAATGTAGATTATCTTTATGTAGCCAGAATTGAAAATTTTGCTATTGGTCATTTCATGTTAATAATGCCTGAGTATTTCGCAGAATGTTCTTCCCATGTTGTCATGGAAGAGACAAAATTCTCTGGAGACTTTAAATGTCTTTAAACCAGCCCACTGCACGGTAAGAACCTTTGTCACCTGTGTGCTGCTTGCTGAAATGCAAACAGCTGTGTTTCCAACACCAGGTTCAGTTGCTGGAGCTTAGGTGCGTGTTCAGGTTTTGTTTCTGAGGGAGAAGCCTTGTTCCTCGGATGTGCAGTGGGAGCAGCAGTGCTGTATCCGGCCTGTCCAGCGCCCATTCCCAGCTGTGTGCCCTTGGGAAGCGTGCAGCCCATGTGGCATTGCAAACCTCTGCACCAAAGCCTTGGAAAAATAGAAGATGGGCAACAGTCATGACCTTACTTTCACATCCCTTTTGTTTTTCTCCTCCAGCTTGAACGGGAACCTGATAAGCCAAGAAGAGGCCAAAGCTTTTGAAAATGAAGAGCGGATCATTTGCTTTTGAATGAGGACTTTCCCATTTCGCCAAGTTGGTGTTAACAAAGGTTACTCCTACACTTGGACTGCAGAGTTTATAAAGGCATAAATCTACAGTGCTCATGGCAGGAGAGAGATACACAATAAGCTGCCCTTTTATGAACACACTGCACTCCCTCAGCTCCATCCCTTACCTTGCCTGTTATTCTTAATCCTTTTGGTGAGGGGGAAGTTGCCTGGGTAAATAATTAATGTTTGTTCGGTGCTTTGAAGAGGAAATGCAAAGTGTTAGCAGACTAAATCCACTGGCAGGTGTATGCATTTCAATAACTCAGTTTAGATTTATTCTGTACAGTGATGTAAATAATCTCTTAACTTATTTATATACGTAAATAAAGACACACACGTATACGTATGCAAGAAAGGGTGCAAGATGCACAAACTCCACCAGCTTTGAGTATTACCTGCCTCAGAACTGAAAATGAATATATACCCAGCTTTACCAGAACCGGTATCTATAGTAGTTGCTTGGTGTCAGTGTTTTGAACATGAATTCCTTCTTCCTGCTGAGAAATTAGGTCCCTATTTCTCCATTGACTACAGGCAGTGTTGTAGACACTGCTTTTTTGTTGTTGTTGGGTTTTTTTGGATGGGTAGGAATGGAAGCATCAGGCTCAGATTACTTTCAGTCATCTTTTTTCCCCATATCAAAGCCAATCCATTTTCTTTCATGCAACCAGAAGTCCTTACTGCCATCACTGTAAAACCGTAACACCGGCAGTAAACCACTTCTGCTTCAAACTTCCAGAAGACTGCCTCCTGTTTCCACAGTGTTTGTTCTGGGGAGGGGGTCTGGAGAGAAATGTGAACAATTAATTAGCAGGCTGTTCATTGCCTTGGCTCCTGGCCTAGACACCGTGCTGGTGGCACTACACCAATATCACGTTGCCCAGCATCAGTGGGGAGAAAGGACGACTGAAAATCAACTGCGTCAAGTAGAAATCCCTTCTCCCAGCAACAGGCAAGCACACAGGAGATTGAGATTGGCTTGGAAAGCTTTTAGTCTATGCTTGAATCAGTGGAAGGAGCAAGGCAAGGGACAGTAGTAATAACAAGGACCAGCAAGAAAATTATTGTTTAAGGAGTGTAACTTTAGATGCTCTAAAAGAAACCAGTTAGCAAAGGAGTGGGGTATTTGAATATTTTTTGTGGGAGCTTTATAAACTCAAACTCTACCCCACAGTGTAGGAACCTAAAATGGAAAAGCATGAGCCATTTTCCTTCCTTCTCTCATGTCACCACCCCCCAAAAACCTTTGAGAAACAATTCTCCAGTTGCTGACTAACCCACAAAATCTTGGTAGTCTGGAAGAAGAGTCTCCAGTTAAAATGCCAAAGCAATGAACCCTCACCTCCCCATCTCCCAAGTCTGCCCCATGAAGCAAAGAAAATGCTTGCTTTGCAGGTCAGAGCTTCTCTGTTTCCTATGTGGTAGCAGACCTTTCTCAGCCCTCAATTCTGTCTACTCCCTTCAGCTCCCTAACACATTTTAAAGTACTCATAGGGCTTCACAAAAAACCTGCAGTTATAAAGACAAAAAAAGGGAAGAAAACCAACCTAATTATTTTTCAGTGGCTTTTCTTCTGTGCTTGTGGTATCAACACTGATTTTTCACAGGGAGACAGATGAGGTTTTTCAACCCTGCCAGAGGGAACTCAGCTAACTTGAATGATTTCTGCACCTGAGCCATTTGTTTACTGAAGCAAAAGGGCACACAGTTACAGATGAGCTGGATTTCAATTGCCAAAACATCTGCCAAAGCTAAGCCTTTAAAGACTTCTCAGTGACTTTAACAAATCAGAGACTCATGCACCTTGTCAAAGTGTGTTTTGCCAGCCTACTCTGATGGAAGGGAGAAGATACTGGTGTAAGGAAGTACCTTCACCAGAGGTGTCAATTGCCTGAGTTTGAGGAAGTGTGCTCCTACTTTGCTCTAATCATGGAATTATTTGCTTATTTACCAGGTAGAAAATAGGTTTAAAACTACAGTTCCTGTCCTCATTTCACTAATTGACTGAAATAGCTCCCCCCAAGCTTTCCAATGCAGTCACATCTGCCCCTTTTATGGGCTAGAGCAGTGTTTGGCATTGTTTGTAGTGACAAGCTCAGCCCTGCTGCAAATCGTGTTCCATACCTGGCTGTTACTAGCTGGGCATCCAGGGGGTGTTTTCAGGGACAGCAGCATTTACGGGGCTGCAGCAGCTAAATGCAGCCTCAGGCTAAGTGGTGTCAGGATCAAGCCCAGCTCCATGTAGGGCAGAATTTTGCACTGATTACAGTGCCAGAGACAGAGCCAGTCACAGCCACTCCTTTCAGAGGTGACTTTGGGCAGCAAACACTTGTTTGGACTGGGCTGAAGGTCTGAGCACAGCTCACTCTGGGTTTAACAAAACCAAGGGGTTTCATAGCATCCTGCTCCCAGCTCTCTCAGAGCAGGGGATCTGCTTCACAGAGCACATCACAGCTCTGGGAGTCATTCTGGGCAAACTGGTTGCTGCTCTGGGACCAGCCAGACATCTCTTGTCCATCGGCACAGCGTTTCTGGCTGAAGCTCTTCCTAGTCTTACTGGCCTGTTTGTAAGGGGCATTGGAGCAATGCTTCTGCAGCTTGCAGTGAGAGCCTTGTTTACTCAGAGGCAACTGTAACTTTTTTAAGACTTGTTTGTAATTTGCTGAAGCCTTCTCTGCACACTGTGTCATGTTTTTCCACTCGTCCACTGTGATAATAAACAGCTTTTTAAAGAACAAGCTGCCTGCAAGTGCTCAGGCTTTGCTGAGGCCCTGTCAAGCAGACGCTTGGCTGGATCAAGATGGGACAGTGACACCCCAACAAATTCTGGCTGCAGACAAGAGAGAGGAGCTGCCACAGCTGGAGAAGGCCTTTCACAGCTGCCACTGCCCCTGAGGGGCCCTTCCAGCAGCAGGTGCCAATCCAGTTAGGGGCAGCGAAGAAAAGCACAATGGTGCCTCGGGGATGTGCTGCAGCCATGCTGCGCCCCTGTTGTCCTCCTGCCACACTGCCTGCAGGAGCTCTTTGCATTTCCACCTGCTCCTGCTGGGGGCAAAGACTTGCTGGCTTGGGGTGTTACCCCTTGTGTTTGGCTGGTGCAAGCTGTGTGTGTTTACTGGCACCAGATGACACTGCAGCCCTCAAGGGAGCCGTGCCGCAACGCAGTGCAGTCCTGCTCCAGTCACACGCTGCCAGGGCTTCTGGAAAGGGTGTTTGTCGGAGCCTGGTGTGGCTCACCCGGTGTCAGACGTGTCTCCAGGAGCCAGACCGCAGTTTAGGACTTGCAGGGTGCTGCAAGGCCATGCAGCCTTTGCTCTTCAACCACAGCCAGCGCAGCATCCCAATCCCACCATCCCATGCCGAGGAAACAATACTGATGCTGAAATACAGCAAGACACCCGTGCCTGCTTTTCTGTAGCTTCATTCTGCTCCCTTACCTTGGTTCTGCAGACAAAAACAGGAGCCCACTGCAAAGCTGTAAAAATGGCTGCAGTCAGGAGCAAAAGCAGCAGAGCCGGGCGAGCAGCAGCGAGGGATGGCTTTGCCACGAAGGAAGAGAGGTCACTGCAGAGTTTCCAACCGATGGAACGAGTAATCTCGGCACGAAAAAGCTGCAGCTGTACACAAAGGCCTTAACCGCTGCTTTAGTAGGTAGAAACAAAACAGCAGGATTGTGCTAGATGAACATGGAGGCCAGGCTGGGAGCTGCCAGCTGCACTCAGGGACTCCAAATTTACTCACGGGAGGGGGTTTCTCCTTGCTTGAGCACGTCTCTCAGTTGCTCTGTGGGATAGGTCAGCCTTCTGAAAACACAGCATAGCAACTGTGGCAAGTCCTTCCTCACTTGCCAGAGTGGGGACAAAGGGTGAGAGGATGCAGGGAGTGCCACAGGTGCTAGGGGAGTCCCCTATTTTATCCTGGGAAATTGCTGATCGAATCCCCTGTGAATCTCGGCAGGGCTGAGGTCAGCCAGTATTCATTCTCCACTCCCAGAGGTAAATGAGAGCTGACAGCACGTTTGAAATAGCTGCCCTCAGATACATAGGGGGACATGAAAGCAGGGATGATGTTTCAGAGGAAACAGCAGCTTCAGCTTCAGGAGCATCAAGGCATGAGAGGTCACGGCAGGTGGGTTAAGGAATAAAAACCGGTTTTACTCAGCCAGAGGCAAAAACTACAGTCATTGCTTTATACTGGGGAAGCAGGAAATGTCCTGTGCCCTTTGCAGACAGGGAGCCCCTGGCTGATGCCCTGCAAGACAGCAGGTTTTGGGCAGTGCTGATGCCACCTCACCCACTCGAGGTCAATGCCTGCAGGGCTCAAGCAGCCCTTTAGGGTGGCAATACACGAACTGCTGCCACACACAGGGCCTGCGGCTGCTGCCGGCACCAGGGCTGCTGGCGGTGCAGTGCTGTTTTGAGAAAGGTGCCATGCCTGCCCGTCCCAGCCCCCACACAGGCAGCTGGCTCGGGAGGTGGCTGCTGGTGACAATGGGCCACTTCCATCACTGCAGCGAGCGCCTGTGCCCGGGAGCAAACCAGCCCTGGTGCACAAGCGTCCCCCTTGCTCCTGTGGGGCAGGGAGCCAGAGCTCCAGCTCCAGCAAACCCCTTGCAAACAACTAAATCATGCCCAGCCTCTCCGTCTGGGGATTCCTCTTATGCACCGGAGGCAGCAGCTTAATTAGCTGCTAAAGCCTCGCAAGCCGGGAGAGTCGGACCTCACAGACTGCAGCAAATGAAGCTGTCGAGCTTTCCTGCTCCCGTTACCTGCCAGACACTTTAATCCTGAGTTTAGCAGATGTTAATCCTGGCCCGGGTGACTTGTGAAGAGGAAAGCTGCTCCCTTGAGAAGTCACCCGGGCCCGCAGGGGGAGGGAGCGGGTGAGGAGACCCAAGAGTCCCACGGTGGTGGCCGTTCACCGCGGTGAAAAGGCCGACGGCGCTCGGGGAGAGGCCTTGGCCGCGTCCCCTTCCTCCTGTTTGAAGCCGGCTTAAAGAAACAACCAGGGGGGAAGGGAGGGGGGAGGTTTTGTTAAAATGTAAACGCAGGTTCAGACAAAGCAATCTGTAAACAGGAAGACACGAAAGTAGGGCAGAAGCTCGGCACAAAACATGACTTCAAAGATAACGGGCCAAAAGTGGAGAGGCACAAAGCACCTGCCATTTCCAGCGGGCTCGGCTGAGGCCGTGTCCCTGCGCCTCGGATCTGCCTCCTCTACGCTCTTGCCTTTACGAGGAGTGAGTCATCTTGTGTCAGCTGAGGATGGGCTTCATGCAATTATTTATTTATGTCAAACCCTCCTCCCCGCCGCCATGCATCCCTGAGCTCATCCCCCTCAGAAAATAGAGGCTTTATTACACGAGGGCTAGAAAACTCCATCTCATTTGGCTTTTGCTGAGGCTCCTTGTTGCCCAGTGGCTGGCGAGGAGACAGCAGGAATGAGCTGCACAGCACCTCACAGGCAGTGTGCTCTATGGCCTTGTTTTGCTTTTTGGACACCAACACCCCTCTCCCTGCAGGGTGGGATGGAGCTGGGAGCATCCTCCACTAAACAAACACACCAGAGGATGTTCGTGGACAGCAGCAGGCTCCAGCCTGCACCCCCCCAGGCACAGACATTGCTCAGGTGTAGCCTCAGAAGGAGAACGAGACCTTACACAACAGGGCACTCAAAAGCCAGGCGAGGAACTTCCCCGTTTAGCTCCTGCTGCTGCAGGGGACTCTTTCCACCTTCCCGCTCTCTTTGCTGCAGGCTGTGTGTTGTGTTTCCCTCTTTCTGCTAAAAACAACACGGCATCCAGAAGCGGACGTGGACCACTGGCTGTACCAAACAACAGTGTGTGGTAGCGGGGCCAGACACACACACACGTGTACATCACCATCTATTGCTGACAGGTCCCAGCAACACCCTGGGGCCAGCACAGCATCCCAGTTCACCCTGCAGGACAAGCAACTTGGGGCAGAGGTGGCATGTCCCATGTCCCAGCCACAGCGAGGAAGGTAGGATGTGATACCAACAGATGCCACTAATTTAAATTTCACACATGAAATCCTGTACCGACTGAACTGGAATGATTTCCAGCAGATTTTTCTGATGCAAAGCCAAACTCGGCTCTAACTAGTTACCAATTGCTTCCATAACACAGCTCAAGACTGAGGAGGAAAACACAAAAATAAGCAGCAGTTAAGGAATTCAGGATTTCCAGAAGGCGACTGGGAGGAGCAGCTGGGGAAGTGGGGACGGGTGGTGCAAAAAAAGTTACTCTAACAAAGGATAGGAACATGTTCCTCAGTAATTACATCCAACTGTTTCTGGGTGCAGACTTGAATAATTCATGCATTAGAATTATCATCTCCCACAGAGAGAATTGCCATGGTCCAATTGTCACTGTGCTTTAGCAACGGGTTCAGCTACCCCCAGCCACACCAAAAGGCTTATCTCAAAAGTGGAGCAAGCAAGGACGGACACACAACTGTGAGGGAATCTGTGCCATAAATCCGTGTATCACATTCCTTCAGCAGGTATTACCAGCCTGCACAAGTCCCCCTGGCTGGGAGCAGCACCCTGTTGGGTTGAGATGCAATACGCCTACACAAGATGCACTTCCCGCCTGGAGACTGAACTCCTTTCGTCCACCCCCACATAACCTTGGTGAAATGTACTTGGTTTTACTCAGAGAACCCACAGCTCCACTCCCAACTGGTGTAGGGGGAGAGGTGTAAAATCGCACCTTCTCCGCAGCAGACTTACCCCGTACACTATCCAAAACCACACGGCTCATCTGTGCTCCTGTCCTCATCTCACTTTACATTTAGCACAAGGGCTACAGCTCCCCAGCTGCTGCCAAGCCAGGCAGGGAGATCTGGAGTGGTAACGCAGCCAGCCAGGTCTCTCACACCCACAGCTACCTGCTGCAGGGGACCTGACTTGCAGAGCTGCAGCCACTGCCCTGGGAGAAAGTTTCCAGGCAGTCAGCATCACATCGCCCTTGCCAGGATGCTCCACTGCAGAACAATTTAACACCCTCAGTGGCTCTGGGCAGAAATTCCCTCCTCCAGCAACATGTCTCTGCAGAAGCCTGTTAGAGTAGCCTCCTGCCAGCTGTTGAGGGACAGACAAGAGAGTGCTGGTGACCATCAGGGAAAAAGAAATCCACGCACTGCCCAGCCACAGGTATGCTGTCAGGGAGTCAGTTTTAAAGAGGCAACCATGAAGTGTTTTGGGAGGAAGCTAGAGTGGTATTTGTGTTGGAGGAAACTGAAGTAAAGAGCTGCTATTAAGCTGCCTTGATCCTCTGATGGAGGTTCCCAGACCACAGGTGATGAGAAAAGACTGTTTGCTGCCATCTCTGCCCCATGTTCCTTTTTTTTTTCTGAAACCATCCATGAGTTTCCCTACCTCCCGGCCTGGCAGCTTCAACTCATGCTAACCTTGAAGGCCCTCAGGTCTGCTGAAGATCAACAGAGGATGCATTAACCAGAGACATCTCACCTCCAGCCTCCAGCCACCCCTGCAAAACAGCAGCTACATCGGCTCTCTTCTGCTGAGACCTTCCCTGGCCAGATGGACACAAGCCTGTCACACCACTGTTCGTGGGACAGGTGAAGAGTGAGAGGGACACTCAGAGGGGCCAGAGGCTGGCCCAGAGGGTCTGCACTCCCACCTGCAGGACTGCTGACAGGTGAGATGCCAAGCTGCTTTTCTGGCTGTGTCTCTACACCCTGCATTGCTTTTCCTCCCTCTGAGCTCCAGCTCAGACTGCAGCACAGACATACAGAAGCTCTGTCCCACAGCAGTGCCTCTTTCACCAATACTTAAAAAAAAAAATCACCTGGAAGTGTGAGGAAAACTGTGCTTCAAAAGATTTATTACATATATTTGTACATATTTTACATGAATGGAATGTTAAACATACAACCTAAAAATCAATAAAAAAATATTTTCATTCGTGATTATGTACTGGCAAACCACTGAAAAGAGTACCATAGAACAACTTAAGTCAACTTGCAATCATACTGCTCAATTTAAAAAAGAGAAACAAAACAACAAAACAAACAAACATGTTTTACATTTACATTAGACATTGCAAATTACATTCCGATTTCTGCTCCAGGTAATGAAGGAAGGTATCTTGTCCATTACCACTGCACGTACAGGTGGCATTTCAGAAGCTAGCATGGACTTCCCTCTAACTCACTGTGGGCAAGGTTAGCTCTGTAGGAAGAGGCATATAAAAACAGAGTACACACTCTGCTCCCTACCAGCGGGTATCTGCCAAAGGGTAGGAACAGCCAAAACGAGATTTGTAATCAAGGGATAAGGTTAATGCTGGACCACCACTCATTCAGTGCCACACCGCAGCTCTTAACATTTGTTACAAGTAGTTTTAAGTAGTTTATTAAAGCATCCCCTCTACAGCTAAGCCACCCCTTCTTCTTCCTTGAAAGTTATAGTGCTTTGGCAATATCAGCTAGGGGAAAATTCTTCACTGTATGGTAACGAATATTCCAGCTTCATCTTAAAATATACAAGAGCACAGAATCAAGCTTTGATGTCTCTTCCTCTTAGAATTTCACACCTTGAGAGCTTTTGACCAGTCATGTTGAGAAGTGTTTACTATGAAATATAACAAATCAGCAATAAAAGGGACAGATTTGAGGGAAAACAAGAGGAACAGGATTCAGCAACAGATTATGTTCTTGCAACGTCGGGTTACTTACACTTGAAACTCCGCCAAAATCGAGCAAATCCTATTTATCGTTGCAAAATCTTTGCCAAAGCACACCCAAGGGCAAAAGTCTCTCAAACAAACACACATAGATTAAAAGCTGCCAGAAAGATTAGTGAGTGGGCTGGCTGCCTTCTACTTCTTGCACACTGGCAATTTATTAGATCCAAGACAGAACCGAGTCCAGCCTTTTTCAGGTGCAGGATATTCCTATGATGGTTTACCTGAGCAAGTCTTCAACAACTAATAATGCCCCACAGTGAGGTCATTTTACAACTTATCCCATCATCAGCTCTGATGTACTAATTGAGACATGACTTTACAGAACACAAGCAACTTTGGAAGCCAGCCTACAATTGTGGAGTAAGATAACCAAATGTAATTTGAGAGTATGGACTGGGTTGGATTTTTTAACCCCCAACAGGCTAAAACATCTCCAGCTTGATTTTAGAAGCAGGCTAACTTATGTGGAGAAACAGAAACATCACAAATTTTCCATTCAGGAAACAAATCCTGGACATAGTTCTGTTGTGAATTTCTCACGCAGAGTGTTTTGAATGACAGAAAGTTAAGTGGTAGGAGCTGCATGAAAAAAACCACATTTGGCTGGATTGTAGGGAACCCATAACAAGCCTTCTCTTCCAGTTACAACCTCTTACATCACTTTTGCTGATGCCAATGGAAAGCCTATCCATATGGGAATACGGCCTAACGTATATCATGTCTTCAGCTAGGAGGAGAAGAAATTGATACTGAACTGACTTTTAAGCTTGGAAGGGTAGAAAGTGAATCATCAAATATAGCACTCATCAAAAAAAAGAGATAATCCTCCAGTGGCAAAGGTGAGCTGGAAGATCCCATAGTAGCACTTCTGCACTCCCAGGTGTGTGGTATTCTCTCAGCAGGAGACTCCCAACCGCACAGCAGAATTAGTAGGTACAACACAACAAAACCAAACTTGCACACAAATACTCTCTTTCAATACAGGAAAGGGGCTAAAAGCCACAGAAACTCAGATCACTGCCTGTATCAAAACCAACATCTTTTGCCACCATTTACGAAGAGAGAATAGTGACATTCAAATGTCAAGTTCCTTGCTTTTGGTGGAACACAGAAGAAATGGAGCAAGTTTCTAAAGCCCTCACATAGAAAAGGCAGCGAACTAAAAGTGTTCTTAAGCACATCTTGTGTATTAGACATATCCCTCCAGAAAAACCAAAGATCCACATTTCTGAATAAAAATTATCTTTCCCATATTTGCTGAGATTTCAGTCTCCTGGGAGTCCGTTTTACCAGCTCTCCAGCCTTTCAGCAAGGCTTAATTAAAAAGCCAGTGCTCCTAAAATTAAGAAGTAGGATAAATGTATAAATCTTGAGATTCAGTCATAAACCCCCTTTACATCCTAAGGGGGGAAGCAGGGAAAAAAACAAGGTCATAAGTATCCACCCACGTTTTTGTACATCGCCTACACGTTTTCCATTCCAAAACACCCCAGTACACTTACCCTTGATTATGACAGCTAACTTGACTACAAATAAGACCATCTGGTTTTGGCTTTATCCTTCCCAAAAATAAAATACCAATAATTTGTGGTGTGCTTCGTAGTTTTGCTTTTACATCCCACTCAACTCACTGTTGAATGTACACACTGAAAGAAAATTGGCTACCTCCTTCCAAAGGGAAGCATTATTATTGATATACTGACTTATGAGAGCCAGGACAAAGGGTGCCCTGTGCTGACAGCAGCCTTGACTCTCTTGTTATTGTACGGGGTACGGTTATATACAATCCAACTCACAGCCACCTTCACTATGAACTTCAAAACACGAGTTGCTACTGAAGAGACATGGGTATGTTACAAGTTCAGAAAAATCGCACATTTCAAGACAGTGTCAAATCTACTCTTCCCCTGCTGGCAAGCAGCATGTTTATGGCAGACCTGAGTATGGGAATTACTTCACACCCTCACATACTTAGGGAAGATATAGGCCAGATGACAGAAAATACTCTGAAACAGCACAGAATTGGCAATCTCAAGATATTTACAGGCAAAGAAGCATATCGCACCGAAATTGAAGTTATTGCTTCTTGTGGACAAGTGTGGTGTTCCTTGTTTGTGACACAGGACTTGTTTGGTGTTTATTTTTCCCTTCTGAAGCGCAATGAGTCGGCACCCCTGTGAGGATGTTTTCAAAATGAAGGTGTTGCCTGTGACTAGAGCTGTGCCTACAGCATGGTCATCACCAGCTGATGGTGACAGAAAGCTTACCTAGGTGAGTTTCCACAGGTGTTTTCAAACCCAAGCATTGCTCTCATGCTTCCAGGGTCATTCCAGGCTCGGTCTATGTTACAGGTTTCGATACAAGAAAACCTCCCATAGTCTTTCAGAAGAGATTTATGGATACCAAGAACATCAAACTAAGGCTGACTTTGTATCAGTTCCTCAAATAATTCAAGGAATTGCTGTTCTACTGTGCTGATGGAAGCAGTGATGGACTCTTGCCTGCAAAAGCATCACCAGTGTAGTGACCTGCTTTTCCAACACTGTTCCTAAACATGGGACCATAGTCCTAACTGCTGGGTCTTTAAATCAGCTACTTCCATCTGAATACAGAAAATGAACGTTTTTTGAGGAAACAGTAAGTGAACTAGAAGTATGAACTACCAAAACTGAGCTCAAGTTGTAAACAGATTTATATTTGTTGTATTTACCTACGTAACCCCCAAACCAAAGGCTATCTATGACCTCAGAGCACGGGACATCAAAACACTGACCTACCCTCTTTACATGACTACAGGTGAGTTTCTGTAGGCATGAAGCCAACAGTAAACATTAAATCAATGCAAATGGAAAAATTTTACTTTCAGAAGATATCAGGAGTTTAAAACATTGGGAAAGTGGGCCTGCAGGCAACACCACTATTTGAGTATTACAGGTGCTGTAATTCGTCATCCCCTCCCTCCCTCCCCCAAGATAATACAAGGCAACACAAATATTCTCATTGAAAAAGGACTCTGTACAGGGAATGACTGTACATTTGATGTGACTGTAGAATCGAACGTGTGACAAAATGATTCTGCTCCCACTGAAAAAGAGAATTCAACAGGGCCCCACAGCTACAGGTTCAGCTGAAACCAGTGATGCAAGCCCAAAAGTGTAGAAACTGCACTGGCAATTACGACAATTATCTAGTCGGGACTCCTTTAGATTTGCAGCGTAACAAAGGCATTTTACAGAGCAACATTCAGGAGAAAACGTTATCCAGGGAAGAACTGCTCTTCAAGCAAGGTGGGAGAGTTTAGGAACATGCACTGCACTTGTTCTCCAGATAGCAGCAGTTGCTCCTGTTCTTTGCCCTTTTTGATATAAATCACAGCAGCAACAGAGAGAAATGTGTACTTAAACAAAAAAAAAACAAACCAACCAACCAGAATTATTTATGTACAAGAAAAACGTTTGAAGTTTGTTGTGCAACTTATTTTAACTATTGAAACTCACTAAGAATGCTGTTGCTAATAAATATTCATAAACTCTTCCCTGTGTTGTGAAATTCAGAAACTACTACGATTAATTCTCGATATAAAAAGTATGCTTCTAAACCCTGATACCGGTTCCAGTTTATTGTCTTTTTCTTTAAATTATTTATTTTAACTGTGATACTTTGTGGGAACTAATGTTTATCCACAGTTTTACTCGGTGTACCCACCCAGAGACATCCTGTGTTTTGTGGAGCTCTGGTATACCAATATAATACAGTAAAATAATAATAAATTAAACAAATGCAGATGCATTTAAAAAAATAGAAAGAAAGAAAAAACTGAAACTAAATGAAAACCCACACTGTCAAATGCTGGTCTCCACATGAAGACACCAAGGGTTTAGATGCAAAGTACTACAGATCCTGCCACCAAAAAAACATTCAAACAAGGAAACTCGAACTTGCGCATGTTCGAAAAATTAAACACAAATTCCACCTCGATGTTATCTCGCCCATGCCTATAAAAACCTCTCGCTGTGCCCACATTTGCAGTTATTAATTTACACCTCAGGAGGCAGCCTGGAGATGAGAGTAGTACAATAAAATAATTACCTGAAACATCTTTAAAAAAATACCCGTTAAACAAATTACCTTAACTGGCAGCACTTAAAATTGGTAATTCTTTTCTTTTTCCTATTTTAAAAAAAGTTGCATAGCTGTAAGATTTTGCTTTGCTGCATTTCTTTCTGTCGTTTTTACTCACAAGCAGTAAAAGAGACGTTTTAGTTACTTAAACAGCAATACAATGTGCAGATTTCAACAATCTCTATAGCTTGATCAATATAAATTAGTTACCTGTCTTGGTTTTACTCTTTGGACTGCATTGTGACAAAGGTTTAGTTACAAAACTTTGAAATTCCTATGCAGAGCGGTTTATGTTCTCTGTTCTTGAAAAAAGTGAAGAACGTAAAACAGGGTGTGAATTCAGCAAATTAAGGTCACACTGTTAGATTTTATTTAGTTTGCCATTTACTGTTCTTCAGCCAATGAGAAGGTGAAAACGTTCCCACTCAAATCTGGGGCCATCCTCCTGCAAGGGTCTCAGATAGCACGTATCGAACGTCTCCGCTTCCAATGGAGGCAGTAGGAAACATGTCCAATAACTCGCTTCTTCACAGAACCGAAAGTTAGGCTGAAATTAGGAACTTTGGCCTTCGATACAAAATAGTGTCAGTAATGTCTCTGGGGAGTCGATTGTTACAGGATGTGCAGCATTTTCAAAATCCCTGTGTGTCCTTTGCATGAGTGTTTGGTATACCGAGCACTACTGGCAAGTAACGGTGTCTGCAATGCTTTCTCCGTGTCACTGTCCATCTTTGCCTTTTTCAGCCACAAAGAACTAAGTCTCAAGCCAGGCACGCTGTGTTCAGCAAGGGAACCTCACATCTCCTATGTTTTCTGATCAGTGGAAGCAGCTGTTGGAAAAGCAGAAGACAAAATACCATCATTTCAGCACAGAAACCACTCAAACAGCATGAGCACAACCACTGAGTTTTCCTTCCCCTTTTTCCTAAGCCCCTAGTTATCACCATCCCTGCTGTGGAAAAAGCAAATACAATTTAACATGAGGTTGGACACCCATGAGCATGTACAGAGACAGAGGTGTTCATGAACAGCATGCAGGCTTCTGCCACAACCAGAGATTGTGGGCAATATAGGAAATGTGTTTGTTTATGAATTTTGGCTAACACTGCCATGGGGTTAAAACAATTATCCCCATAGCAGGATATCTTCCTTGAGGTTTTCTTTGCTACCCCTACAACACAAACACATGAAGCAGCATGAAACAAATGCACAAATAAATGCTAGTCATGAATACTTCAGATTTTTTTCTTAAATTTCCCTCAACAAAACCAAACTCTCAGCTACCAGACAGAATTTCAGATGTCTCTAATTCTCTAAGAATTATGATGATTGTTGGTGTACTTTGCAATGTTTAGGGGCAGTAGTTTAATGTAAGGTAAGTTTCTGAGTTAGTCAACCAAAGAGTAAAACTATCCTTTAAACTTTTAACACAGATTGCAGGTCTGCAATCATTAACACAAAACATAAGCTGGAAAAATGTGAACTTCTATGAGATGGGATAGATAGAAGTATGTCAACAGTTTTTATTTATTTATATGCTTTAAACATTCTGGAATGCATTAACATGAAAGTAGTTTTGAAAATACCTAGCTTCAACCTTTTCGCAGGATTCCAAAAGCTTTCTGTCAGAAACACATGCCAGTACTCATGGAACAATCCAAAATTACACAACTGTATTATTTTGTCTCATTTCTATGGAAAAAAACCCTTAAAAAGTTAATGCTAAAGCTTTCTTGACACTGACGTGCCATTTTCCAGTACTAAAACTGGAAAGACCATGACACGTAAGCATGTAGAAACCTTTTGCCTATATTGCAATATACATCAATCCTTACTGTAGTTCTGAGACACAGTAGCAAATTCACAATTAAAAAGAAATAGTACAGTTATTTCAGATGATCAAGATATTTATTGCTGGAACATAAATAAACATTACCTAAAAATATGAATCTTGTCTTAATCTGATGGATGCTCAGGGCAAGATCTATTTACTTCGAACCATTCATCTATGCAGCTGTTGGATACAAGACAAAAAATGAAAACAATTGACATGAATATCAGTAACATTTAGCAGTAGGATATGAATATAAATTGGTTTCTCAATTTCAATGACTAGTAGAATTTTATATTATACGAAGGAGTACGTGCATATACACACATCATTGGAAAAATGAATAACCCCAAACCACAGTAATATTTGGGTGTTAAACACTAATGAAAACCTAAATTTCTCAAGTGTTAAAAGTTTCTGAGGAAGCATTTTACAAATTACACACTTTATACACAGGTTAATTCACTACTAACATTACCATCTTGCTTATATCATTCATTGACATTTTACTTTCTGTAAAGTATAGACACTTATGAAAACAAAATATGAAACAGGTTAAAAAAACATTCCCCCCTCTCCCTGCCCAACTCTATTAGCATTTGACAAAACTTAAACCCACACGACCTAAGCTCCTCAGCCATGATACACACTCCTTCCTCATCCAGGTGATTTTCCAAGAATGAGAAGCTTGTAGCAGGGAAAATTAACTTCATATACATTTGGGGCAGACGCAGAAAGATGTCATTTAAAAAACATCTTTAAGGTTGCTGCTGCCGTTTCTTTGTTGTTTGTTTTTAAATGCAAAAAGCAACTAAGTTTTAGAACTTCTTTAAGCATCCCGTAAGAAGAGTTACCCCATAAATGCAACCTTCTGAAATTTTATATCCATCCTACAGAATACTTGCCCTTTATGATATATGCAGAGGCAAGGCAGCCGTGCTATAGTATCTCCTTGCTGCAGCTCTTCCAGGCATATTGCACACTCCCCAGCATCTTTACTCAGCACATCCTCTGAGGAAAGAATACAAAGTGAAATGGTTAAATATCAGACTACTACAAACAAAATGCTCTTTATTCAGAACATCAAGGACAGCTACAGAAAAAGGTATATTTTGTCCTGCAGAAAGGTGAGGATCAGTGACACACCAGCTGACTGAAGATCCATGATGAGAATCCATGCTTGGTATTCAACATGGAGGTTAAGTTCAAGCCTGAACATAACATTTCTCTGGACAAGGCACCGTAGGTAAGTAGGTAGGTAAAGTTCTTCCTAACTTCTAAACACTTAGCCTGTCATTTGTTTTTTCTACTCTGCTACTCATCTCTCTCCTATACATCTGGCTTTCTTTGACCAGCCTTGCTGGTACTCGTATTTCACACCTTCAACCTCTTCACGCCACGCTAGCTTGTTCTACATCCCATCCTCCTTTTTCTCAGTGTAAAGTATGAAACTGTTAACTGTAGGAATGTGAGATTTCCACAAAGGAAAGATCATTGCTGTATGGCTCCAATGACTCCTGGAGACACTGCATTTTCTGCAGCATTACCAAGTCCCGGAACAAAGGAGGAAAAAGTAAGTTACTAGGAATGCAAAAGAGTTGGCTTTCACTAAGAAAGTTTCTGGGAAAACATATTATTTTTAATAAAAACCTTCTCTCTTGGACACTTCTCTTAGCCAGAATGTGGGATGCAGAATTCAGTCTTAGCATGAAGCAAAACAGAAGATCACATTAGGCCCTGTTTGCCAGAGGCAGATTAGAAGTCCCAGTTAGACACAACCTCACACAGTCTACAGGGCGCTCCCAGCAAGAGACCACGCAGCAACCAAACTGGCAGATCAGAAGGGTGCACACTTGGCAAAGGAAAGTCCATGTGTTCAAGTTTCCATGGTTTCATGGGAAAAGCTTTCCTTTCTTTGCCAAGAGACACCTTATTAAGTGATTGCTTATGGAGAGTACCTTTTCCAGCTACGACTGAGAAACCAGCAGCTTTATGCTGCTCTCTCCAGTGGCTCCAATACTCACCACTGGCATTCCAAACACAGAGAATGACAGACAACTAGAAAGCTACCATGGCAGCAAGAAACTAGAAAGAAATTAGGTCTATATTGTTTCCATTAAATGACAGGCAGCTGTCTTGCAGGTGCTTGGGTTTCTAAAGCAGTGCTTATTTCAGTCTCCACTGTATTCATTGGTTATGCTAAAAATACTGTATAATGCCACGTGCGTAGCACCTTCATGGAGATGTGAAAAATATCCAGCATGAAGTGAACTATTATAAAGAAAAATATTCAAAACAAAGTAATAAACAATATACATCCACCACAACAAAGAAAATTTTAAAATGTATTTTACATATAGTAGCATTATTGGTGGGCATCATATTAAAAAAACTCCTGTTGTTCTATCAGAAGCTGAAAGCTTCTTAGAACACTAGAGATACTAAAGACACAAGGTAATTTAAAACAATACAATAGATTTTAAGAACTCTTACCTGTCAACTTGCCCAGAAGAGGGTGCTAAGGATAAATACTTCTTTAAGGTTGGATTTTGGCATTTGGTTGTTTGGGGTTTTTTTAAATAAAAGGGTATTCTAATATCTGACAACAGGAGGCAAATACTCTCCAGACACTGTCCTGCTACAAAGATACCAATCTTTGCCTGACGCTCTCAGACTTTACCCTTCTAGACCACCTCTTTGCACAACTTTAGAAGAACTCCTGTGAGCAGTTCTCTCAGGCTGTAGGAAGCAGCACCATTAATAATTCAAGCATGTATCATACATACAGAGCATACTTAATAAAAGTAATTTTTTCCATGGAGTCCCTTTATCAGATCAGCAGCTGCTACCCAAACCAAAATGGGACTAAGATATCTCTAGAGAATTAAATCCCAGTCTCACTCCCTCAAGCACTCTCGAGAGGGAAGCGTTTAGTCAAGCTTTGATAACAGAAATTAAAAAGCTGTCCGATAAAAATTGAGTTTATAGAAGAAAGCATTCCTGTGAACAGCCTTCCCATCGTTCTCTGTTGTACATGTCTGGCTTATCCTGCACTCCCCAGACTGCTCAACACTTGGGTCTGAATTCCTACTGAGCAATTTAACAAGGTTCTGCACCTTTTGGCTAACGTTAGGGCATGACGCCAATTTAAACATTTGTATCTCCCACCAGCCCTGGCGTAAGTGTCTGACACTCCTTTTATTTTCCCTCCAGTACTCCTGTACTCTCCCTCTTGCCAATACTGGCCCTACTGCACAAGTCCCTGGCAAACAGCTTGCTGCCCTCCCTGGCTTCACCCCAGGCTTTCCAACCGGGATGAGCCACCAGGCACACACTGGGCTTTGCCCAGCCATGCCAGAGGGAGCGGCTGCGAATGACGGCTGGCACAGACCGGACCTCAGAAACATGGTGCAGTTCTGCCACCCCTGCAGACAAGGTTATGTTAACAGGTCTCAGTGCTCCTCCTCCTCCGGAATAATGAGGAATCAGCATTCCCTACTTGTATTAACCTCATGAATTCTAGCTAAGGGTCTTGTGCATAAATACTGAAGGAATGAGTACAGAAAAGCAACTGCTGTAAATGACCATCTGTAACTTGCACATAAACATACTCCAGTTATTAAGCTCATAACTAATTACACATGTAGAGTGACGGCAGCAAAACCAAATCCTTCACGGACTTACGACACCTTGGATCTGACCACCTTTTGACCATTTTAGGTGATTTGGATCATCGATCTCAGACAAAGAAAGAGGAGTGAATAATCCTGTTAGAGCTGGATCCGGTCAGAATTTGTTGTGTACTTGTTTTACACAGCACTCTCCTAACATCAACACTGGCTTATATCAGATGGAAGTCAGTTTAAGGGCCATTTAACAATGACTTAAACATATCTGTTACAGAAAAATCTGCATATCATTTTGCACAGAACCACTGCAGTCTGAAGAGGTTTTTTGTTTTCATCTTTTCCTGCAGCAGAGTGATTCAGCAGATACTTTTTTTTATTAATTTTTCCCTTACAAAAAACCCCAAACAAACAACAGAACACACAAACCAAAAGAAAAGCGGCTTAAAACTTCATCAATGTTATGATCAAAACATTTATATCAGTGTATTACCTAAATGGAAGTGGGAAGAGGATATAAGCCACATTTTCCATTTCGCCCACATGTGGGTACATACACAAATACCACACCCCCACATCCACGTGCACTGCACCTTTTAGGAGGTAAACACTCCTCCACCTTCCCAGCTGCTTGAACAAGTAGTCACTAGCCAAAGACTGGTGTCAAAGATTAAATCTTTCAAAAGAGCACAGTATTTCCCTCCTGAGTCTGCTCAAGTACTTCTTCCTCTTCTCTATAACTGGTTACTACTGTTTTAACTTCTGGTTGTCAGTAATTTTTCCTCCTAAACTTCTGCTTTTATCTCTACTGGAAAATAAATTCTACTCCATTTCTGCATTTATAGCAAAATAGGTAGTAGACAATTAAAAAACAGGCATCCTGGCAATTTTGCACATACTTTACCAATTAAAAACTCTTCCTAGAACTTTTGAAAATACATCCAATAATTACGAAAGCTACTATCTCAGCCATGATTAGGATTATAGGCAATATCCGTGATTAAAGTGTCTTTAAACTGAAGACTGCAAAAGCACATGCACTGCATACCTTCTAGATAAGGTAATTAAAATCTGTGCTGCTGCTTTTTGTTTTTTCCTTTTAAAACATAGCCAGATATAGCCCTAGGCTCAAGAAACCCAAAGTGTCAATAGATTTTGGGAGACATCACTTTATAGCTGCAGTATTTTACTTCTCTCTGGGCATTCACTGGAAACAGAACACCAAGTTAGAAACACCTTGACCCAATTCAGTATGACAACTTTTCAAAATGTCTGTATTTTTTCTAAAATTTAAAACCTTAAATGTCCATGGAAGCTGCCACTACAACTAGCTTACGAGTGAAGGACACCACAAAGGTCAACCCTTTCGGGAACACAACTGAAACTTAATTGAAACATACCTTTTCAACAGTATTGGCACTGAAATTGGTAAAGCAACAGTCACTAAAAAATACTGATGAAACTTTATTAAATAGTACGTATCACCATGTATCTGTTACACATTCATTCAATTTTGAAGCTGATGACTAAAAACTGTCTTAGTGAAGTACTAGAGACTGTCTCTGCTTGTTTTAAAATGGAGTATGTAGACCTCTAGACATCTAGAAACCAATATATTTGTTCACATGTATAGCATGAATTCATCCGTACTTCAGAATTTATTCTACATTTTTACTGCTATCACCTTTGCTGATATCACAAGGAGTCAAGGAGGACCTACACGTTTTCACAGGTATCTTACTATTCAGCAGTCAGGAACCATGTGTGTATGTGATTACATACTTATTAAATGTTACTGACTTCATTTACTAAATCTTTATGGCTTCTATCACATCTGGTTTTCTCCCTCTCCATTTCTTTCTGGCTGTTTCTTACTATGCTTTCCTCTTCTTCACACTCATTTTCCCTAAAATGTGTTCTCTCTAGACCTGTATTTTCTACTACTTCTGCCTTCCATCATCTCATTTAATTTTCTGTTGCAAAGCAGGCACTGGAGAAGGGATGAAGAGAGAAATATTATTAACTATCTGATACAAATAATATGGACAGCCTTCTTATATGAGGTTAATATCCTTGGGAGAAGTAGACACTAGACTGTAAGGAAAACGATCATGCAGGATGTGCTTCTCTTATGTACCTCAGCAACTGTCTTTGCAAACTGGTATTGACTGCAAAGCAAAACCTGTCTTTCCCAGTCCATCCTAAGCATTAGGAAAGGAAGCAGTTTCTTTGACATTACAGCTGGTTTTCAGTATTCTGGCTGCCACAAGAGGAATACTCTTGATTCTCCAGGTATCATTCTCAGATGACCAGGTCAGCCATCCACTGCTGCTCAAAAGTTGAGGCAGAAAGATACTCTGAAGGAGAGATGATTCTTTAGTGCTCAGAGCTCTCAACAGAAGGAGGAACATCATTCAGTTGTCACTGTAGATGCTTATTCTGCCACTCAGCTTTCACAGCTACAGTGTCAGCCAGCAGATTGAGCAAGGCAGAGCTGAAGCCATTAGCTGAGTTCCCCTGTGAAGACTGCACCATCACAGCCAGAAGTGGAACTTCCACTGCCCTCAGCAGGGAACACACCTTCAGAAGAAGCAGTGGGCTCCTGTCTAGAAACATTTCTTTCTGCTCTAATATAAGCCACCTCCTCTAGATCAGATGTAAAAAGGAAGATATTTAACATCCAATGTTTTAACTTGTACAACAGCTAAGCAGTTTTCAGGATTCACAACACCACAAAGCTGAGTGGGTGGGAATTCAGTATTCTGCTCCCCTGAATAACTTCAATCCAAATTCCCTTTTATGCTGCTGAAAAAAACCAATACCATTGTGCTAATCAAACAAGCACAGGTTGCAACTTTTTGTGCATACAATAACCCCAAACACCACTGCATGACTCATGTGGTAATACCTAGACCTTAAGCAATCCATAAATACCTTTCTAGCTGCAATATACAAAAACGAAACCTCTCCAAAGCAAGCTAACAAGCTACAACAAACGTGACACTTCATCAAATACTGACAAAGTGCTTGATGAATTGCTGGGTTGGGGGGTGTGGTGATGTTGTTCGGCATCTCACTCTTCACCCCTTGCAACGTGGCAGCCCATTACAATTTCCTACTCAAAGTCCAAGCGTTATCCTTGTTTCCCCCTTCCCTCTCACGTTGCTCAGTGTTGGACCAGGACTGAGATAGCTATATACAGATACCTGAAATGAAAGACTTCCTGCACAAACACTGTCTACAGTCTTTGGTGCCCTCTCTTCTTAAAACACAAAAGTAAAAGGTAGGGAGCACACAAAACAAAGGGAAAGTCGCACAAGAAAAATATTTGCAGAATAAGGCCTAAGTGGCAATACTTGTATAGCAACACCAGGCTGAGATAGAAGGAGGTGGCTGCAGAAGTTTCATCGTTTCTTAGCTAACCCACATTTGAAGAACTGGATTTAAATTTTTGTGGGACATTCTGAGCTTAGTAAATTCTGAGAAATAGATAGATGCTTCCTGTTCAGACAGATAACAATCGGGTCTATGGTAGAGAAAAAAATACTTCTGGTTAGATAAAGATAAAAACTGAAATAGTAGTGATAGAAATACATTTTAGGGAGCAGGACTAAAAAAGCCTGTGTTGTGTAGTTGTAGTTTACCTAAACAGAATTGTATCCAGATAGCTAATTAATATAGAAGGCAGAAGCATTTGCACACTGAGGAAAACAATTCTTTTATAGAGAGATTTAGCTTCAGTGACCACGAGGGAAACCTAGTTGGAGCTATATCATAAAGGGTGCAAATACAGGTTATGGTTCTGAAAAAAAAAAATTAAATCCCAAGTATAAATAGCACAGCTTTAATACGATGTCCAGTTAAGATATCTTGCTTGCAGACAAAGTCAAGTTTGCACCTCAGGGCTCCCGGTAAAAAGCTAGGCTTTGTAAAAAAGGCCAAGTAGTCAGAGAAATAAAGCTCCTCGCTTCCAAGCATCAACATCCACAGCCATTCCTGTGCTATTGTTATCAGTGCACCAGCTTTCTAAGTCCATATTCATACTTCTGGCAGAAAGTGTTGGGGTGAAATAGGTATTCATACTAGATAAATTCTATCAGCCCAAGCGGACGTGAAATGTCTTGTCCTCCCATCTTGAAATTTATTGCCAGTGACTATGCCTTTCCACAGTAATTCAAGATTTGCTCTCAATACAATTATCCGATTGACTCTAAAACTTCTGCTTAAGTCTTTCCAACGCCTGTTTAATCAGTCTGCTTGTAGTTTAAGATGCCTTTGGACATTAAATCATCTCAAGATAGATAAATAACTTTCTCCTGTTGCACTGACTTCTAAAGATAAGTTCCATTCACTACATTTGTAAGTACCATGTCTTTAAATTGTCAAATTTTAGTCTAGGTATGGGCCAAAGAGTTGCACCTGTTCATAAATGAACCACAAATAAACAGTTTTGTCCTCCAGAACATGATGTAAAAAGACTTTGTGCCAGCCTTACCCATCTTGTACTAAGTCCCCACTCCAAGTGAACTGCCATGTATTTGTTTTTTGAATGACCCAAGGGGTACTTTGTTCTTGAAGAGTCTTCCTTGGCATGCTGTGTTTTGTCCCAAGGCTTACCCCGCTCCCGTCAGAAATACTTCTCCTGGGGGATAATATTTCTAAATACTGTCTTCTCAGGAGGTGACTGGGTGAAAAAGTCTTGAATGCAGCCACGGCAAACTTGTGCCCCACCGTGAAATCCCACCATGAATGGTGCACCCTAGCACATGCTGCCTGAAACAAAGCTGCACATTGCAGCAGGTGGAATAAGGAAGCTGCCTTCAGGCTGTTTTCTTGGGTTTTCATCAGTATTACACGACCTCTCAGGTTATTGGGTGTTAATCTTGAATGTCAGGAGTTAAAAGCAGCATGTAAAGGGGCAAACCCACAAGAAACAAAGCAGCAAAACAAGATACCCTAGGAAACAGCATAAAGAAAGGATCACTTGGGGAATACATCCTCCTTGGCTCCATCAGGTAAGAATGATTTACACTTCTCAAGGCCGAGTTTACCATCAAAAAGGATCTTACACCACAAGTATGCTACAAAAGGAGGAGTGGTTGATTAAATGGCCAGAGGCAACCAGCATGTATTGCTGACAGAGTCTGCTGCATTTAGAGAGGATTGTTTCTTACAGGGAGCTGGAGATAGAGCTGGGATGAAGGAGACTTACCGAAGCAGGCAAGAAAATATAGAAGTGTGGGATCTACACATGCAGATCTTCTATCATTTTTGTTTGTTCAGGAGTAAAACAAAGCAAAATATTTAAGTGATGTTTATATGTACCCACCAATCCATACCAGTACTGAGAAACTGCTATGATAGATGAAAAATCAGCTTAGGTCTATTGAAAACTTGGGATTGCAATCCAGAAATCCAGTTCAAAGGTGGGCGAACCATACAGTTTCCGCTTAAGCAACGGGCAGGGTTACCAAGCAGGGCACACTCAAGAAAAATGAGAGAGACCTGAATTCCAGCTTGTCTTGCACAGCAGCTAACCTTTTTACCAAAGGTAAAAAAACAAAACCCAAACAAACATAAACCCAAACCCACCAAAAAAACAACCACTCAACCAACTAACCAAAACAACAAAAAAACCCCAATCCCACCACAACCAGCCAGGCATACAACCCCAAGAATATTTATCTATAGAAGCTTCTTCTGGTAGTAAATCACTTGAGTATCTGAGTTAATGATTTCATGAAGAAAAGCTACCACTGTGCTCAGGAGAAGGGTGAAGAATAGAAGGGTGAAGAATTCCTTCCAAATACAGTGCAGAGACAGGTCTCTTCCAATAACTACAGTCAGAAGGAAGACTTTGCTCAGATGCTGTAAGTCAGTTAAAATAAGCAACTTTTCCAAAACAAAACTGGATACTATCACCAACAATGTTCTTAAAAACTTGGCAGGTAAGGTAAAGCACAGATGTAGCAGAGGAAACAACAGAAGATGACTGTCTGATCAAGCTGAAGAAAAGATCTAAGATGGATAAGATCCCACAAGTGCAGGATGTTGATGTGGCCGTTCAGAAATATCCCCACTAATTTCAGAAAATCCCTTTTGCTTTGTCAGCTTTTTTAAGTGACTAAATTTATTTTATCCCCAACACAAAAGAAGACCAAAAAGATTGCAGAGAACAGTTTTCCAAATGGCAAGTCTTCAACTGTTCACCATCACCGAAACTACAGCCAGAAGCCAGAGAAATCGCTTTGCAAAGATTTCCAAATAAGTAGTTTCTTTCTTCATGGTCTGCAGTGAACTAGGAGTGCGATGGGGACATGCTGGCCTAATGAAATCTGTGAGAACTCTCACCTGACAGAAGCCAGATAAAACAAGCACTTCAGAAGACTTCACAGAAGGAAAGGGTAGGGCAGTAAGTGTCCCCGAACAACAGAGGCAGAGAGAGGGAATGAAGAGAAGCAGCTCAGATGAATTTATCTATCCTATTAGTCTGGGCAATATGGGTTACTTTAATGGTGACTTGTTTTGAAGTTGGATGAAGGATTTGATTCCATGTTTTGTTCACTTTGTCCTTTTTCAGGTTCCTATTCCAGGCTTCCTACAGGTGCCCTGAGCACAATGAGTTTTGCCAAGTCTCTTTTCCAGTCTTTTAACATTGGCCAAATAACTGACTCATTGCAAGCTTGCAGAGGAGTTTGGCTTGATCTGATGCAAAATGAGTGCACAGGGAGATGGCATGAAAGATGAAACTGAGCCTAAGGTAAAACAGGAGGAGGGGAGAAAAAGCAGGTGTGTGTGACTAAGACACTATTCTTAGGGAAGATACGATGCATTACCAAGCAACACACAATGAAAACATTGCTGCCAAAACTCAGTGTGCATAAAGTCTGGCTTATTAACCCCAGTGCCAGGTGCTAGGCCTAGAAGGTACTTTTCCCAGCAGGCTCCAGATCAGCCTTCTCCAGATTAACACAATGTCTGGTGTTAACGTGCATACACGAGACAAGGATATAAATCACTGCATAATTTTTACTTGTCTGTCTTTTCTCTTCCCAGCAGACAGACTGTTTTTTACAAGCTATTCCTATCTTAAATGCAATTATCTTTTTGATATAGATGGAATGCAAAACATGTCTGAATGCAAAAGGTTCTGATAACATCAGATATTGAGTCAGAGTTTTCAAAGTTATCTCCATTTTTGTTCTCTACACTAACCCATTATCCAGTATTATAATTTATTGCAGCAAGCATAGAGATACAGTATTTCTGGTGCTAACAGGTACCTACAGGTTATTACTATCCCAGCGAGATACTGAGGATGTAGGTATTCAATTGCAAGAGGAGAAGAAAGAAACCAAACAAAAAAACAAACCACCAATAAACCTTCTTTTAAATTTTAAAGCAACTAAGAGAAAGAAAAAACGAGCATGCTTTCAACCATATTCAGCAATCATGATCATTCACAATCAATAACACAAAAAAATTAAAATGGAAGATGCGTTTAAAAAAACAGAAGTCCCCAAAGACACTTCTCCGGTATTTGTTCCAAGTTACATGCCCACAGTCTGGGAGTATATTTCTACAGCCATATTAAGTTTTATTTTTCTCCTCGTTTTTTTTTTTTCAATTTAGAGGCTACCAGAACTATTTGAACACCATTATGATATAGTTTCAGCTAATAAAGCCATAGATTAAAATAGACTTCGTTGGAACTGGGAAGAAGAAAAAAGGTAAGTGTTAACCAAACCGTTCCTTCCTCCATCTCTTTGTTCCAAACAAATAAACATTATTTATGGGCTAAAAATTAAACAGTGATATGTTTTTGCTTAGCTACACAGGGGCTATCACATACCTAACATTACACATGAATAGTACCTAATGAAACTTCACACAAGGAAGGAGGGCATGAGGAACATGGTCAAAATGATGAAAATCTGACACGGCTTCAAATTACAGATAGATGTTAGTGTAGGGTTAAAATGGAAGTTGAGGTTTTATGAGGAAATTTTAACAAGGTTTCACGAGTGTAAATATAATTCTGCACTAAACACCAGTGAAGTTCCTCAAGTTTCAGCTGTGTTGTTAGAACTTGGGGTTATTTCTGAAGCTGAGCAAATCTGTAGCCATGTGAGACCAAATTACGCAAACTTTGGGGAGCAAGGAGGTTCCCCCAGGGAGGATAGAACAGGCAAGTCTAGTACTTTGTACTCATGTCAGTAGGTGTTTTACATCCTGTTCTAGAATCACTGGATTTTGTTAAAAATACTAGAAACCGGTAATCTTTTCCCCCGTGTAAGCAGTGATAATAGTCCCCAGTTTAGAAGTGAGAGTACTCTATCACACTAGCAGTTTTCTCACCTAGCTTGTTTCTGAAGAGTTTGGCTTGTTTTATCACTGAAATCTCCTACCAAAGCTGGACTGACTTCTTTTGTACATTGAAGGGCTGAGTCTGCAGCTCAGAAGCACAGGACTATTTAAGTAATCAAAGGGTAGCAGGTTTTAAAGCAAGATTTTAATCTGAAGAAAAAAATAAATTACAAATGACATTTCAGGCAATACTTTCAAATTGATCTGCCCTTGGGGCAGTTTCTGAGCCAGAAGGAGTGCCTCTTATTCTTCTATACTTCCTTAGGAAAAAAAAAAAAAAAAAAGGAGAAAGCCCTGATCTGCAAATAATCTGTATTAGTTCCTGCAAAACAGTGAGTAATTTACTAGGGAAGGAAATACCTACATGAAATTCCTACACAGATCACTCAATCTCAGTGAGATGCAGTCTGGCATTTATGTTTTAAAACCTAATGATTTCAAGTAGTTTTATTTCAAAATCCAGCAAATGAAATCCATTTTCTATGATTAGAAAAAGGGGTATTTTCAAGGTTTTGTCTCCACAGGGCAACTAAGAACAGCAACAAAAAAAAGGGCAGACTGCTGATAGCAAGTGAGTAAAATCTTAAGGTTTTAGAGGTATCAGCTTTAAAGACTACAGAACTACCATACAAAACTAGCAAAACTAGGAACATTATTTCCCCTGGAGCTAAGTTCCCAGCAGTCACAAGACTGCAGCAGTTGCAGACGCGATTTATGACATCCTCTGAATGACCTCTCAGAGCTAAAGACTGATTAAGCGCAAGGCATGGAAGGTAGCTCCTGTCTGCCCGCATCACATGACGCGCGGCCGCAGCACAGCGAGCGGGCAGAGCCGTCCCTGGGCTTGCTGCTGCAGGCAGCCCTGCGCTGCCATTATGTAAGAGAGGCACGACGACACACAGCGCAGGTAGCGGGTCCCCTCCTCGTCCGAGCTGCATCGCTCCTCGTGTCACCCGCAGATGTTCCTGGCGGCACGGGCTCACAGGTGTATCTGTCGTTTTCTAGGACAAGAATTGTCACTCGACTTCAGCAGCACTGTCAGTGCAACAGCAAGACAACGGCGGTATCTGAGGTTCAGGAGTAGCTTATAAGCAAAAGAAATAACTTGAGCTATTCAGCACATGAATGATCCCATTTTCTCTATTTTTTTCAGAAACAAGCAAGCTTGTTCTATAGCTGTCAAAAGCTTTACTGTATTTATCCAGTGCTGCATATAAAATATTCCCATGGCACAGGTATGCATTTATATAAAGGCAATTCCAGTGTACTGAGAATAAAAATGTCCTGCTCTCAAGAACTGAATTAAGTATGAGGTGACATTGCAGCTATTTTGCCATGGCTTTGTCACAGGAAGTTCAGTCTAGCAGATTTAGGCCTGGCTGAAGGGAAAGTATGCAGAAAATACTTCTCCCCAAAGGTTTGTTAAAATAGTAAGTCACATGCACAACAAATCAGAGAAAAGTTTAGGATATTATTAGGTGTGATCTCTGCAGTGTATCCTTCTCAGCAGGATCCAAGCATGTCGACTTTACTTCATTACAGAAGAAAGAAAATCTAGCATCACCTATTGAGCATTTCCAACCTGAACCATGAAAGTGAGCAGTCATGGCCTCTTTACAAACCTATATCCCACTTTCTCTTGCATGAAAAGTAAAATAATAAGCAAAATTGCTACCTCAACCACCACCACTGCATCTGCAAAAGCATATCTTACAGAGATAAATGGGGCAGTCTGCAGTTCTGGGAATTGCTGCTCCAGACATTCAAAGTACTTCCCTGTCAGTTACACTATGTTCCCATTTGATGAGCTTTCTTCACAGCCACACCATTACAAACACGCAGCTTACTTTTCTGGCTCCATAGCAAAGGGCTGACAGTTTGTGGGTGTGGAGGAAAGATAAGAGACTGCAGCCTCTGAAAGTGCTGCAACTCCACACTGTAACAGACTGACCCAGTTCATCCAGTGACTGAGGCTGGAATGGGGTCACTGAAGCAGGTCCTACCTCCTCCCTTTAGGAGGCAGGCACAGGTTACACAAGTTGATCTAGAGTGTGGTTTTATTTAGTGGCATTTATCAGCATTACTCTTCAAGAGATGAACAACCTCCCTTCCCAACAAACTTGAAATGTAACAGGCTGCTTTTGCAGTGATGCTCTTCTGTGAGGTACCAAAAACTGTTGAAGGAGAGATTTGGGATGGTGGGAAGGAAATACATCTTTACTGAGCAAAGGGAGGAAGAAATTAAGTTTGCCACTGTTACTCTCGGCAGTCTGGTTTGGACAAGTAGCTATCTTTGGCCTAGACTGGTGAACATCAGTGAAACTCTGCTCTTGTTCAAACATTATCAACAATTCTTAAAGGCAGAAAGTACAAATCAGTCAATATATTTTAATCAAACATTACTTCAAACACAATTTCTCTTCTTAAAATGACAATTCCCTCCTCAAGTTTAACAATGATTTGCAAGACAAGTTATGAAAAGTCTGAGCCGATATTATATTAATTCACAGAAGAACATCTGTGCAAATGTCTGAGATGAAAATTTTATTTACTATAATAATGTTCTACTGTCACCACATTAAACAAAATCTCAAAGTTCAACAGTTCTTTATATTTTCAAGAACTACTGAAGAAAACAGTTTTAAACCATTAGGGAAATTGAATGAACCTCCTACACACTCTGGAGGATGTTCACAGGTACACAAGATCAAAAGAAAGAGTAAATACCACTATTTTAACTGCAAGCAGGGGATAAGTGTCTTTTTACATGTTCTGTTAAACTACCTTTTAAAGTGTGCTCTTCTGCCTCCCCAGCATCCCTAAGGACAGAGCACAGAACCACCTTGGGCAGAGTAAGAAGCTAGAAACCTCTGGCCAAGAATCTTGTTAAACTTTTAAAATGAAAGAATCAAGAAACTCTATGGAGAATTTTGCACCTTGGATAAAGTGGAATGAAATAACTGATCTGCCTTAGCATTATTTTGTACTGCTCTGCTGAAAGTCTAGTCCTATTAAAGGATGAGGACAAGGAGGAAGGCTTAAGCTTCTCCAGGCAGACTGGCAAGATGCCCTTTTGCAAGGTCTTTCAGGGTATGATCTCAGGAACCCTGGCAGAGAAATTAACTTTAAGTTAGTAATTCTTTTCATTCCTGAAGTTTTGAGTGCATCAGTCAAAACAGTTGAGAGCACCAGCTCTGCTGAATAAAATACTCTTCCTTGGTGAACAGAAGTGACCAAGCAAACCAAGTCACTGCAGTGGGCAGGACTACCATGAATCATGCATTTTGGTGCTTCAAATATTAGGTTAAGGTGCACTGTTTTATTTTCCTTCTACTGAGCAATATGAACTCAACAAGTTCTGGCATAAGTATCTTGCCCCAAAGACGCTGAAACAGACAGCAATCAACAAAGGTTGTAACTTGTGTTATTAAAAACTAGGTCAGCCCCACTCACAAAGAATGTTTCCAAAATATTTTTATTTAGTCCTTTAGGTGACTCATGCCAGTATTTAAGTCTCTGCTCTTGATCAAAATGCATGTTATGGCTGTCATTTCAATGCTGACATCTCCTCTAGAAGGATTATTGCTTACACAGATTCCAGCTCAAGATTTGGACACTTGCTCACATGCAGGCCTCAGCATGTGGCAGTCCCAGCAAAAAATGCTTCCCTCACAAGACAAAACTCGACGCAACACCTCAAACCGATTTAAAACAAAACTCACTGTGTTTAAATCACGACAAAACCCTGCTTTGCATCCTTGCTAATCTGAATCAATTGCACTGTTGTGGCCCAAGTCAATTTGAGATCGGCTCAGTTGGTCAGAGCATGGAGCTAATAAAACCAAGGTTGTGGGTTCAATCCTTGTGTGGGTCATGCACTTAGGAGCTGGACTCAATGATCCTTTTGTGTCCCTTCCAACTCAGAATATCCTGTGATTCTGTGAATTTGGTTAGACAGCATGGGAACATTCGACTATTTGTGCCTGGTGATAGACCGAACACCCCAGAAAACAAAGTACATTGCCAGACAGGAAGAGCACACTGAGTTCCACTCCTGTTTTTCCTTCTGGTACACATACCTTAATTTTTAATATTCTGTCTGCAATAGTTTTCCACATAGTAATTCTCCATTTCAAAGAAATCGGATGAACTCTTAATATAAAATCATATTTGTAATCCCTGCTATCTGTGATGTCCGATCTCCTGCTGTTTTTTAATATGATAGGTCTAAAAAATTCACTTACTGTAATTTAAAAAGAAAAATTACAAAGTCCTTACCTCAAGTAAGGAAAAAACCTTCAGCAGTTCATAGACTGGATGTCTCAACATCTTTCTTCTCTCAATTACACTAGTGAAAGCTTCTCCCCTTGAAATGAACCTGAGTAAATATGTCAGCCAACAGTCACAGACCCACTGTCACATGTGAATTAAATGCAGAGCGGTCTGAGTGAGAGCAGCACTGATGTCAAAGCAGCACCACCCCTGAGCGAGCGGCTTTGAGGAGATCGGCTTAGAAAGTTTCCAGTAGAACACCATTCCAACAGAAAGTGCTGACTTGATGAAACCCAAAATATTCCACAGGAATGTGCTAATTCAATCAAAACTTTTGAAAGAGGACAGGCCGGCTTGCCAAGCCAGCCAACCAGTCTAGTGAGCTGACTGGCTCTGCCCAGCTCTCCAGGGTCACTGGCTTCCCCATCTGGCCAGGTGCCAGGCTGCTATTCCTGCCCTCTGAGGGGCCCTCTAATAATAACAAAAATAATGGAGTCTTACAAAGTGTGCTGAGAAACAAACAAAGGCATTTAAAAATGAAAACCAGAATGATTTCAGAACCAACTGCAGGGTTTCATCAGAAGGAATTAGGTGCATTTGTTGCGAACCATCTTAAGTCATAAGTCTCTCCTGTGTCTCCTCAATTTTTTATAAAACATCTTCCAGTGAAAAAAGCTCTATCAATATTGTAACAACACAAAATAAGCAATAATTATATTCAAAACCCAAACTTCACCAGCCACCTCTAATCATCAGCAAGGAGTTTAAGGCAAGTTGCTTCCAAAGCACTGAGGAAATTCACGTAATTGGCCCTGACTGACCAAAACACAGGGCTATGGTGTAAGCAACACCTTTCACAGAGTAGTCCCTAAGTGGGCTGCCTGCTTGTCACCATGACAAATTTGAACAAGATGGTGCAAGGGGCCTCATTTAACACTGTGGAGAAGCTCAAAGGAATAGGTATGGCTGCACAATATTTTAGCAGTCTTTATAAAAAGAACCCTGTCAACTAGCAAGTAACCCACTTTCTTCATATAACTCACTTTTGGCAACCTGTGGTTAACCAGTGCATGGGACCTACTCTGGCTCCTCAGCAACTCAGCAAGTAACAGTATTTGCTAATTGCTAGGAAAGGTCTTTTAAGACAACAACATCACCAAACACCACAATGTTTTTTGCACAATACCATTCATTTGACCAGCTTTTGTATAAAAATGCCTAGATATTGGTTCATGTGTGAACACCACAAGTAGTTTAAGAAATGTGGAACAAAGTTCCACAGAAAAAAAAGAAAGAGCTCTTTTTAAATGCCAAATTGAGTCAGCAATGAGATCTCTGTTGCAGGCAAGTCACATGATTTTGAAAGAATAAGGCTAATATAATATACTGATATATTTATATGAAAATCAGCACACTTTCCAGCACAGAACTGGGACAATTTTGTGACCACTCTTTCAGAAAACACATGTAAATCAGACAGCTGCCCGAGTTTGCAGTTCACTGACCCTTTCAACTGCCAAATGCAATGCACAAAGGTAGCTCAGAAAGCAATTAGAGATTGGCTGGGAGGACTCATTAATTTATTTAAACTTCAAATCACAACTAAGCCGTCTTTTAACATTTTTCTGGGGGAGACTGTATGCCTCAGACTCGTATTTAAAAAGAAAGGTTTGTCTTCTCGGAATGACAAAATACATACAATTTGCTCCCTGGTGTTTCTTAGAAAGAACAACTAATACATTTACAGTACCATGAGGAAACACATCTAGAACAGAACTAGACATAAGCACAGTTCAATCCAACTGCTCATTCTCTAAATACTTCTGCACCTGCAAAATCTAAGGCTCTCTTCAATTACTTGCAACACAAAACTCATAGACAAAAGAAGAGGGTGAGGGGAAAAAAGGAAGAAAAGAAAAAAGATATTTTTCCTTCTAGTGATAATAGGACTGGGAAATATCAGTGACCAACACAAGCAAATGATGCCTGGTTGGCTCTATTCAAGTATATATGGCGTAAGGCCAAGATAACAATGAGAAAGTAACGCATAAAGAGGTGCCTTCCATTTTGGAAGGGGGTACCGGAAGTTGACAGCAGCATCTTTTCTTCTCTCAAACAAAACTTGAGATGCCCTTGTCTTATGGCAAAAGAGCAGATTCATCACTGATCTCACGAAGACAAATAGCAAAACAGACAAGAAAAAAATGCATGTATATCAACATTCATATGCAGGTCTGGGCCTGAAATCATGGCAGCACTAAGTTACCAATCTGCTAGTTAATTTTCTTTCATTAGCCTCATTAAAGGGACCACAACCGTACCACAAAATAACAGCTGAGCACTGCACAACTCAGAAGCCATATCCTCAATTTCTTCATGCTGCAGTAATTTAAATAGCCAGCTATAATTTAATATTTAGTCTGTGACTCCACGAGCTAACCAACTGGAGCCACAAAGATCAATGCACACTTCTATGAAGTGTTTATGAAAATGAGACCATACTTCTAAGTAGGTACCTCTCTCAAACCAGCCTACCTAATTCGATAGTTTCCTTATTTCACACTTACATAACCATTTCCTAGAATCAGTTTCTGAGGCCCACTGTACAGCAGACACACTCCTAAATTGAGAGATGACATGCTGCTGTTAACTCATATTGCATTGCCCACAACTGCTTTTGTCATGCTGCAGATTATCCAGAGTGGCTTCAGCTGCCACTCACAGGTTTTACTTCTGCTCATTTTGTTGACTTAAAAAACTGTGCAAAGGTAACAAGATGGCCCAAAGGAGCTCCAACCAGCAGTGTATAAGCTGAAATGGTGCGAGAAGGAAAAAGGAGTCTGAATACGGCACCACTGTGATTCAAACAGACATCGTATATGATACTGAGAAGTTACATTATGTAATTGCCGTATCTTCGAACGAAAGTTAGTCAGCTGAATGCACTCATGTACATGTAGGAAGCAGCAGGGGCAAAGGATTTCAGTCAGTCAACTCCTAATTTGTGCACATCCCACCAGATGGAGTAGCGCCAGAGCTTGTTCTCTGCCAGTCTGCCTCCTCCTGCTCCACCCTAACTGATCCCAAGTGCATTTTCCTGCCCTGACTGGGGCGACTAGCCTGCTTCTCTCCAACGTCCAACATCCCTCAGTACACAACTTATCTTGGAAAACGCTCAGACCTAAATTTAAAAACGAAAAACAAAGAGAAAAAAAGCCCTCTCTGTTAGATGAAGTCAACCTTCTCAAATATATGTGTGGTAACACCAGGAAGAAACAAGAAATATTTACTTTTCCTAAGTACTGTGCTTTCAAATGGATTTCACAACTCTAAGCATATGATTTCAAATTATTTTTGCAACTAAGGGCCAGTAGTACGGGATAGCATTCTTCTATCCAGACAAAGAATAAGGTGGGCCCAATCATTCTTCAAGACTTGTTCCAATAAAAAAGCCCAGTGTAGAATACTATAACAGCAAGGTGCCTGGAGGGTCAAAGAGCTCATGACACTGCAGGTTATTTATGTAGTAAATAACTTATGTTGGAAGGGACCTCTGGTGGTTTTCAGGTCCAGCCCCTCACTCAAAGCACAACCAAGTTAGAGTAAATTGCTCAAGTATGGAGGTTGCACAACCTCTTCAAGTGCCTTGACACCCTCATTATGTGACACTTCTACTTTACATTGAATCAGATTTTTCCCTGATGTAACTTGTGAGCACCAACTTTCAGCTTCTTGCTGTTCACCTCCAAAAAAAGTCCAGCTCCCACTCCTCTCTACAATTTCTTTCTAACTGCATTCTGTTCTGACATTTGATGACTCGTGGGCAATAATCTTATAGAAGATGCATTTTAAGATTTTCTGCCAAAGCAGGCACCAAAATTTCAGTAAGATTTTCTAATTCCTGGTTTCCTGCAGCCTTTTTGTTTGCTTGCCATAGAACTGAGTATCAGCCTAAGCCACAGTGATAGAAAGGTTTGAGCTCAGTCAGAAGCCCTGAAAACAGAAGCCCTATTTGCCTTGCATTAAAGGTTGCCTAGAAGGAGAGCTTAATAGTAGGGGAAAAAAATCAGTGCTATTACAGGTGATTCATTTGATATTGGCCAGTTTGATTAAAATACCAAAAAAATATAACCAGTCTTTATGAAGTATCACCTATGGAATCTACTGAAGAAGTTCTTTAGTTCCTTCAAGAAAGCGTGATTTTCTTAAATAATGTGCAAATGCACAGCATGTCAAATAACAGTCCTTAATAAAGTCCCCAGGAGACTCGAGTGACCCACCTCACTACTTGATGTCATTAGATGAAAGGATGTGTAAGCTACACACATCTCAACTGGACAATAAACACGCACTGACCAATGGTCAAAAAATGGAATAAACACATCCAAATAAGAATAATTTTATATTTGCAGGACACAGGGCAAATTATATTGGCATGCAATATAAAAAGACCAGGTTCCTAGGAATTAATTTGAAAAAATAAATGACAAGCAAAAAAAATACATCATTTCTGAGTCTACCAAACTAGTTACCAGAATATCTTACTAAGTGAAGGATTATTATCACACCGATGTTTAAAATGAATAAATAATTATCAGCTTACTTCTTTCTTACCATTGTAGGTTATCCTTGGTTTTGTCAAACACATCACAAGATGTAAATCCATTTCGTCAGAAGATACAAATTTTGAACATACAGGGCACTTGAATCCTATAGAAAATAAAAATATGTAAGTGTGAGCATACTCAACCATGTAGCAAATATATCTATTCAAGCCAAAAAGCTATTCTGCACACATTAAAAGAAAGAAAAAAGAAATCCTGGAGGCTTTTCAGTTTTGACCTGCCATTTCTTACATAAATATGATTCCCTTGATATCGAAAGATCTCAAAATGGACCATTGTTCCTGGAAATCATTCTGTTGACAATTGCAAACATTGTCAGCACCTCTGGAACACAAACTTTCTCAACAAGTTAAGAACAGTTTAGGGCAGGAGCAAGAGGATCATATGACACTACTAAAACAGAAATCACAAATGTGTAGAGGACATAGCTGTTAAAATTTGAACTTGGGCAGGAACCCTGAATTAACATGTTCATTTTTACCAGGAATTGCACTGAAACTTTAACCAAGAATCTTGGCTTTACATCTCGTCATACAAGCTGCAGCATCTTTTACCAGTCTGGGGCACTGGGAAAATATTAACTCAGGGGTGTTGCCTCACCTACTGAATCACTAGTATTTCCTGTAGCACTGAATTTGTTTGACTGCTCTCATCCTAGCCAAGCATGACCTTGTTTAGCTTTTGAGGTCACCGCCTCAGGCAACATGGGGTAAAGAATAATTAAGACAGTCTGGATTGTGATGCAACTGCATAACAGTCTATGACAAAAGTGCTTAATTCCTTAATTTATGTTATTGCCAAAGACAGCAGTCTTCCAGTTAAAGGACAAGATCAGCTGGGCAACTTTTACAGCCCACAGAAAAGCCTGATTGATTTTGATCTGCTGAATAATTAACACACAAGTGAGAGACAAAAAAACCACCAACAGGGATCTTGATGCATAATAGTTGTTAAGGAGTACACCTACAGGCAGCTTGTCCAATAGGACAACATCCAGCAAAAATACCTAATCTACATCCATTCTCAGCACAAAGGCACAACTTCGATGCTGTTGAAGAGTAATGATGCAGGCCTGTATAAAAGGTCACTGCACCTTCCACCAACATGCCCATCTGGGCCTGCTCCCACACATTTTAGTTTGTTGCCTCTTGCTTTCGTCCTTCTAACCTTGGGAGTCCACAATAAACCGAGTCAGTCAAGGATGACAAGCAGCTTGATGCTGCACTTTCAAATAACTGATGCCTGAGAATTTTCATCTTTACTGTTAATTATTATCCAGATGTAGATCAAGAAACTAACCTGAAGCATCAGCACTTGATACAAGTACTGCACTTCCTTTATCAAGAAAATGATTTATTTCTTATGGGCAGCTCACAGGAAGCAAATCAAAGAGGACAGCTAGTAACAACCATAATAAGGAACTCAGGGCAGCAGCTGAACATGTGCTGGAAACCACTTCCTGAGATAAAGTATGGTTCTGCTTCTTCCAATTTTAGTCATATCTGTTTCTTCTTTGTGTCAATCTTACACTTCAGTTTAAATATTGCTCTTCTCTCCTTCATTTTAATCCTCCTCCCCCAACCCACATCTTTACAAACAACAGTTACAACCACAGATCAATAAGCACAGCACAGCGAAACATGTCTTTTGGAAAAAACTAGTTGAAAGCTTAAATTTTCTTGTTGAAAGCTTTATCAGTGACCTTTCAGCCAGTGTGTAGCCTCCTTCTCCCAGGCCACATCTCAACATGACTAAAATCGAAATTTAGTATCTCAGTCCTCCAAACACCCAAACCCACCCATTAGTTTTCTTACGGGTTTCTTCAAAAACTGACCCAGGGTAAATCTTCTCTCAGTCTTTATCACCCTAATGCTGCTGATTACTTGGTTTTGACTAGACTTAAGACCCACGCATTATTCTCATTTATATGCCTCTATAAGGCATAATTGACAACATAGTTTGATGTGAAAAAGCCTCTAACTTCCTTATATGCTTCAGACTGAGTCGTGCTGTGATAGGAGGGAGTGCTTGCATTACAGCAACTTAACATTTGTGTTCATGGCTAGTTAAGCACTGAGACAGTCATTAACAAGTTCTCTCTGTTTTCTGGACAGAACTCTTCTAACTTACTCCCTAGAGTCATGAGCATGTGTAATTGGGAGTGACAGGGGGCAGGGACAACCACCAACAGGTCCTTAGAACCATCATTGAAGTTAACAGTGTTAAGAAGGTACATAATCCCAGGAATTCTTGGAGGAAATGTTTTAATACAAATAAAAAACTGGGGAGACTTTTAGTAAATAATAATGATAATTTAATAATAATAATACTGCTTTTACTTAAAACCATGCTTGAAGATAGACAGCTATGAAAAATCTTCCAGGTTATCCACCTAGAGTATTCAGATGAATGTGCTTTTACTACCATGCACCTGCCCTTAAACCTAATAAACAATCTGTGTTCTAGCAATATAGTAAGTACTTTAACAATACATTTTGTTGTGCCTTGTCCTGTGTTGGGGGATGTGAAGGTAATAGTTGAACAACTACAAACATCCTCCTGACACAGCAAGTCTGGGATACCTGACTACCGTAGCTCTACTCAGTGTGCAGAACTGAAGAAAAGAACAGAGGACATCACACTCAACTAAGTTTTAAGGAACGACTTAGCTGACAGAAGTAAAAGGTGTATTTGTGGAAAATATGTTCTTCCAGTGACCACAATTAGCTGCATGCCAGAGACTAGCATAACAGCAGAAAAAGAGCCTTGGGCTCATAACACTGGCTGAAGCATTCTTTAAATACAAATGAAATTCAATGTCTCATTCTTTCACAATGTTCTGCTGCAATCCAGCTCCTGCATTTAGGCATCTTCCCCAAGAGATGCACAGTGTAAGTTTTGTGTGAAGGAAATTACCATTTCCAACTCCTTTTAGTAACCCCAAAGAATAATTATTTTGACTACAGACACAATATTTACTTTATTCTAACTGTATCTGAAAAATCTAATAAAATAAGCGAACAATCTATACTGTCCACAAGCCAACTGAAGGTCCTTAAAAAAGCTGGTATTTTCCCACCTTTCCCCAAATCAGAAGGCAATAGTTTCATGACCCAGTTTACAATTAAGTACTCGGTAAGAACAAAGACTCTATTGTACTCCTGCCCAGCAGGCTAACAACATTTATAGCCTATGTTTGTTTTTACCATCGTCTCAAGGAACAATTCCAGTAACTTAAAGAAAGTTTCACATGACTTTAACAATCAGCAGCAGGTCAGAAGTAACTCGCTCTCTGCATGACTTAACTGAGTTTTGTAGATAACGAATTCACAGACATTTGGACAAAAAAGTGGAAGCAGTTATCAGATGAGGTAGCAACTTACGAAATGTCTTCCAAAAACCTATGAAACTCAACTACTTTCTCACTCTCTTTACAAGGAGAGCACAACAGATAATATACAGTTCTAGATAAAAATCCAGCTCTTAGGAAAGTGTTGATTTCACAGCATCCCTTATTTTTGTCCCAGATGACAAACTATCACCTTTGTACTAGCGTTGTCACTGTCGGCACATCACTGCAAAGTTGTCCTTCCCTCTCCCATAGTAGAGAACTCTGCCTGTGACACTCCCTAAGCCAGCTGAAGAACCACCTCCCACCCCATTCCCCACATACAGAAGTACAGCACTGAAAAACTGAGCACCACGACTGAGCAAGCACACACCTTTAGCTGACTTTTATAACTGCATCCTTAGGAGGGCAGGGAGACAAATTCTTACAAGCTCCCACCATCTAATTTCACAACCCTGACTACAGTACTGAAAGTAACACACTACTTGAAATGAAACCAAAATCCTGGAAAAGAAGTACAATTACAAGAAATGGAGACAGAACAGAAAGTTGCAGTACAGCTACTAGAAAATCCCAAGGTGGCACAGAAAATCTGAAGTAACTAAACCTGCTTAAGTATCAGGACTTATATCAGAAGTGAATTCTGTCTCTCATTCTCTCTTGAATGCATCACTTTCTTCAAGCTCTGTCATCTTTTGCAGATGAACCTCCAGTTAGCCAAGAAATCTCATCTTCTCTCACATCCATCTACCAAACTCCTAATTTTCATCTCTGGCAGGCTTGGGAACTACCCACAGCAACAGGCTGATAGGTGGCCACTCATTCTGTTGGTACCAGTTGCAGCCTCCTAGTGATACCTTACTGTGTTTACCTTGCTTTGCAAACATCAGACTGCTTGACTTGCACTTCAGAGCACAGCGGAGCAAACATAAAACATCCAACGAATAACAAACTCCTGGATCTCTAAGATTTTTAAAAAATCATGCTGGCACTTATTCTGAAATACCTACTTCATGGTGCAAAAAAAAAGAACTGCTAAGAGCTTCCAGACAACACAGCGCAGAGTGTCACAGAATTGCACATGAAAGAAACATGGTGAAGCAGTGTTAGACTTGCACAGAAGAGTGGATGATCCTTTCAGTCAATATTAAACAGTTGCATCAAGAAGTAAGCACAAATAAAACCTGCACCAACACAAAAGATTGAATCAGCCTGATCAGAGTAACTTTTCAGCAGAAAACATCAACTGGAATACTGCCAAAGCCAAACTAGAAGTAGAATGGGAGCAGCTGCTCTTTTAAAGTATGCAGCATATTACTATTTTAAGTCATTGTATCCTTCTGTTTTCAAATACGATGGATAAATCCACCTTGTTTTGCATTTAAAGAAGTCATAAGAGAAATCCTTGCATCCACACACTTTTTCTAAGGTATATTTGGGAATAAGAAGCCTGACAAATGTTACTTACATATTCACACATGTTCTGTGGTACTTAGAAAAAGAAATACAGACAATCTGGAAACACTGCATCCAGTGAATATGATAGTGTGAGGGTGGTATGCAAAATGACTATCACACAAAGAAAGCCTGCATAATGATGCTAAAAAGGAAACAATACAACACAAAAAAAAGTTGATTACTTCTTATGTGTTCAGTAGACATGGAAAACAGTGAGTAACTCTGCTCAGTATAAAACACACATAGACACTGGGAAGTGTGCATCCTTCATCTTTTTCCCCTCGTCTGAAAAAAACCCGGTTACTCTAATCTTTCCTCCCAGGCCCTGATGCCTAAACCTTTTATTGCTCTTCTTGTCCTCTGGCCTCTCTCCAACCTTACCATGGTGCATTGCCAAGAACTGTGCTGAGCTTTCAGGCTAAGACCTCACAAGTCCTAAGCAGCAATGAATACTTACCAATTACATTGTTCCATTACACTAGGTGTTAGCTATATATAGATCTATCTCTACACGGCGATATCTCTTTTATGCGTGTATATATAGGTAGGTACATTTTAAACAAAACAACAGGTGATTGGCTCATTCCTCTCATGTCTCACAACGACCTCTAAATCTTCAGCAGAGCTGCTGATAGCCAAGTCCCATTTTTAGTGTTGTATTTCTGCTCACATTTAGTAACTCTCATGTCTTTTTTTAATCAATTATGAGCACTCTTCCAACTTGTTAAAAAAATTATGAACGCAAATTTTGCCCTCCATATTGCTTAAAAGTTTAGCATTTTATTTCGTTTTTTCAAGTGCCCAGCCTCCAAAAAAATGTTGACTGAAAACAGACCCAAAGCAAACTACTGTGATACTTGATTTGAATTGCTTTCCTAAAGCAGCTGTAGGATTTTTTTCCCCAACTACCTTAGTGTCCAACTACTTTTTCACTTAGACCAAATTCTCTAAGTTGGCTAATAGCAGAAATATTTTAAAGTCAAAGCATAATGCCTGTTTCTTCCACTTCTTCCTTTTCTGTTCAATTGTGTAGAAGCCTATGAAGTGAAATTTTAAGAACAGCAGAAAAATAAATGGAAATAATCCAGATCCTCGGTGAAGTAAGAGTCCTGGTCAAGTCAAAATTCTGTTATTCTCTTCATCTGTAAACTAATTTGTAAAACTCGAAGAAGTTTAAAAAAAAAAGAAAGGAAGCTGTCCAGTAAAGACCACATGGTCTATCAGAGTTATATGGCCATAGAATTCTCTCTCCTCCTCAGACAGCTGAAATGGAAAAAAAGAATGAGCAATTCTGTAAGCTCAAAACCATGAAGCTTTGTACATGAAAGCATATTGCTTTAACATAGCTAACATCTTACCTGGCAAGTTTACCTTAACCATCAAAGAGAATATGAAAATTGTTTCACACTGAATTCAAGAACAAAGAACTAACATTTAAAAAAAAGTCTGTAAGTTAGAAAGCAAAAGAAAAAAGAGCATTACCAATTCCCAGGGAACCTTCTACAGGAAAATTTCTAGATGCTGTAGCTGGCAATACAAATGTCTACTCAGAGAAAGTTTGCCATTTTATGGACTTAAGTTTTTTGTTAAGAAAGAAAATGTCTCAGTGAAAAATCACATCTAGTTCTCTACGTTCCATCCATCCTTATGTTGTCAGTTGTCTAAGCCAGGAGAACACAGCACCATATGGAAAGACTTCTGGAGATGGAAAGAAACAAAGAAATACTCCCCTCACTTTGGGAGAGAATATGAAATCAAATAGAAATAAGGAATACAATACCAACATTCTAAGCTCTTTTCCAGAAAACTGAGCCACAGTAAGAACAAATAAGCACTTACTGATTTCAGGTTTATAATCTAGTGGGGTTTTCTTCCCCACTTCTGTGCCATAACAGTGAAATAAACAAACCTGTGAATTCCTTGAGGGAAACAAGGGATTTTCTCTTGTATTTTCTGATTTAAATGTCCCACAGAATGCAGTGGGAAAGGAGGGATGTATAAAGTGGGGGATAAAAACAAACCTGAACTTTTTTAGTTAAGGAGTCCACAGAATAATTAGAAAAGATGTTTGGATAATATTCATCTAAGCAAAAAATTATGAAAGACAGAATCTTATTACATGACTTCTTCAGCTCCCTTCACCTTGGTAATTGGTGAAAGTTAGATCTTCAGTAGCAATCACTGAAAAATAATGCAGTACAGGATGAAGAAGAGAAATTGAACATGACATTTTCTGACTCGTAAACAAAGCCTTTATCAACTGCACAATTTCAGGTGTCTAATATCAATGTAAAAGTAACATGTGGTGATGATTATAACTGACAGCTGCACAGTTTTAGAAAATAATGAACACAACCATTAAGAGAGAGAAAAAAAGCCCAATTCTAATATTTCTTGCAAACCAAAAAATGAAATTACAGGCAGGAAAGACATGTGGAAAGATTGATATTAACTTTAAATAGAAAAATAAGAACAGCTGTTATTAGAGGAACAGCCTTTTAAGAGTGACATTTCAGATCGATGCAAGCACCCAACAAAGCGACAAGGAAAGACCTTTTTAGCGCCACCTGTTTTGTGGGTTGGTGTTACCCCTCCATCCTGTCATCCATAGGGATCTGTAGTCAAGCTAAATGAGAGATTTCTCAAGTCTCCATCATCCAAAGTCCTAGGGTATCTGCACTTTCAAACAGACAAGCACATAAACAAGAACCATTTTTATAGTGACTTGTAAGCTATTAATTCACTCTAACTTGCTACTTCATTACCTGCATTTCAGACACATCACACCCTTCCCATCACAGATCCATACCACAAGTTTCTCAATGGATCTGAAGCAGCTGAAGACTGACAAGTGCGAATATAAACTTTGGCTGGGAGCAAGCCTCAGTTTTCACATAAAAAAGGCTCCATCCACACCCTAAACCCAGATGATTTTAGCTTTTGGCTTATGATGCTTGAGAAGCACATTTTCAACTAGCAACAAAAAACTCCGCTTAACAATGGGACTTTGCCCAGAAGAGTATCTTTCACTTCCATTGCATCTTTCCCAAGGGAGGGGGACAGGCGAGAGAGCCCAAGGAAACACACTTCTCTTTTTCATGTAGGTGTGATGACTCCCTTCCAAAATCTGACTCAAGGACAACAAAGGAATGACACTTTTCTTCTCTCCAGCGTCTCTCCATCATCAGATCTTGGCAAGCAGAGACAAGAGCAAGGTCCCCCTCTAGCCACACCGGCAGGGTAACATCAGGAGTATGGGAAGAAACTAACCCTATCACCATCTCAGAGGCTTCTGTACACAAGTGGGGCCACTCGCCACTCAGGTGAAACCTCGTGGAGCTGAGCTGTTGTCTGAATATGAAGTTCAGCCAGGGGGGACACATTTTTGAGCCCAACTGACTACCTTCTTCAGAAAGCAAGTAGCCAGAAAGGACAGTCAATGGTTCAGGGCACAAAAGTATTTTATTTACACTTGGCAGGCAAGATTAACCTGTCTAACTAGCTCAGTTCTTGCATTATCAGATGATGACAAGTAACTCACTGCAGGCCAGCTTGGAAGTCTGAAAACTTTTAAGCAAATGAAATGCCTGAAAACTCTTACTTCAGAGATACCCCATACTCCCATTGCTTTTTTCCTCTTAACTCACCTACCACAGTTCAAGGAGGAAGAATTCTCTCTCATTCCTGGTCTCTCCTGATCCCATACATTTGTTTTTTTCTTTCTTCTTGAATTTTGCTACTCCCTTAATTTTCTTTTACTGCCTGGAGCAATATCTTCCTCAAACACCTGAAAAAGGTCTTTCCACTCATCATTTCGCAATACAAGTGGAAGAAGACAGACAGGACAACTGTGTTCTGTTGTCAGAAGAAGGCACTTATTGAGTAACTGAGTAATTTGGCAAGACAACTACAAATTTTTACGTGCAGGGAACCAGTTTGTCTACACTCCCCTGCCCTACTTCACACTGCCAATAAAGTCACTACTTTCAAAAACATAGCAGCGTTAAAGAAAAAGTTTCCATTAGAAATCACATCATTGAAAAGACAGTGAAGGAAGAGCTGCTCCAAGATCAGAAGAATCAAGTCCTACTTTTTCAAAATGCACAGGCATAAATATCTTTGAAAACTTGTACTGTACAGCACAACAAATCTGATTAAAATTACATGAAGCACGATAATAAGAGAGGAGAGGGTGGCTATACCATGCTGAGAATATATTTAATGATAGCTAAAAGGGAAGAGGTATGATGTGAAAATGGCTGAACAATGGTTGACAAGGATGACTAAACTGAACACGTGAAACAGAGCATCTTGTTGGACGCAGAGAAGTCTTCTGAGCAAACTGGCCAAAATGCATACGAGGTCTTATGAAAAAAAGAAATGGGAGAGACAAAGTAAACACTGCACTTGAAACGCAGCAGACAGGAACAAAGGAGCAAGCCCCAGGAGAAGGCAGCATCTTAGAAGACAGCACAGATAATGATGCTGCTTGAAAGCATGCAGAAGACAAAGTCTCTCGGAGAGTCTGAGAACTATTACTCTACTACACAAACAAGGCGATAATGGAGACCTGAGAAAGCACAGCATTTACAGACAATTAGTCTGCTGTCTACAAAGTTTTTACCAAAGTAAGTGAGGGTAAAAAAAAAAGAGGTCCTCACTAAGGCAAAACTTTGTAAAGTCTGATTTAGTCAAAATACTTACCAATAACCTACTTGTTCCTGCAGAAATAGAGGTAGCAGTGACAAAAAAAAAAAGGGGAAAACCAATCAATGACAAAAAAGTCAGAGTACAAAATAAAAAGATTACATCTGGGAAGAATATATGTAAGTAAAACGTTATATTATTATGTGGGATGTTCCCAAGAGTTTATATATTAATTCTAAACAGAATAATGATTCTTTTTTTGACAGCAACATTAAATTATATACCAAAAGTACTCCTTACATTTATTACTCAGTATAACAGGAAAATTTTACCTATTACAGTCTCAAGGAAGTCAAGAACAAAGGTTTCAGAGCATACTTGTTTTCTTGTGCTTTTCATCTATTTTTTCATCACACATACAATAATTTTTATTACTTAAGCACAACAGCAGATTCTCCTGTGTTATGAGACTCTGTATTTTCCCCCTTTATCACTCCAAAATAGCAGTCCTCCATAAATGACATTTATCTATTCAGCAGGGAAATATCTAACCGATGGACTCATTTACTTTCATTCACTTGGAACTGGTGAGAGTCGAGTAAGTAGGGCTGGCTGGTTGGTTATTTGGACTTGTTGGGGGGAGGTTGTTAGGGGGTTTTGGGGATGTTTTTTTGTGGTTTTTCTTTGTTTGGCTTGATTTTTTTCCAGAGTAGGAGTATGGCTTATGAATAAGAACTGAACTCATTAGAAAAGTCTGGGCTTAAAACTACCATTCATTGTCAGAACAAAGGAATTTTGTTTAAGGATTAACTTTTTATTTAAAAGTACTGACAATTTCTGCTTATCATAAAGCAGCCTTTTGTTTTCAAACGGAAAATTCAGCTAAGAGAAGTTCACTCTACATTGACCCATCTATTCTTCCAACTTGGAGAATATTTACCGTAATGTATGGACTATTGGCCAAACTAGGGTGTTGGATCATAAGAAGCCAGACATTTAACATAATTAAAGAGAATATTACAAAATGGGGAGAAATCCAAGGATTGGTTACAAAACATGTTAATTTCAAAAGTATACACTGGAACAAGACCATTAAATTCCTCAGTATTAACATAATTTAAGTGTTTAACATGAATAACATACAAATTTTGGGAAAATGTGTTTTGGGAAAATGTGTTGCTGAAGTTTCAGTAACACATACCTATGTAATGTAACCACTAGTTTTGCAAAAGTTCCTATGTCTAAGATGGAACCTTTTAAGAACATATGGGAATATACCATTGTGAAGAAAGCATCCAAAATGCCTAATAAGAGGAACAGTAAAGAAGATGCATAATTAGTTCAGAAAAAGACAGAATTGAAGTAAAAAATATTTAACTCCCCAACTATCGTCAGTAAAAAGTGAAGAAAAGCTATTGAGTTACATTATTTAAACATATCAATGAGAGATTTGTCTATATTTAGTCCTTCACCTCTATTAAGAGAGTACACAGCACCCATAACATATTCTGCAAAATCTTCAAGAACATCCATAAATCACAAACCAACCAAACTTTCAAATGATATGTTACACCACTGCTACCACAGCAACTAAGGCAGAAATGTAATTCTTGCTTTTTCACAGCTAACATGTCACCATTTGAACAAACTGTTCTTATTTTCTGTATCACTCATATTTTAAATATCCTTTGTAAGGAATGCTACTGAATATATTCTATTTCTTTGCTGTTTACAACTGCTGCATTGGTCTATCAGTCAAACTGTTGAGAAATTTGCTTAGTTACCCATTTTAAACATCTGTGTGTAGAAGAGAAACATCTTGTTTACATTAACCAGATCATGCTGATGAGATGCACATATGCATGCATACACACACAGTGCATAGACTGTAAGCAAGTTTTAACAGGGATCTGCAGTTGGTAAAAAGAGATTAAATGATAGTTTGACTTTTCAGCAGTTTGAAAAAACAACACAGTAACTCAAATGTTTTTACTTATCTAATTACACCTTTCACGTAGAGTGTTATATGCTTTCACTGCTTTACTCATCCATAAGGCTTCTAAAGGTAAGGGAACCTACAACTATTTAAAAGGTATGACTTTTTTCTTCACTGTTCAAAGAAAATCATGACCCATCCTTTGATAAACATAAGCAATGCTCATTAAAAAAAAGGAGACACTGTCTTGAGTTTGAAAACTGAGGTAGCATGAAACTACAACATGCTAATGAATTATACTTTAACAAAGAAAGGTTGTTGGGGTTTGTGGTTTTTGTTTTGGTTTTTTTTACAAGCGACTAAGGAGCAATCATAGTTAGTATTCCTGTTTCAGGAATGTCCTCATTAGATCAGAATCAGAGCATGCTAAGTGGTACAAATATGTTTGTTCACATATATGTATTAGTCCCTCCTCCAAAGAGCTTACACTCCAAAACAGACCAGAATAAGCACTGGTTACAATGGGAGCAATGTCTCCATTATACACTTCAGAAAGGCAGTAAGAAACCAATCCTACCTTACACAGAAAGTCAAACGAGGCTCCTAAGTCTCTGGCTGTCACCTTATAAAAAATGCCTATTTGCCCACAATGACATTGAGACAAGGGTCACAGAAGAAATAGATCAGTGACATAAATTTGCTCTGCCTTTCTACGTAGCACTGCCTTCTTAACCAGCACCTTACCTAATGAGTTAGCAAGGCTCTACCACAGGTCCCTAAATCCAGGGACTAAGTAGTTTAAACATAAATCATAAAATGCTCAATAAAAAAAGTCATGTTTTGAAAGAATTAAAAAGCTCTTTAGAACAGTTCTTGATGGCAGCATAAAGAATGCCAGAGTTTGAGCCTGCATTCCTCCCAGCTTATTTTTATGTTCATCCCTTCACCTTCCTTCTCTGCTGTATTAGCCAGTTTGGAGACTGACAAGATCAAAACAGCTAGAGGGCAAAGATCTATAAGGTGCCTCTAAATAAACCCTTCCATGACATAAAAAACTCCAAACAAACAGTTAAAAAGAACCCATGATAAAAAACTGAGGACTTATGGAACAAGAGACAAGCTAATGAAAGATGTGCCCCAAATGCGTACTATATAATTACTTCAGCAGCAAACAACTTACTTACAGAAAAAAACCCTCCACAATACACATTAAATAACCCAACACCTGGGATTTAATTATCTTCAGAGAGGCACTTATAAATTATTTTTAATGCTTCCCACACATTAGACATCAAAAGCCCTGAGGTAGACTACTTAGGACAACTACTACTACCACTACTACCCCAATGTCAAAATAATTAGAGACACAGATTTATATCTGTTTTCCCATTGTAGCCTTTCATTCTAGGTTGAAATTCGTAACTTTCCAAAATATTTTGTGAAGGAAACAATAGTTCTCAAAAGGTACTTTTACTTAAGCAAACCATTCCCCAAGCAAGAAAGATTTCACACTGCTAAGTGTTCAGGCACTGAACTGTCACATCATTAATTCTAACACTTAAAATGACTTATAGGCATTTTTCTTTTTCAAATTAAATCTTCTCCTTTATCTAAGAGGAACATTAGTACCTCAAAAAGACTTCTGTTTCAGTAGACAGGAGATGTACTTTCAATATCTTATGAAATAAAAATCCCCATGATAGTCTTAAAGTATAAATCTCTCATACTTGAACTGTTACCAGTTTTCTAAAAGGCTTTCTTATACTGGATTTTAGGAGAGGTCAAAGAGCTGTTTCACACATGGACACAAGCTTAAATCCGCTCCTTTCATCGTGGAAGAAGCCCTCAGAAGGCAAGTAAGTCCACTGCACACAGGTAAGTGTCAGAGCAACTGTGATAAATTTCACAGTACAGCCATACACAAAACAGTGAGACTGAGCCAGCTGTAAGTCATGAGCTCTGGTGAGAAGACAGACTTGTTCCAGTTCTTCCATAGCAAACTCTACCCGTATTAAAGACTTCCAAGAAGTCACAGGCATGTAAAGGACAGCCCCTGCCTCCAGGCTTTGTGGGCTTATCAAGTAACTTCTTTTAAAACTAGCCTTTAACTTCCATTTTTGGGAACACTTAATAAAAGCTCCTAAGGGAAGCCTGGCATTCCTGCCAGTCATCACAAAAGCATACTCTTCTCTCTATAGGAGGTCTTGCCATACCTGTCCTTCACAGCAGTTGTATCAAATCAGAGATCAGTAAACCAAGAGATGTCCCTCTAAGAGAAAACTATTTTTATCAGTTTTTTCCCTTGAAATGAAGCAATACTCAATGCAATTCCTGGCTCTGAGCAGTGCAAATGCCATTTAAACCACTAAACTTATGTCTCTGCTTTCCAGAGCTGTGTAGACGTTGTACCATTTATTCTATTAATCCTGTAACCTACAACAGCAGTTTCTGGTCTGGAAGACATCTGTGTAGGGCAGTGGGCACGCTACAGAAAACTAACATCTCTCTAATCCTTCAGGGAGCTCCTCCAGCTCCAGGCTGAAAAACGAGTGAATGCTGAACTTGTTCTGTGAACAGAAGACTTCAGCCTGATACACTCTCTGTCAGGTATTTTGCACAGAACATGGTAGGCCAGACTGAAATTCTGCTCCTGGAGTAAAACTGGTGCTTAGCTAAAACTGCATCAGAACTGTCCAGAAGCTGGCCTAAGAGGAAACAATAGATGCAGTTGGAAAGGTTATGTCACATATATGGGAATATAATTATTTTATACATGAGAATATATTTTTGGGTAGAAGTCAAAACCAAGAAAATTGTCCTTCTCCACTATTGTGTAAGTAGGACAATTTTTATTGACATCAGAGATATTCAAAACAACATCGCAAATTAAGCCCTTAATTAAGGAAGGATGTTCACAGCAATTAACATCTACACAGTGACTTCCAGAAGAAAAATAAAAACTTGAATCATTCATCAGGTTTCTACCTGCAATAAAATTCATATGGGTTGCACTAAATCTTGAGACCAACTGACCTTGTTACACTGTCACCTAGTTACTCCAGAGCCATACAGTGACAGCTTCAAGGGGAAACAGGTGATCTAGGCTCAGAAAAACTAAATCAAATGTGTGTCAATTCACCATGTTAACAACCTACAACACAGGTTGGATTATAACTCCTGCAGTACCTTATTGGTGCTCTTGGCCTGGCCTGATGTGTCACAAAGTTGAGGGCATAAAGTAAAGTAAAAGTAAAGTGAAAGTAAAGTAAAAAGTAAAGTAAAAAGTAAAGTAAACCAGCATGCCACAAAATAAAACAGCATACCTTCTGGAATCAATTCCAAATATTGAAAGAATAATACAGTATTCTAATCTATTAGTATTCTGGCAAGAACATGCATACACAAATCAGAGTCTTTAAAACCAATTTAGACAAAAATTTTGATCTCAAATGTATTAATATGGACAGCTACAAAGCTGCCTTATTTTTCATAGACAAATGGCTTGTACACAAGCAATTTACAAAAGATACAGGAACATCTTCTAAAGTGCCAGTGATGATAACTTGTATTATCAATTCCTATTCCCTCAGGGACAGTTTTACAGAAAGAAACTGAAAATTAAACAAGGGAAGAAAAACGCTTATAAAAGTACTAGCTTTTGTCTCGCACAGGCTAATCTGTTAAAGTAGGTTTTAAATTTATTTAATGTAAATGTACATGGTGGGTTCCAGCCCCAACCAAGCAAATACAAATAGCATTTCATTCACTGTCCAATCTCTGTATGTTTCTGTAACTATTCAGGGAAAAAACTGTTCTTATACCAAACCTAAGAAATCAGAATACCAGGGAAATAAGTTCCAGAATGTGACTTCAACAAAAACCCTGGACTTATAAGTAAAATCATGTTATATATCATCTCTCAAATGAAGCAGGATTAAGGGGAGGAAAAAAATAATAATATTGAAAGGTAGAATGCAGCCCTGGAAATCACCCAACAACTTGCCATAGTTCCCAGATATATGGTAGGGGTCCAACCTAAACAAAGTAAAGTTACCCATAACTTAGGGACAAGTGATTTGGAAACACATCTTTTGCAGGACACTAAGAAAACTCTAATCTTAGTTTTGTTTAATGATGGATATCCATTTTTCATTTAGAAAATACACTCCAACAACTGAAATAGCAAAACCAGTTCATTTGCTTTTCTTCCTGAAATTCATCTTATTTCTTCCAGTAGGGAATGCAAGAAATGCACCTGGGTTCCTTTTTTATTTGTTTAGTAGCAAACCGAACAAAGCTGCCAATGTTCTTATAGAACCTGGTGTAATGATATGGTAATATACCAAAAGGCCTTCAGCATAAAAAGGAATTAGTATTTACTTAGGATTTCCACCCCTAAGGCAAATCCTGCAAGACATTGCTAAAAAGATGACAGTAAGCAGGAAAAAAAAGCACATACTATCTTAAATAAACTGCACTTATTAATATTAAAGAAAATATTCAAACCCCATAGCTCTCTGCAGCAGGGTCTTAAAAAGAAAGGAAAAAGGTCACTAAAGTATTTACAAAATTTGTTTTCACATTGAAATCGAAGTATTATTGTGTTTTCCATCTTGGCTTTGAAAGCCATTAAGTGAAATTAATTATTCACATTTTGTTCTTTTTCCTCCAAACACAAGCTAGATCTTGTCTTGTTACCTCAGCATTACTGGATGCAAAGCTCTCCCTTTTCAAAAGTAAATATTCCAGAATACCACCTTGTAGATTTTATCCTCTTGTCAAGAAAAACTAATATTATTTCTAAAGGTTAATCTTTCAGTGAGCCTCCTACTGCTCAAGGCATCTTTCTAATACTAACTCAAAACATATCAGGGGTTTCTCCAGGTTTTTAAACATTTAAGGTCAAATACTTTAATCCTCTCTTTTTAAAACAGTGGTGTCACAGACCATCAAACAGACAGTGTGAGAACAGCAAGGATCTGCATCATTTGCTTTTTCTTTTTTTACTTCCACTTACTGTAAGGAACCAAGCAGGGAAGTCCAGTTGAAACCACAAGCCTAACAAGACTTTCAGCAGAAAACGAGAACTAGCTGCAGAAAGTCCTTAAACCACGTGAAAAACACACAACAGAGGTGAAACTATGAACAAGGAAGCTGGTGGTTTGGCAATGTTTTGGAAAGCTGTGGCAAGAAACCTATTTTCTAAGATAAAGGTGAACAAGTAGATAAAGACTAAACTTCTGACTTAAAAAATAGAACTGCAGGCTTGTGAGTCAAACTTGGAAAGAATTGCAAAAAGCCTTCCAGGGAAGTGTACCTGGTCTACCCTCAAGGCTGTCAAAGCTGCTTTCTGCACCACAGGGCATTGGGGCAGATGAGAGTCTATGACAAACTCTTGGTCTTTCAGACAGGATTCGGCAGCCCAGCCGGAAAGCTTTGGGCCAGAGTGGCACGTACAGTTCCTGGGGTGTGCTGTGGTTCACCTGCGGGCTAGAGAAGCCCCCACGCCGCGGAGCACCTGGAGGGCAGCGGCGAGGCTCCGCCTGAGCTGTCCAGGGCGCGGGTGCTGAACAGGTTCTGCCCGGGGAGGGACCCGCCTGGGGCGCTGGCTTCTCCTCTCCTCGGCTTCCACAGAGCGGGTATTAACCCCAAACAACTGATCCTTGATTGCCAGTCTTTTGTTAATCCTCTTATTAAGTGCAGTTAGCCAGATACCACAAGAATGACACAAACATATTAATACATGAGGTCTGTCTTCTGCAGCCAGGCCAGGACCAAGCCCTTTAAGTTTTCACTCTTAGCCTTAGGCCAAGGTTCATGGCTTAAAGGCACAAAGATAAAAATTTCCGTTTGTGTACCAGTATGATGAGGTATATGCAAGTGTAAGAAAAACCCTGAAATTCTCCTCTATCTATACAGCACGAGTACCGAATTGTATAAACAGTCACAACAGTACTTTTGTCTGTGTTACGGAAACTTTTTTACAACCCAAACAGCTGCTTTTAGTTTTAAAGAATAATTGCTGCTGGCTTTCTTGTTTCTACTTGAAGCAGCAGCTTCAAGTTTACTAGCTAACACAAACAGTAACACTAGATAACTCTATACACAAGCCTGTTTTCAATGAATTTTCTTATCAATCCATCTTCCTGAATCTGGCTAGGAGGCAGCTACTGACGGAAACAACCAACCTACGTTTTTAAAGACAGTTACTTTATTGTTAAATGTCGTCTTCTTCATTACCACTCTGGTCCTTTTTTTGTCAGACATATCTGGCAAATTAGAGCTTTCTACAAGCCTAATTCAAAATAAGCAGCTATAAAAATTGAGAGATACTAAGTGCAATAAATGTCCTTTCAGTTACATTTCTAGGCTATATGCATCATTGAAATTGTAGCTAATAGCTAGCAAGAGTCAAGTACAATTAGAAAGGAAAAAAAGAGCCCCTCACGATTGTAATGAGAAAAGAGCTATCTGTTAAAAAAACACATCAATTGCAAATTTCTGCATTTAAAATTGGAAATCAGTTGCAAAACAGTAAGAGTAATTTGCTTATTAGGAATTTTTCCAGTGGTAAAATTAACTGTCAAAATAAAATACCAGAGAAATTAGACTGTTCTCCACTAAGAAATTAAGAAAGAATAAACATCATCTGCTCGGACTGGACTAAACCCAGCTGATCCCATATTCCAGTGCTGGTAGGAACCCCAAGGTCTCTTCACCTGCTATGAACTTCAGAGAGACTTTTGCCCATACAACATTCATTAGAACTAAATCTGTCCTTACAAGCCCTTTTGCATAAAGTTTTTGGAGAAAAGTCATTGTATGCATAATAACCTAAATGCAATAATGAAATTTTTTTAAACTATGAATTATTTTCCAAAACACTGTGTGAGAAAGGAAGAAGCAATGTGTAAGTATTGCATTCAACAACTGACTGAAATGGCTGACAAAGTATCTTTCCTCTATACTTACCTCTCTGTGTTCAAGTACTTGTGGTGATATTTGTAATCACCAGTTAGACGGTTCAATTGCCATGGTATTCACTGACTTCCAGGGTTAGGAAAGCACCATGAAAATTTGCTTACCATTTATGAATTTCTGCAGAGGACTATAAATCTAACAATTTAAGAGCATGAATACTGAGACTGCAGAAAGAGCTCCCTCCCCTTCAGCAGAGGAAGAAATACATGTCAGTTATAGATGACAATTCCTGACAAATGGGATTATGCCCTTCAAGGTAGATTTGTGAGCAAACAAAAAGTTCTGCATGAGCAAGACTCACTGACTGGAGTAAAGCTGTTCTCATAGTGTTTTAGCTGTACCAATAGCTTAAAAACATTGTACCTAGTACATTTATCATCATTGCCTGAAGGAGCATGAGGCTTAGTATGTCAGAGAGAAACTGCAGCAGGGAAAATAGAAGAAAAATAAGGTCCTATCTTGAGGCTTTTCTTCCTTTCCTATTTCTACATGAAATTTCACATGTCTGAAATCAAATTACAAGTGTGTAATTTTGTAAATTTACAAATCCTTAAGGCATAAACAGAAAACCAATAGGATTAGAATTTAGTATGTTGACATTTAAGTTCCAGGCTATAGTGCCTTGTCCTAGATGTACAGCCTATTCACATGGTTAGCTCTTTGAGGGAGCAAGTTTAATCAGTTTTAACTCATATGTGCTTCAAAACACTGCTAACAAAAAGCAAAATTTACATCACAATTTTCAAGTCTGGGGAGATGCAAGTTAGAAAAACTGGAATTCAAGAAAATACCTATGAATAGATACCCTAAAATAAATAATTTAATCAAAATGGCCTGTTCTCTCTTTGATACAGAACTAATTATCTATTTCAGTAGGTTTCTCTTCAGTGTTATTCCTCCATTAATACTACCAATATACAATTGCTAGATAAAACTAGGATGTTAAAGTTAAAATCCAAATTATATATAATACCCTAAATTATGTCTTTCAAGAAAAAAAAGAAACAAGTCCTAAACTCAAACACTGATTTTCTTTTTAAATGTGCTTATTTTTAAGATACAGCTAAGTCATTATTTCTGCGTATTTATTTTTGTTTTCAATAGCACTACAGTTACTAATAAAGGTGTTGCAAGTAAGATGACTCATCCACACAGAAAACAGCAAAAGGGCAGGGAAAAGGAAGAAAAAAGGAGAGGCTCTCAATAAGTGACAGAGAGCTTTAGTGTCACTGGACCATAGTTTAAGAGATTAGAAAACAACTGTATCAGCACTCATGTCCCTGCATCCTGATTCCCTCTAAGTAAGAATGTAATGAACACCACCATTCCATACACACCTTTCCTTCTCTCTTGCTTACGAATGCGGCATCCTTGCCAGATGGTTTCTTTTGAGGTTAACATTTCCTGGGATGCTTACACTTTTCACTCATTTTAATTCTGCATCTTTGTGAATAGTGTCGGGTCAGCAACATGCTGAATACAAACATTTGTTTTTAAACATATTTCAAAGAATGCTTGCACACTACAGCTAACAAAGTTTTAGGCTGCCACGGAACACAGCTATTTAAAAGCCTAGAGATAGTGCAAATCCATGATGGAACAATGAAGAAAAACAGGAGTCTCTAGAGGTATATTGTATAACCAGTATTTTGCAGCACTTTGGAAAACACAGGGGTATTGGCAAGCTGTAGTTCTGACCACTGGCTAAATAATTCTTTGAAAAACTTGCAAATATTTGCCCTTTTAACTTGTTCGTTTAAGTATCAGAGCAAAATATTTCAAGGACCTTTGCTGTGGTCCTTGCTTTCAGAATAACAAAAATTAATTTATACTATCTCTTTCAACTCCTGGCAAAAATTATACTCCGAATAGTCTTTACCAATGCTAAGTATGCCTAGCTTTATATTCGTTGTAACATGGCAGCCTTTCTCTGCAACTTGATTATGTATGGCTAGCCAATCCCTAAAAGAGAATCAACAATGGCCAGAATTTAAAAATTAGAATGCTTTTGACAACCACTCCATGACCCCAGATTCCATGACCACATAAATCTGTATGGATAGGAACCATCTCAACACTGCTGTCAGTCCAAGGAGTCTTCAGACAACTTAATTCCAGCTCACTTTTCACAAATTAATGGATTTCCCCAATGTATTAAATTGTTCAATGTCAAGAAATTACAACATCTAAGCTTACAATGCTTTTAAACATTTCTTCTAAACAAAGCTTTAAAGCAAAATGTACAATCATTAAATACATGTGAAAGGTTGATCGCCTGCACACCTGTAGAGAGAAGTCACATACACCAGCCCAGCTCACTAGGAGGAACTTTCGCCCTCCAGCTCCAAATATGTCCATCATTTCCTTTGACTGCATCAGCTGAACATGACTGTGTGCTTTACGACTGGAGAGGCCAAGTGGAGACACAAAGAGAATAACCTGGGCTTAACACGTCATCCATTCCCCCACCTTGTGGAATGTAAAACATATTATTTACATTCGCTTTCTTACCCCTTTGTTTGCAACAAAACCAGTCCCACGTTTCCAAGGAACATTTCCTCCACTCCCTAGTTTTATGCTGTCACTGGATCTCGATCTTATCAAGCGCATGAAAACCAGTTTATTTTGGTACACGGCTTATTATTCTAGCAATGGCATCTGTATTTCCTCCAAACCAGAAGCTATTTCAGTAGTGTATTTTATTTCAATAGTATTTTCAACACTTTGGTTTTTCACAACCATGGTTATGAAGAAGCTCATGTGCCTTTGAAAACGTTATCACTTACAAAACACACAAATTCACAGATACGGCACACTGGGATATAAAGTAATCCAACAGCCGAGCTGTAGCAAACATGCATTACTCTTCAGTTAATTTTAATTGTATTTCAGTCCTTAAGAAGTGAGGCAGTGCCTCTACACTTGTCATCTAGTATCTAAATATTAGATATCTAGTATGCAGATGTTAGGACAGCTGAATTAGATATTCAAAGAGTGTTTCTTTGATAGCACGCAGCCCTTTTCCGTATGTGAATTTCATGCTGTTTTCATTCATGTGCTGTTTTAGTAGGTCATTTCTCTTCAGCCAGTAACAGCTTTATGGCACTATTGCATGGGTGGACCAAGTATTTTTTTTTTACACAGCACTTTAAAAATATATAAATAGTTTTACAATTATGTTTTATTACTTTGGAATTGTAATTTGTTAATAGATTGCTAGAGCTTTAATAAAAAATCAGGTCATCTTTGCTCTGCCTTGTACTCAGGCAGCCAATCTACTTGTCATCCATTGAGTAATACTCCCAATATAAAAAGAAAACAAGTTATCTATCCAAACTTATCTGACTGCCTCTAACAACTATACCCACATGGCTAAGAGAGTGAAAGAACCCTTAAAACTCGAACACTCAAACCAGCTCTAATTTACAACTGAGTTTGAAAAAATCACAGTATTGACAAATCAGAAGGAAAGTTGCATTGCTAACCCTGTATTTGGGCACTTCACGCCCGAACTCAGCCACACCACCTTTTAGAAAACTTCATCACAATCAGCTCTGAAGATGAATCATGATTATCCAGCATAAGACATTATAGGAGCCCTGAGCCACTCACACACGCAAACTATGCCTGCCAATATTCAGAACACAGGTGTGTGATCTTAAACTCATTCTTCCCAAAGGACAACAACACACACAAGAAAATGGACAGCAAATTCTCAAGTCTGGCATCTTAGGCTACTTCAGTCCTCCTTGCTCATGCAGCAAAGACAGTAAGAAGAAAGAGAACTGCCTCATAGTGAAATAAAAGCAGTTAAATGACCACAGAGAACCACATTTTACTATTGTCACTGTTCTTTATGTTCTGGAGATTGTCCACCATTATCTCTCTGACATTTGCTTAATTGATGATGTTCTGATCTATTTGGCAGGGCCACAGCATTTTCCTAAGAGAAGCAAGATTCTTTTTCCCCAAACTGGAACTTTTAACCATATTCACACTAAAGAATAAAGGAGGAGTGATGTTCTTCATTCTACAATAAGTAAAACTTCTGATAGCTGCAGGAAATCAGGATTCAAAGTAACATGATTTTCAGGGAACTATCTAAGATGCTTGACAGGATGACAATCTACTTTGTAAGTTTTCTGGAAGACTATCACCAGATTGGTCCAGATTTCGTTACAAAAAAAATTAAGATTCTCAAAATACTGCTTATGTGTTCAGGCAATCTGAAGAAAGCACCTCTGAGCAGTCTTTTCTTTCAGTGCACATGGAAAACTTCACATCTGTTAGTGTATGCTAGGACAGTTTTTATTTTAGCAGTACAGAACAACTTCATTTAGGTTACACTCAGTACAATTCAGCAAGAACTCATCCTTCAATTTTGTGCCAAATTCAACACTCAAAGACAAATGCATCTGTATTTTAATAAGACATGGGATCCTCCCCTTTCTGCATTGAGTTCTGTAAGTGCCTTAACTATATTTAAACTCAAGGAATTGTATATACATCTATACTTCAGGGAAAAAAATTCCAGGAGAGTCGTAACTAAGTTCATTTTTTACCAGAAAATAACCTTTATGGAATATGCTAGTATTGGCATAAAAAAGACCGTTATTTACTGGTATTGACAGTATTCCAGATGCTCAAGTAACCTCCCATATCTAACTAAAACTCCAACTTCTAAAACCATAATGAAAATGCAGTATAAATCAATCTGACATAAGGACTAATTATGGGAGCCCAATGAGGAAGTGTTTTGGAATACCACTAGTTTTAAAAGCCATTTACAGTTAAAATGTTACTAAATAATTGCTTTATATAAATGACACTCTATATGGAAAGCCAAACAAATCGTAACAGCTTGTTCCTCCTTGCCATTATTCTTAGGTGAATTTATTATAAGTTACTAGAAGACACGCAAAGTGCATGCCAGATGAGAACTCTGTATTTATAGCACACTAAGTCAGTCAGCAAACAGAATCTACTAAAAATATCCCTGATGGTATGCAGCACACCCACCCTTTGGAGACTGTGCACAGGCTGTGGTGGTCTGATTCTGAGACAGAGCAGACTAGCAAGAAAACACCCAGCTAGGTCAGTTCCTGAAAACAACCGAGTGATAGAGTCAAATCCCACACAACACTTGGTATTCTGTTTGGCAGGCAGTCAGACACCTCGAGCCCTATGAGATTTTCCTGCGTGCTTCCTGATCTCTCCAGGTCAATACTATTCAATTTCCATGCAGAAAATAGAAGCATGTCCTGAGTGAAAGGGAGAACCAGCCTCATTCGTTCTATGGCTTACCCTCCCATTTTTGCAAGCACCAGGAATTTGAAGCCTACCAAACAAGAGAGGTCAAAGGCCTCTGGATGCACACTGAGATATCCTCATGAAAGTCATGATGACCATTTACAAAGGAAAGGTGGTCTTGGGAACACAGGCACTTGTTTAGGGAATATCTATCCAGATAGTAGACAACAAAAACCACTCTCCTAGATGCTTAAGAGATGCAGTTCTGGTTTTACTCAGGTAGTTGTGGTTTTATACAAGTTGTTTTCTTTTGATTGGAAAGATGCATGTCTTTAAAGATGCTCCAAAATAGAAACCCAGAACACTCGAAGATTTCTCACTTTCTTTTCAGGGGTTAAACATCTGCAAGAACAACATGCTCCATTACCAGAGTAAATGAACACAATCTGTAGAAATGACCATACACCTCTCCTGAAACTAATTAAGCCATTAATGGGAAGTCGACACGCTGCAGAAAAATCTTGAAAATAATATAAAATTGGTTGCACGCAAATAGCAAAGAAAACCTACCCAAAAATTTTCACAACATTATTCAAAACTTAAAAGTTTCCTGCAAAGCTAGGAGAGCAAATCAGGAACATTTGCAGGATGAAGTGTTCCATGAGCAGCTGGCAAGAACAGGGGAGGAGAACTTACCCAAACAGATGCATAGGCAACGTGTTTTAAAAATAGTTTTAAATTTCTAGCAGTGACAAAAGGCTTTCTTTATGAGACAAAGAAATTACTTGGGAGGTTGTTGGAGACTAGTCTGCAATTATATGACAGAACATGAGGAGAGACACGCTGTCAGCATATCAGGGTTGCATAGGTATTCAGAAGACATTAAATAAGAGGAAGGCCTTTGTTTGAACTGGCACTGCAAAGGTTCAATCAGGTATTATCACTACCTTGATAGCCAAAAGAAATATTTATATATACCATTACAATTAAGCTGTTTCCTTTCCTTTCCTTCAGATGGTTAACTATTTACACTTCTCCTGCAAATGCAGTGCTGCCATTTTTTACTATTTGGCTTCTTCTAACCCCTTCTGTTTACCAGGCAGGACAAGAGGAACAAAAGAAAAAAAAGCCCTTCAAAGAAAAGAAGCCTTTCAAAGATCCTCTATCACTCACCTCAGTCTTTACTTCACTGCCCCAAGCTACTGATCATCAGAGAGACCTGTCTCCAACTGAAGGAAATGAAAGACGCCGCCCAGGGACTTCATGAGCGCCACCAGAAGATTCAAATAGTCCTTCTTTCAGCTCACTTTGTCCAAACGCTTCACGTTTGAGACTACAAGCACTCTCTTGACTGAACTGGAGCAGGTGGCTAGTGGTGTTAGACTTTTTGCTACTTTTTCTTGTCCCCTCCTCAGCAGGGTTTACACCTTTGCTGGCAAACCAGGAACTGTATATTGCCCACTGAACATGGGCAGGAACAGAGAAGCCCAGCTTAACACCGGAACAGTGAGACCCTGCAAAGGTTTTGGAGTCCTCAAACCCATCAGTCGGAACAGACCTTATGAAGCTCATTATCAATAGACTTATCCTTGGACTGCTCTCCCAGCACAGTGCATTTTTCAATCTGTGTTTTGGTGAAGGGGATGCTAATATATTTACAAAATCCCTCATATCTTCAGAGACTGCAAAAGTGACTCTTCTCTCTCACTTTGGAGTCAACTCATTGATATAACTGAACACATCTATCCCCTACCCCCACCAGCCCAACTCTGTGTTTGTGAAGTTACGTGCAGGCATACAGACACGTCTCTATTTCTCTCAGCTTTCAGACAGCTCTCCATTTTAACCTTCTTCTACAATCAGCAGATTTCAGCCAGCCTCTCATTCTTCCAAAGTGGATAAACATGGATATGATTGCCTTTCACTGGCACAACCAAGTGAACAGAAACAAATCAAAACACCCAAGCTGAGACAGCTCCTTCGCTTTCGCTGTTCTGCACCTTCTAAGAGCTATGAACTGCAACAGCAAAACTACCTCAAAAGGCACATGGAATTGGATTTTTTGTATTCACAACAGCAAATAGCAGTGTTATCAATCTCTAAAAAGGCAGAAATTTTATGGAAAAGCTATAGCTTTTCCTATTCTAAATCCTTTTACTCCTTCCTCATTCTGAATGGTTAGGAAGCAATTTAGAGAAATACATATTGTATCGAAGATTCAGTGGCCTTCCTCAAACATAAAAAAAAATTCCAACTGCCATGAAAAGAAGATATGTCAAGCAGTGTCAAGGCATAGAGGCTGAAACTACAATAATAAGTTTCACTGCTTCTAACATGATTCACACAGACATCGCAACAGTCCCATGGCAAGGCACACTTCCCAACATTTCTCCCAGTTCAGGGGGCAAAGACCTCAGGGTGCCCCTTTGGCTGGCAAAATGGGAGCAGCATTAAGTCTGAAGTGTTTCAGAGTTTCGTGATTTCTTAAAGCAATAGTACTTGTGTCATACTGGAAGAGAAGGGCAAGGAAGTCACCAAAAGACAGTTATACTCCCCACCAAAAAAAAGGTGTGAGAAAGATGAAAAGAACCTCAAAAATACATCCAAATATGTCATATAACTAAACAGATCTGACAAGAAACAAAACAAGATGTGGCCTTCTAGGAAGTTTGAGAGACATGTAAAAAACTCTTCTGAGAATTCACATCATTCTTTTACTGTTATCTGCTTCCCACAATCCAACTAGGAATTCAGGTTATAACCTGAGGCTTCCATAAACTTTCTTTTATAGAATGAAGAATTCATTCATTACTTCTACTAGTTATTATTACAAACAGATGCTACTATAATATACCTATAAGGTTCTACCCATACTGTGTTATGTACATTCAGTCGCTGGTGATAAATCCTGCACTGGAAAGTACTTCATAAAAAAGTCTGATCATTATTTGGCTTAAGAAGAACGTAACAAACTTCCTTCTCCTAATAAAGTTGAACAGACGCAACTTAATCTCCAAATCATTACTCCAAATCTTGACACAGGCATGAAGGCTGTTAACAGCTGTATCTGACAACACTATATACTCAAAAATCTATCCATAAAAACTTTATATTAAATTGTATATGACCATATACAGCACAAACTGAGATTTTGTGTAATACCTGTACAGTCTCTGCTCAATCATCTTGAATGAAGAACTGATGTGGAAATTTAAAAAACTCAGTATGTTTGAGTTCCTGCTATCTTCAGTTGAATTTTTATATATTATTCCCTAAGAGAGTCTTAACAACAAAACAAAAAAGAGTTTAAAGGCATTACTGTTGTCTTATAACAACATTCTCAAATTTGAACACCAGAAGGATACTTATACTAGGTGTTTTTGCCAAGAAGTCTCCCAGTTATGACCACCCGGAAACAGGAACATAAACATGAAGAAGAGAGTTCTGAGGAGCTGTCAACACTTTAAGTGATGGAAGTAACACATCAGCAGTTACCCAAAGCAAAGACCATCGCAGAAGTCCATTTTCAGCTGAACCAACTGCATCACTGACAAAAACAAGCTATATTGTAACTATGGTGGTAGCTTTGCTGCAGTGCTGACGAATATGTAATGTCTAAAAACACACTAGAAAAACTAATGTGAATCTGGCCCCATGGTCCTCAGGGGCCAACTCTTCTACACATAACAGAAGGTAAGAATATTTACTTTGGGGCTGGAAGAGAGGGGAAGTCCCATTCACTGAGGAACAGAGCAGGGAAACTACTGGTCAAAATTCCTGATAAGCGTTATCACCTTAAAGGAAGCTGGAACTTGGCACTGCGTTGCCAGAAAGCTCTTGAATGTCACGCACAGGTTTGGCCTCTCTGCATCTGGGAGTGCCGTAAGATCTTATGGAATTTGGGTCTCACTCTGCTTAATGCCCTAAGCCTACTTCAGGCATGCTTACAGCACAAAGTTAAACACGCATACATATATTTTTTTGGTGAGACCAAGGCCCTGATTATTGAGTGAATTGAACTCCTCCTGAGATGAGACACAGCTACATAGCAGTATTTGCTCCATGATATGTTGTTCATAAAACTGCCTTAGCCTGAGGTCAGATAGGAACATGAGACCTGCACAGTCAGGAAAGGCTGCCAGTACCACAGCTCCTACTAAAGGAACATAGGCAATATCTGAACATACCTGCCAATACATTAACGTAATTTTTATATTCTCATTCAAATGGTGTATTAACAAGCTTAGTATAGATTTAAGCATGTTACATCAGAGGGTTAATATTTATACATTACTTCAGCATGCAAAACAGCTCAGTAAAAGTGACAATAGAGTGTAATTCACTAATGGCAAATTAATTACAGTAATTTAACAAATGCAACACCCACGTGTCACTGACTGACGAAGCCAAGCAGTATGCCTAAAAACATAAATAGCTGGAGATTTGGTTCAACTTACAGAAGTTATTCTTGTTCTTCTTTTTTATTTAAATTTTCACAGAATTGCTACGCTAATCCTCACAATTAATTTTGGCAATTTTCAGGATAAAAAGAAACAATTCAGCTAATTTGCAAGTTACAAAACAAGGGAGGGGACTTCAAGCATGCTCAAGATACACAAGATAAATGCCAGATACCACACCTAGACAAGCTTGAGCTAGTCACCATCAGGACAAAAACAATGCTTCAAGTTATTTTTCAGAATGCTGATGCTATTAATGTATGATGTCTAGTTGGGCTACTTTTTCCAAGCATGTAGTTATTACAAGGAATCAAGAAAACACAAAGCATGCAACTAGAGAAGGATGGCAACACTGAGTGGGATGCGGAGTAATGTATCATTAACATCACAAAATATTTAAATTAAGAGGAAGCATAATGCTTCAAGTGAGGCCTTCTTCACAGGTGTTGCAGTATTATGATTAAGTAGTTATTCATCCCACTAAGATACACCGTCTTTATGTGGCCACAAGATATCCATGAATTTATTTGCTTCTTCACTAAAAATCTTACTGTATCTTGAAACTTCCCAGTTATACTCCTAACATACGTCATTATTTATTAGTGAGTAGATGAAGACAGTGTACCCCTTCTGGCACTTCTCCTGCACTGGTAAAAACAACAAGCTTTGCATCACTCCAAGGACAAAATACAGTATAGTACAGCAATTTAACAATTATTACATGCCATAGAAAAGTAAGATCAAATTCACAGTTATTCTGAAGAGACCTTCCTGCATCTGAATACAGCTTCCTAGGTTATCGATCCTCATCTCTTCGTTTACGTTTAATCCACTCCCTCCTGGCACCAAGGCAAGTTGCAGTACAGTGTTTTAAGCAAGGAGAGGGAAAAAGAAGTTTCACCTCTGAGCAACAATTGGCTACACATTCTAATGATTCCCTTGTGCTTAGCACGAGCTGTACAATACTCCATGATAGCACATCCTTTCATCACTAAAAGAAACACATGCACCTTCTTCCCCCTCAAGGTACTCTGATGGTGTAATGAGTATCCTTGCAACAAAGAACTCTTGTTGAGCAGCTTGGTACTATGAGAATAGTTACGTTTTCTTTCTTAGAGGAAAATATTATTTTATTATAATAGGGTTTGACAGCTTTCTGTTAACGTTCAACCGCTGGGACGAGGCAGTTTTAGATATAGGAAGTAACAGCTATGCTGTCTTGAGGTCAACACGCCAGAGGCGGCAGGCCATGTGACATAAACCTCGTGTACCCTGCGAGGGTCAGGCTGCAGACAGCTCTGCTTTGGCTAAAAACGGGATGAATTACAGAAAACAAGCAAGCCAATCTGCTACAAACAGTATTCACAAATGGATTAATACGAATACAGAAACGTAGAAATTCTACATCAGCCTCTTCTTTCCCCCCCAGAAAAGCTTTGGGGTATTAAGTTTATATATATACTTATATTTATTTATATATATGTATTAAAAATATCAATTGAAGAATATACTCATTAAAAAATAAAACTTGCACATTGTTTGACCTATATGAACAACCTTTAGAACGAGCAGTACTTAAAGGAGCCAGCAACTTCGAAAGCAGCTGGCGACTAACAAGATGATTTTTGACCGCAAGGTAAAAAATACAGGCAGTAAAATGCTCGTCCTATACAGCCCAATTAATCTCGGCAGCGCAAGAGAGACAAAAAAACCTACAGCTTGCTCTCAAAGGGCCTCAGTTTCCTGGTTGTTTCAGAGTTTAGCCGAGTTCTTCCTCCTGCCTCAAGAGCACATGTGCCCATCCTCAAGGCTACAGGGTACCGGTGCTGCCAGCCTGTGCTCCAGCGGCACGGACAGCTATCCGGCTCTGCTCATCTCTTAGAGGCGGCATCAACAAAGAAACTTACTTTAACTTCTGTTTTTCTGTACCGACTTTCTGAACAGAGAACCCGAGAACTTAGAAAAAGGAACAAGCATCAGCCACACATTAATCAGTGCCTAAAGAGGGGTTTGGTCCGATTTTAGAATAAACGGCGGAGACACATGATCCAATTAAATTCTAATTATGTAAGTAGTAGGCAAGAGTATTTACACAGGCACTGATTACAGCTATTAGAGTCTAAAGTCGCCGGCCGGAGAGGCTCCGCTTCCTCCCCGCCGCCGGGCTCGTTTCATTCCTAACCTCTCCTTTCACAGCTCTCCTTACAGACAATGGGAGACGCCAGCCCGAGAGCCCCGTCTCCAAACCCGGACGCCAGACTGGAGGAGCCCCAGCTCTCCCTGGAGCGATAATTCATTACCTGTCCCACCCCGGAGCCTGGAAAAGACCCCCCGCACCCCATCCCACCGCCAGCAGCCCCGGCCCCGCAGCGCCGAGAGAGGCAGGAAACCCTCCCGCCCCGCCAGTGCCCCTTACCTCCGAACAGGTG
>VZTG01006540.1:298490-368299 GCA_013397845.1 Melanocharis versteri
GCGGCTCCAGCAAACGCCCGGATGCCCGACCTCGGCGCCTGGGGCGGCTCCCGGCCGCCCGCCTGGGCCGCGGCTCCGCGGGGCAGGGGCTGCGAGGGCCGCCTGCCCCCCGCGGGAGCTCTCCCGGGTCGGCGGCTTCCAGCCCGGACGGTTTGCTGCGAGTCTCCGTTCTCCGAGTATGTGGAGCTACCTGGAGACATGTGGACATGTGGGGAAGCAGGACGAGGAGGACGAAAATCTCTGACATCTTTAGTTCACAGGTGATACAGGAAAATCCTGTATACCTCAGTCTCTCACTCAAAGTCACGTTTTTTACTCGAGGATTAGCTAGGCTGAAAATATTATCCCTCACGTTTTATACACGAGGATTAACTAAGCTGAAAATTTTATCCCAGTGAATAATACCCATGTGGATAGCGGGCTGTTTGCTCATGACAAAACATTCAGACACATAAAACTGTTTTGTGCCTTGTTTGATACTGAGTGTCGCATACATTGAATTTATATAAACATGATTCCTACAGTCGGTCATCTGAGGAAAATGCTTGTTTTCATGGATTATTGTCTGCTCTAAAATAGGGTATGTCACCGTGAAGCAGTGCTTCAGGACTCTCCATCATACTGTCTCAGTAGGGATTCCAGCTACATTCCTGCTTATGTCACAATGGTGCAGCATCCAAGCTATTTTATAATTAATACAATAAAACTGACCCAAACCTTAATTAAAATACAGAGTATTATGGAGCATTGCATGTACACTTGTGGCATCGTTGATGCTCCTTCTCAGATGCGAAAGGCCTCCCTTTCCCCCTCCTTTTGCCGTCTCCTTTACAACTGCATGTGATCACGTTCTGGCATCGCTGCAGTGCGCAGCTGGGTCTGCAAGAAGAGGTACCATCGTTGGGGGTGGCACAGGAGGTTACTAGCCCTAACTCTTCCTTCCAACACCACTTTTCTGGATAGCTGAGACACTCTGTGAATACTCTGAACCCCATTTAGAGAATGCTGGTGTAAACTGTTTGCCCATTTCAGCAAGAGGCAGTGATTCCACAGCTGTCTCATGAAGGGTCTTTTGTGTGCTGGGTGTTGGGCAGACAGCTGGGGTCGATACTCTGCCGTCCCAAGCTATGTCATCCCCACTTGTGAATTATAAGCTGCAGTCTCTGCTAGCAGTGGTAGATACTCCAAAGTAGATCAATCATGAGCCCTTTCTGGTTCAATTCCCCGCAGAAAGGAAATCAGTGTGGATATGCTGTCTGCTCTGCCACTGGTTACTTTTTAAATCCTTGTCCAGCTTCAGCCAAATCTCTCAGAGACATTAACAGTATAGAAAATGAGTGGTTATGTAGAAGACAGAGATTCTAATGTTCCCACAGAAAGGAAAGCTACCGTAGGAATTCCTATCCTGCTAGATTCCAGGAATCTGCTTGGGCAAAGGATGTTGCAAACATGACTCATAATTTCTGCTGCTCACAGAACGCCTGTGGCATGTTGAGCCCTATTGGAGCAGGGTTAGAGGGAGCATGCTCAGAGTTTTATGGAGTTTTTAAAATTTCCACTACTAGGTGTTAGTAGAGCTGTTCAGCTGCTAGAATAAACAGCATTTTGAAAATAGTACATTGCTGCACAATATCACAGTACTTTCTGTATTTTTTTACAGTGGGTTTAAGAACTGAGCAGGCAATAAATACAGATCATATTTGACTGTGAATAGCATTTTATTCAGTTTAGGATTAAATTATAAAGCCTATAGTGGAAAAAAAAAGCCCTACAAAAAAGACATACTGTTACACAGTCTTACAGTCAGAAAATTACATTTAACAGCATAGGATATTTCACAGAAAAGAAATCACAACAACAGGACAGCCTGTGTTCCCTTCTCGGAGAGCATGACTGCTCCCAGTGCAAATTTTTTTTTTTTTCTTTTTTTTTTTTTTTTTTTTTTTTTTTTTTTTTGGGGGGGGGTAGGCTTCAGTTTTTGTTTTGCATCTAGGACATATTTGCAGCTCTCTCACTATAAAGTGTGAGTCTAAACAAGACACATCTCTTAAATAACACCTACATCTCCAGAAAAAAAAAGTGCCACGCCTCTGAGCCAGCTTTCTCCCCTCAATTCTTCCTGATCTCTCTGAAAAAATTAATAGAAATTTTTCTACATATGAAAATTTGCTTTATATCAGCAACAGTACAGTTAGATTTTCAAGCTGACATTTCTTCTAACAAATGTCTATTAGCTGTCTAGTCTTGTAGAGGCAAGTGCCTGGCACCGTAACCTCGACCCATTTGTTCATTACTACACTCCAGAAGTAGTTTGCATAAAAACTTCGTAAATTACAAAAGAAAGTCACTAGTGATGAGAGGAAGCATTGCAGAGGGAAAGTAGAGTATCTTGCCGCTGACCATACTGCTACAGATTTCAAGAACTCAGTGGAAAAGCAGATAATTATATAAAAATTAACTTCTAGGTCTATATGGATCTATATGGGTGAATGCTGCTTTTATTCCTGTAGAAACATATCTAGGGAATCATATTCATACTTAAATAAGCACTATTTGTTCCTTGTCCAGGATAGTGGGAAAAAACTGGTTTAGACAGGCAAATACACTCACTGTTCTTTGTTATAAGCTGCATACCTCCACTTCAGTTCTGGTTGCACCACCTTGTCTATCAGCAAGTGAAAATAATGAGCTTGATTCTTGACCAGTTTCCTTGAACGTGCCGTGTGGCAGGTGTGCCCTAAGCATACAAAATTAGGTGTAAATTCATAATATTGCTCATCTTGGAAAATGTATGTTGATAAATGGAACAGGGGCCTGCATTTTGCTCGACAGTGAGCTATGCAGACAGATCATTTCCCCTCTCCCCTCCTGCCCCCTTCTTTGATGGCTTTTAAAGGGACACCGAAACAAGGATTTAAGCAAGGTTTCATTACTGAGAGAAGCATCTGACCCTGAACTAATAAAGCCAGCCAGAGTTTCATTCTGTTCAGAACCGATCAGACATTCTTTTCTAAAGGAGAAAGATTTAAAAAGTAATGCCATACCTTCATAAGATACAGCTTAATTTTATAATAGCTAGTGTGGCCTTCTAAAAAGGCTTAGCCAACTAGATTTTCTGAGCAGGTACCAGGCTAGGAGTGCACACTGTGATTGGAAGAAGTCAGTGTAGTTTTTACATTACTGTGTATTCCATCTGTTTAAAAGAAATAGCTCTGCCCACCACTTCTGCACAGATAACTGAAAATAGAGACTTCTGATGTGTTCCGTTGCTCATAGGGAAAGCAAAACAGAACCATTTTATCCCCCTGAAATAAGATGTGCAAAATGCACATGCCTTACATCTGCAGCTAGAGTAAGCCATGCAGCAGACAAGGCTGTTTTATGTTCACATCTGTACGCTGAGGGAAATAGGTCCCATGTAATCCCTCTCAGTGTGACTACAAACAATATATAAACCTATTGCAGGAATCTCTTTAGATAGATTTTGGTGTCAGTGATGCTCCAGCTGGTGGCTGGTGTTTTTATAGATGCAGGAGACCCCATTATCCAGATTTAAATTTTTACTTGCATTGAATAACTCTTTACACATATTGACTTTAATCGTACAAAGATTTAGGCACATGCTTACACTGATGTATGAAAAACAAGTCTGCAACATGTTGAGATCAATCTTCATGGAATAAAAAACCCAAGCTGCTGGTCAAACTCAAGGTTTTGTTTCTAAAATTATTCTGGAAATATGTGGTGATGCTCACAAGGGTAAGGAAGTTCACCCTTGCTTTATAAAAATTCTGTTTAAAGCCTTCTATCTTTTGTTTCAAGTTTATGCTTTTCTGGAGTTTCTATCACACTGCAAACAATATTTTGTACTCCAGAGTTGCCCGTAGAGAAAACTGATGTTCACAGAGAAGATAACTTAATCTTAAAAATAAACTGACATTTTGACCAGACTTATTGATTGACCATTTTGTACAGGAAGAAATACTTGGAAATAACAAACTTGACGAAATGGCAACTTGTGCTGTGCACATCATTACCACATGCTATAAAGTAGTACTTTAAGAAATATACTTTAGTCCAAGGTTTTTCATAGGAAAGGGTCTAATATTTTCTATGCTGTCCTACACTCACAGTTGTATTATTATAGCCACTGAGTACCTATGTAGGTAACCAGAGGCAATACCAAATGCTATTCATATTAATTTTCCTTTTTGGCACATGATCAGGACAGTACTGTTACTTGTTCTCATAAACTGTATTAGTTTTACTTATTGGAGGGGTTTCTTTTGTTACCAGCTTTGCATCAATCGCCTCTCTGTGCAGTTTCCTGATCTTTCATGCAGCTATAACCTCTTCAACACTATCTTCCTTCAGAAGCTACTGTGCAGATCATTTTTATTACATGCTCAAGAAACAACAGAAGACAAATAGCTGCTTAGGCTATGCCCATTTCTACACTGGAGGCATCTGCACCATTTCATTAATGAAGTGACATCAATGCATGTTTATCTGGGCAAGGCATGACACACACATCTGTGGGTATGCGAGTCCAGGGCATGCAAGCTGACATATAAAGGTCACATCCAGCTCATTTTTTCTGTTTCTGTGACTTCCGAGAGGGGGTGGAGGACAAACTAACAGACGGGAAGCACGTTTACTCTCTCTTGTTTTCAGATCTTGTGTGTCAGTACCCAGCAATGCCAGCCGAATGTGGATTTGGGAGTTGGGGGAGGACGATTAATCACCTTAAACTGCCTTTATTTGGACAGGGGGAAATAATGGTAGTCTTTCAAGGTATATTCCTGAATTACACTAATTTGCTTTTCAGTGCAGAGTGGGACCACAAAACCCTTCTGCACCTAGAGAGTCAGCTGGCTTTACAGAGATCTTTATCTAGAGCAGTTCATGGTAGTTAATAATAAGGAAGGCACTTCAAGTCGTGACACAGTGAGAATTGCACAGGTAAATCAGTCTTCAGAAGCTGATTGCAGGCAAAGCTCTTTTACAGGATACATCTTTCATTATTGATACTAATTCTTTGAATGCCAGACATCTATAGAAAGAGGTTAAGTAAATGGGAAACAGTATTACAGAGAAATAACAGTGAAAAATGTAGGAATGAGAGCAGGTGGTAGAGCCATGTGACATTAGATTTGCCAAGTACAATCTGTATTCTCTCAGGTTCTCTATTATCTACCAAATATTACCTTAACTTCTGAGAGTCCAGGAGAAAAAATGCCTTTGTCCTTATTTTTGCACAGTATTTGCTAATATTTTATATGAATTATTAATTAATATTCTACAGCCCCCTACTTGCAGTCTGCTACTGATAAGCCTAATAATGAGAAACAAAACCACACTAGGTAGTTACACACAGGAATGTTAAGCACAGCTGCTTGGGCAGGCACACGTGTCGCAGTGACTTTGTGCAGCAGGAGTCAAAGGGACAGTAACAACCTTAAAAAGTATAATAAAAGCGAGGCATACTAATGTATGTATGAGGATAATACTTGATTAGCTGATGCATAGTGAAGAATACAAAGGCATGTAACTGGATTTTTCTGAAGGCCTAGATCACAGCTACAACGGCACCGAGTCGGGAGGATGTCAGAGAGCTCCGCGCTCTCTGCCAGAAACGTTTTCTGCCTCGGCTTCTGTGCATCACGCCTGGTGTAAACCAAGCATGAGGGTGGTGTAAAAGGCTCCATCTGCCGTGTTGGCTCAGATCCACTCGACAGAAGCCAAAACCCATGAAAGTAAGAGATGAGAAATCAGAATTGTGAACCCACTTCCTCCTCTCTCCGCTTTGCCTTTCCCCAGTTTGTACTTCTCCAGGAGCAAGAGGAGCTGTGTCTTGTTCTAGATTGCTGCTTGCAAAATGAGGGGATTCAGGGTTCGTCCATCTTCCTCAGCTTCCTCAAAACAAAACAGGAACTGCTAACAATTTAGACTGATGGACTTAAATTTCTTAAAGAGGCAAAATAGTTTCCAAAGAGTGGTAGAAACTAGTCATTTCATCACTTCAGAAAGCCAACATACACTTCCTGTCTGGTTGCTCTGCCCCTGAAGCTGGTTTCAGTTCAATATTCAGAAAATGCCACGCAAATAGTAAATTAAGTGCAAGTTAGAACAGTCCTTGTAACTGCCTGGTGTAGCAAAACACTTCAAGGTGATGCAGTATCTTTCTCAGCAGTAGGAATGCAAAGACTCAGTCTTGTCAGTAGGTTCTTGTTGAGATGAGTACTCTTAGTTGCAGGATTAACCATCCCCATGGAGAACCTGTGCAATGCTGTCTTAGCAGGGTCACAAATTATCAAGATAATTCAGAACCATTGTTTTTTCTTTATTATTTTCTAAACAAAGCTTTTCCTCTGGAGTCATGGTAACTCTTCTTTAACTCTGTCATAATATGATCACAAAATAGACAGTGTCCTTTTACAGCCATATTAATCCCAATCAAGGACAGAAAGCAGTTCTACACTTTCCACGTGGATTTTAAACAGTAAACAAAAGACCTGTGTTGTAGGAAGCATATCATGAGGCTGGAGAGGCTTGGATTCATTCTGGGTAGCAATTCTTCCTCTCTTGTTAAAGAAAACTTACAGAGCAATCTGGTATTGCAAGTCCACACTGACATCTAGTGCTGAAAAAATTGCATTAGCCAGCGAGGAAACAAAGAAGGAAAAACGTGTTGGATTAGGAATGAAAAATCTAAAAATATAGCAAAGCATCCCTCCTGCTTTATGAAAATGTTTGGCAGTTTGTGGGCCTGTCCTGTGGGCAGGAGGTGCTCTGTCTCCATGAACTTGGGTGCTGAGGGGGAATCCCTCGGAGAAATGCACGGGATACTGGGTCTGACTGCCAGACAACATAGCAAGCCCTGCCTGCTCCTGAAAACTGCTCTTGAGGTCATGAGGAATCTTGAGTTGTGACTTACTTTGAGTTTGTTTTGTAGCAACTGCTACTGTAGGACTTGGTCCGGATCAGCGCAACTAATAGAGAACTGCTGCCAATGGCCCAGTAATCTTGATGTTATAAACAAAGACTTCACAAGATTAAAATGTTCTCACCTTCCCATCTGAGAAGAGAATTTCCTGGTACTCTGGAAAGATTCCCTCTATAAGCTGTTTCTAGGGAAGAGGGGCTTTTTTTTTTTTATTAGTGGCTTTTAGTTCTTGATGTTATCTTACCTCCCATTTCAATACAAAACATTCTCATCGTTGTTACGCACACACAAAAATTTGCACTTTACAATATTTGACTGTGCCTTTGAAGGGCAGGCAAAGATTGTAAAACAAAATATTTTTGATTTTTTTAATTTTAATTTCTACCTTCCGTGGGGAAGTAAAAAGTAATAATAATATACAGAATAGCGAATGTTTTTCAGTGTCTTAGCTGCCAGCACAGTTCCTTCCCTGTCACCAGGGAAATGGTGAGATTAAAACCATGTGCTCTGTGTGCTTCAGAAGTGAAATATGCATGTCAGTGTTGTATAAATCATCAAAGGAGACGAGCAAAAGGACAGATCCAAAGCCACCAAGATCAATGGGCTTTTTTTTCCCCCATTAAATCCCATGAGCTTTGGATCAGGTCCCGGCGGATGTCAGAGCTCTGCCAACCCCACTGAGAAACTGTAGTCCAAATGCTGGTGTGCTGTTTGGCAAGGCACAGCTGTGAGGTTGGCAGATGTGTCCTTCATGGAGAGAATCCTGGTGTTGATGAGCAGGATTTCACAGCAGGACCCAGCACAGGGGAGTTCTCCTTTCTCTGCATGGAGGCAGAGCAGGCCCTACCCTGGCAGCGATTGCTGTGTGTGAGGGCATCCTCTCCTTCAGACACACACTGGGGCACACCAGCAAGCTGCAGCTCCTGCTGCCTGGTGCTGCCTGGAGAACAGCTCTTTCCTCCTCCTCCACAGCACAGCAAGCAACAACTGGCAGGATTTAGCCTGTGCTGCCTTGCGAGTGTGAAAGCCTCAGAAAAAAATTGTAGCTTTTGTCCTGTACATAGTACCCTTCCTCCCCTTATAATCAGAATCAACCCAGGTGATCAGACATAATTTCCTCTGTCAGTTTTTGCAATTTTTAAATTTTTTCTGGGAAATAATGATACAGAAGTAAGCATGTTGTCACATCTAGGCTGCATTTTTTTGCCCCCATATCTTGTAATCAACAACAGTATGCAGGTTTTAGAAATGTTTCAGACTTTTGTGTCTGGGCTGGACAGATTGGGATGTGCAGAAAGGACTGGCAGACCCAATTAGACAATAAATAGCATAAGTAGCTGTCAAAAAATAAGGCTAAAGCAGGAGAAAGCATGTGGCATCTCTCACTAGATAAGCTAGAATGATTGGCATATTCAGTCAGAAACAGTTATTTTCTGATTTAATGGGGGCTTAAGACAAATTGTCTCGCAGCTGAGACCATGCAAATCAATCATTAAAATGTCAGGTTAGAGTCTGATGTCAGTTAAAATTCCATTAATATCAGTAGAATTGCACCAAATTTATCCATCCAAATTTATAGGGTGCAAAATTTGACCCGTAATTATTATTAGGAGCAAAAGCATGCAAAACTGCATCACATGTCTAGAATTTTCTTGAAATAAAAAGTAATAGAATAGTAAAGCCAAGAATGTAGAATAGACTAGAGCAGAAAACAAAAAGAAGGAAAAAAGAACAGGAACTGGTAAAGGAAAAGGAGAGGAAGGGGACGATGGAAAGAAGAAAGAAAAAGGGAAAGAGAATGAAAGACTGGAAGAAATGCCAAGAAAAGAATGAAGGAAATTTCCCTGATGAAATTTAAAAACATGGGAAAAAATTCCAAATGTATATTAATAACATTGAATTCAATCACTTCAACATTACTGTCATCATATCACATTCCCCTCCATCCTTTCCCTTTCTGCTCCCGAGAAAACCCAAAGCACATGCAATCTGGTGGCAGTGATTTATTCAAGAAGGTGCCACTATCATTGTAAAGGTGACTAGTTTGCAGAGCATATTTGGTGCTGTGATTGAGCGTCCAGTACAAACACAGTCAGCTGACATTAGTTCCTAAGCCTTTAGGAGCATTCAGAGTGTGTGGAAATCAACGTTTTTTTCTGTGTGGTACTAGGCAATAACAGATACATTCCCAACTAAGAGCACCGGCTTGCTTTGTGCAGAGCATTATCTGTTTGAATTTCAAATATCTGGGGGGAGGCAGTGAGTTAGGTTGAATGGTAATAATTTAGTTTTCGGTGCTTGACATTAAATTCCCCACTTGATCCTTTGCCTTCTGCTTAGGAGTGGGGTTCAGTGGAGGGAACACTCCTGTTCATATAAACAGAGTGAGTTGGGGCTACACCTACAGCCCAGGTCAGAGAGCCTCTGCAGCCTCTTGGTGACTCAGGTCTTGACATATCCCCAATCTGGGGTGAAAGAATAACTTTTGTAAAGCAGTAGATCGGTTTTACAAACAGTAGCTGCCCACAAGACAGGAATGACAGAGTTTTGGCAGTGTGCAGACCCATGCAGCAGCAGATCAAGCTGGGGGGGCTGACACAAGTACCAACCTTGCCTCATCATGCTGCCCTCATCTTAGGGGCTGGCATCCTTGCCTGGAGCTGACAGAAGGATACAGACAGCTTGACGTGTTAGAGTAAAGCAAAAAATATGTCAGTCAGGAGCAGTGGCAGTTCAGGAGCAGCTGTGTGACCCATCAACACCCTCCCCTGTGAGGCTGGGAGAAGGGGTGGGACAGCCCTGCTTTAATCCATTGCCACATCCAAGTTAATATCCTGATACTTCAGAATTTGGCTATGAACAGCCTCTAATTCAAGCTGGCTGTCCTCAGCAACAAAGAAAAATGTAAATGCACAATGACAGTTATGCAGTGTGGTGTGTTAGACAGTGACAATGGAGGAAAAGAATGCTTTAGAAAATTCACAAATACGTGGTAAAACCCCTAGAACTGAGGAAGCTGAGGAGCCTGTTTTCTGTTGGTTTTCTTTTTTTTTTTTTTTTTGCAGCTCCTTCATTATATTTGGAGTAATTCTCCTTGCCTTTATCTGAAAATGGTTCTTTCCAGAATCCTTTCAGACTTCAGACTTCATTTAAATTGATGATCTGATCGTTTGCTCTGTCTGACAATATTACAGTGCAGGTTTCAACAGCTGTAACCCACCTGAACTGATGTGCCTCTACTAATAGCGATCAAACCAGGGCTTCGATTCAGGTCCCTATTTGCAGTGGAGGCTGAAGGAGAAATGTTAATGCAATTCCATTTTTATGAAGGGCGTTTTGCAAAGGGAAGAGAAAAAGTCAAACTGAAAAAGGATGCTAAAAATTATTAAAAATATGTTGTTAAATCAAAAATTATTTACATGAAGGATACTGTCCCAGTGGAAAAAAGCTGGAAAGACAGTATATTTTCCCAGAAGAAAAGGAACAAAAGGAAAGGGGGTACAATGCTTGAAGAACAGCAGCATAGGTCAGAAGAAAACTTGTCCTTGTTTTTCAGCTATCTGGCTTAATTATTTGGGCAACTTTTAAGTCAGTCTAGTCTCTAGCTAATTCAGTTCCTCCCCTTCTACTCCCTTCCTCTTTATCATTTTGTCAGGATAAAACACATTACAAATTGCAAGAAGCTCAAACAGTGAGTAAAAGCATGTTAATAAGCACAGAAGGTCAATACATTTTGTACTATATCCTTATGATAAGAAGAGCTTTGGAAACACTGAACTATTAGAGAACTCATGGTATCCAAGTTATGCAAATGCCAGTCACAAAAAACCCATGTCACTAATGCTCACCTGCTAAGCAGAGCCATGAAGCACAGAGTATGCAATAAATATTTCTGAAAAAATCCCTTGTAAGTTCATCTACAATTCCTTGGCTCTGAAAAAAATGAGTGAGAGAAATACATTGTCATGTAGGGATTGTGGCGGCCTGAGAAGCCACTTTTGAATTCACCTGGCGATTTATAGATATGACCTGTACTAGAGGAAAATAGATAAATACTTTTTCTGATCAGCAGCTGACGTAAACCAAATGTATTTACTGCCAATGCTGCACAATTAATCACAAAATCCCAGAAATCAGATGGTACAGAACCTACTGGTTTTTGCTAATATTGCTGTAGGGTATATATTAGGGCTTTCTCAGGTAAGAAATTAATTCTTATTAAAAAGTCTTGTGGGCATCAAAACAGAAGTAATGAGACAAGAATTAGCTGGCAGTCCAGAGGCAAATGGGGTGGGGAGGTCTATATAGAACAGCTTCTTAACAAACGGTAGGTGAAAACTCATGAGAAAGGCGGAGTGTGCCAAATGGAAACAGCTTTGCCTGTTGCCTGAAGAGCCTTTCACCCCATTTTAGAGAGGTAGGGTGAAACATTGTCAAGGCTGATCTGTCCCACAGATAGGCAGTAAAGAATTTGTTCTGTCTCTTTATTAGTTTGCTAACCGAGCTGACTGCCAATTCAGACCGCTGGTGGAAGTCTAATTATCATCCCTGTTGTTTTCATTATAAACTGCTATTCCTTGGCGGTTTTTAAGGCCTTTCTGCGTGTGGTTTGGTCACAGAGGTAGCAGAGCTAGATTGATTTAGAAACAGATTTAACCAGACTGGTGCTGAAACTGCGGTTAAACTAGCCCGACATACCTCTCCACCTCATACTAAAAAACACACATGCTAAAAAACCTGCCCTTATATTTACCAGAATTAAACATAACTGGAATTACGTCAATAGTCTTTGCAGAAAAATCTCATTAAGATGCTTCTTTGAGAGGCATATGATTAATCTGGAATCTCATAATGACACTACAGCCTGGCTCACGTCCAAGGTGCAGGTGAATTGATCAACATTTGCGAGAAATCCTGAATTATATTCCAAATTTTGGTTTTCATGGAGCTCAGAAGAGCTTTTCCCTATCCTCCTCTTCCAGATCAGGGATATGCCAGTCTCCCAGTTCTATTGGTTAATAAAGATCTGAAAGCATAGCTGTTACTGAGAGGTTTACATGTGTTTCATGTACCTGCAAATATGCCTGAAAAGTGAGAACCTGAAAGGACATACAGCAGATTTCTGTAAACAGTAGTGCCTTATGCTGGTTTTCAAAGAAACATGGTGGATTTTAAGGCTTTTTTTCCCCTCCTTAAATCAAGGAGGTTATAGAAAGGGTGATTTGTTCCTCTTCTTCTCCACAGCAGGCTGTGCTTTTGAAGGTCTTCCAGAGTACTTGCCAAAAAAGTGTTTATTACCTACTTGTTCAGGTCTTTGGAGGGCAAGAATATATTATTTTGGAAGGTGTAGTAACATGGTTACAAATCCAGCATGCTGTGTGGCTATTGGTGTAGGTAGACTTCATAAAATGCTTCCAGAAAATGTTTTGATAGTCGCAAGAAAAGAGTTGGAATTGATGAACCGGGTTTTCCCAGGCCACGTTGTTCAGCTTTAGCCCCTCAGGATCTGTCTCCACTCTAGATCTAATCCAAGTGAGCAGCAGACCCAGCCAGAGCCACGCTGCAGGGCGGCATTCAAGTGCCCTCACCCATCTCCGTCCTAGTGCTCCTTCCTGTGAGAGAGGATGGCAGGAGAACAGAGATGGAAGGACTGTACAAGCACTTTGGTTATCAACTGTGTTTAGTGTCAGAGCTGCTGTGGCTGTATCCCACAGCTCTCAGCCTTATACTCTAACCCAAGCTGTGCTGTCCTTTGTTTCCAATGAATCTCGGGTCATAACTGGAAAACCCTAATTTTAAACGCTTTTCTTGCAAAATGGCGCTCTGCACGTTGCCACTGTGACTGTTGACAGCAGAGGAATTTAAGGTTATAACCCAGCCTAGTGCAGTGCAAAGGATTCACTTGGATGAGCTGGTCTGTATTTGTTGCCACATTTGGACATAGCACCCAGCTAGGACCCTGAGTGAATCCTCAGGGATCACAGAATCACAGAATATGCTGAGTTGGAAGGGACCCACAAGGACCATCGAGCCCAGCTCTTGTCCCTGCACAGGGCACCCCAACAATCCCACCACGTCCCTGAGAGCATTGTCGAACACTCCTTGGTCTCTGGCAGGCTTGGGGACGTGACCACTGCCCTGGAGAGCCTGTTCCAGTGTCCAACCACCCTCTGGAATGGTTGGCCCCTCAGTACTGACAAGATGTCCAGAGAGAGACCGACACCATTTTTCCTGGCATTACTAACTTATCAACATCTGGCTGCAATGGTCCTTAAGCTGTTTGAGGGGTTTGACCCCAAAGGCACGTGTGGCTCTTCCCACTCTCATCTGTTTTCTGCAAACCTGGAAGGGCAGTTGGAGGTTCACAGGCTCTGCCTCAATATCTTTTTCCTCCTGAAAGCCCCTGTCCCGAAGTGCTGGATTTAAACAGCCCAGGCGAGGAACTCCTCAGTTTCTCAGCTCTTTGATTAACCTCATTTGTGGCCTGACCTCTCTTTGCTGTCAGATCTGCTTTCACTTTTTATTTCCTCCCAAATGTGACCCTGATATTTACAACTTCAGAAATAGAAGTTTAAGTAACTTCAGGAAATTTAGAGATTAGCAGTCTTGGTGGAGAAGTGTTTAACTTCCAGCAGAGAGGGAACATATCCCAAATGGCCTGAGGAAATCAATCTCTTTCTTCCTTACAATTCCTTATCTTGCACGTGTGACATCCGATCTCGTGTTCATCCAGAAACATGTTCTCACCAGTCAATCCCTTTTTTCTATATGCTGTTACTATTCACGTATCAATAACGCTACAGAATTAACATATTCATATAAGATGGATTTTTCACAGTGTTTCTTATATACTATTTCCACTAAGCACAAGGTCAGATTATATTTCACCAAAAGCACTTTAAAACCAGGTTTGGTTTTCAGTTCTTGAACACATGAGTTACCCCCAGCATTTTTCTCTCCTACCCAAAGCAAACCTTGATAATCGAGGGTCTTCTTGCTTGACGCAAACCTGCAAACACCATTTATGTTGGATGACTGGCCTTTGAGCCACACGTACACAGATGTCTCATCTTTCAACATTTAGCCTGAACCAGGGCAACAGAAAAACGGGGGATCATCTCCTCTCCTCATCTGTCTTCTTGTCACGGCTTGCTGCCCTGCTGATAGGTTACTACCCAGACACGTCCACCACGCCCCAGGCAGTGCCCCTATCTCAAGAGACATCTATGAACCATTTGTAGATCCAAAGCGAATCCATTTTAGCGTATATGGATATGCGTTATCCAGCCTACCCAGGGTGAATTTTAATTGGTGCATAAGCGCTGTGTAATCATTGTTTTGTGTGCTATTTACGCATGTTTTATAAAGATACCGCCCTCTGCATAGCTGGGGTGTTGCTCCATTTGTATGGTAATGAATCAGTATTAAGGGGGCCTTTTCTGCTCCGCTCCTGGCCCGGCCCTGGTCCCTCTGATAGCTGAGCAAGGCCCCCAGGAGCAGAGCCGCTAATGAAGGTAGGGGAGATGAGGACAAAGAGCCCCGCCGCACCTATTCACGGAGAAATCTGCATCTGAAAGTGCCTGCTGGAAATGGGCGCGCTGCCAAACAGCAGGGAGAAGGGGGACGCTCTGGAATATAAAGGAGGGCATACTATTGTCTTTTTCCGTCTTTAAGTCACCGGTTATTCGTTAAAAAAAAAAAAGAAAAAAAAAATAAAAAAGGAAACAAACAAGGGGAACGGTTTGATTTGGCAGCTGCTCATTTTATACCCATATCCCAGCCAATGCAACACCTTCTCTCCCACCAACCTGCCTGCTGCTGGTACTCTTCTATTACTGCAAGCATTCTCCTCTTCCCCATCTCCACAACCATTCTCCTGTCCCGTCTCTCCCTAAGAGTCTCCACCAACAGCTGATGAATGTGCTGGATCTACAGGATCTACAGTTGCCCCAGGATGCAGCAGTCCAGGCTGTGCTGTCTGAGCACGCAGGTGACTTAAGCACTCATTTCCAGGGCTCACTTTCTTCTGGGGAGCGTAGGTTATGCAGTTGAGCACGATGCCCACAGCTCAGGTCACAGCAACCACCATTGCTCAGCAGCCTTTGCTATTCCAGTTGAATGGGTTTTATTTTACTCTTTCTAAGCATGCTGCTTTTGCAGCTCTGCCTCCACCCATTCCTTGTCCCCTTCCGTGGGGAAGGTGCCACGGTCTTTCCCACTATAGTCCCTCTGCATGCCCTGCTGCCTCCAAAAAAAGAAAGCTTCCTCCAAGAGACCGTGGCAGCCTACAGGTCCTGATGTTTAATGGCATCCCGTGCTGAACACAGGCCAAAACACACAGCTCGCATCAGAAGAGAGAGCGGGAAGCAGAGCAGCAGCAGCAGAAGGTTCATCAGTACTCACATTCACAGGGGACAAACTGCAGCGGGAGCCTGGATGACAGGTAGGAATGGCATACCCAGCCAGCATCAGTGGATAGCAGAATGCTGGAGCAAAAGCCTGTGGTGTCCCTCCCCTACTCCCTCTTTGGTAGCTAGGCTGGTTAATAGGCAACAGCCCTCCCTCTGGGAAAAAAATATAAAAGGATTATATGTAGGCCTAGAGTGAAAGAGTTCCACTGGGAAAGACTACCTTCCCCCAGCAACCCATAAATTATGCTGAGCTCTAACCCTGGTGTTCAGCATGGTGGGAGGAAACCTTCAGGCCCCTCAGTGCAAGTTTGATAACCGTGTGTGAATCACATGCCAGGGGACCTGGGCTGAGAACCTGCTATCTAAATCTCAGCTTCCCCACTGCCAGGAGCGTCCCAGCTGAGGCGCGTCCAGGATTCATCTGCAAAGACTAAGAAAGAGAAGGAGCAGTGATTGACATGGTAATACAACATCTCCCATGCAAAACTGCCCTCAACCCCCTCCAGCATTTTCATAACCAAATACACCCCTTGTTTTGCACTGTAAAGAGCATGGGAATGAAATGTGATAATGAGACGTAACGAGATGCACGTATGAGACAAGCTGTGGACAGGCAGTGAACGTAAAAGGAGACATGTACATGTGCACATACGGGAGAAGTGGCAGATAGGCACTTTCTTATAATCTGGCAACAATAATCATGACAATAACTGAGGTCTGTTTTAATTTTCCATCCTCCATGCACTTTTGTGTCTCTCGAGAAAAGAAGCAAATGACCAAATTGCAAACCGTCACTTGCAATGAGCAAATGACCAGGAGCAAATGAGGCTTTCTATTCAGATTCTTGTAACTAAAGTCCAGTGAGCCCTGCCAAAAATGTCCACTAATATCCACTTATATCATCAGGCAAGTTTATTTCATCTGTCCTCCTGCCCCTGGTATTCTGTATCTTTTTCTTTATTAAAAAGGAGAATGCTGCATGGAAAGCCCACAAGAATGCACTTTACAGAGAATATTGGTAAATACCAGTTCAGAATTTCCTTTTCATAATCCATGGCACATCCAGTGCTAAAAGCTGCTTTCACTTTATCAGGAATCAGAACCAATGCCAGACCTGCCTCTGTTTCTTACACTTGCAAAATTAATACCAGTAAGCTTCATCTCAGATAGGACTTTGAGAGATTGTCTGGCAGATATTTTCAAATGATAAATAATAGGGGGGAAACAATACTGTCTGGACAGTGTACCAGCTGAAAAAGAGGCAATATTGATTCACAAAACTCTTTTCTAATTATTCACATACTGCAACTACTCAGCATGAGAGGCAAAAAAAAAGTTATAATCTATCCATGTCCTCCTCTTTTTGGACTGTTCCTTGCACTGATTTCAGCAGAGGAGCGTTCTGGACTGAAATCCTCTAGCTTTTCTACTTAAAGGAACTCAAAGGCTGCACAAAATGTTGCAGGTTTTCTGACTCTTTTGCAGTAATACTTTTGTCGTGCCTTTTTGTGAGGCCAGGGATCCACAGCAACAGCCCTTTAACTGAAAGCCTGTTGTAAACTGAACCAACAGTAGCAGATGCAGAAACAGATTTCCCTTGGGAAATAACGTCAAGTCAGTCTGACAGCTGTAGTGGCAAGTACTAGCAATGTTCATTGCCCTTGTAAATCTTGGGGATAAACACCCCTAACATGTCAATGACTGATGGTGGAGACTGAGTGGAGTGTAGGTGTTGTAGTACGCATTTTAGATTCCTGCGCTCTCATTGTGCAAAAATTTCCATGAATGATCATTTATATTGGGCAGGGTGCAATTGCCTATGCTGTGTCACAGAGCTCGTGGGCAGGCAGTGCTGGGGTGGGTGCAGATGCTTCTATGTGAACATGTCATGATGATCAGTGTTCACTGATTCTTTTACTCCCTTGTATTTGTTACTGTCCAGGTGAATGCTTCCTCTTATTGAAGCAGAAATTGTTTATGCGTAGCGCAGTGCCAAGAGCCGTGCAAACATTAAAATGTGGATATGATTCACTCCTGCTGATGGAAGCAAACCCATGGCATAAGAGAAGGAAATTATTCTGTTTCTTTCCACCATGGCATGGATGGCTCTATAACAGGCTTGAGGGATTTCTAGTCTGGCTTTGCTCCCTATTGGAAAGAACATTTACTTTGCTTCCCCTGCTGCAGCCTTGCAGAAGTTGGGCTGGCTGCACACCCTCTTCTGGGCTGAGACGTGCCTGTCTCATGACAATGAAGCCTCCCTCTAGGCAAATTTTTCCTCTCAGCCAACCTTCCAGATACCATCTTTTTGCCCTTTTTGCATTAGAGGGCAAGGAAATTACTGATGGGACATCAACAACGAGGGGAGTTTCATCGTCAAAACCAGTAGCCCACTTTTCATTGTTAATTTTTACTCATGCCTGGATCATCTTGCAGTGGTTTCTATGACAACAGAAAAATTATTTCTTAACATAAATCAAGTTTGTCAGACTTATACTTGTGCATTGCACTTGCTGAAGGCTAGAAAAGCAATTCTGAGACCAAAAGCAGACAAACTGATCAGCTCTATGAAAATGGAGCTACCAAGGATCTAAAATAGAAAAGATTCCTTGTTTTCATAGGGAAATTTCCTCTTAGTATTGCATTGTTGTTGTTCTTTCATATTTTGAGAAAGAAAAGCATGGAATAGTGAATATCGGAATTAATATACCTATGTTTTAAATGCAGACACTTTGGGACAAATCAACTGTCTTTCCAAGAAAAGAAGTGTGAATATTCAGTACAGAAACAACATAGGAGAAAGAAGACAAGAGAAGATTCATAGGAGCTCCTTTTTAGAAAATGTAAAGGGGTTTCTGAAAATCACATTCTATGCCACTTTGATGCATGGGTAGTGATAATAGTTCTTGGTAACCTGGTCCCCAGAATGCAAAATCATAAGTTTACCTTTTACTTTCACATTGTTTCTCATCTTGCTCTCTGGCATCTTTTTCTTAGCCCCTGAAAGTATAGTTAGCATTGGCAGATTGCAAACACTCTTTTGCAGGCAGTTCATCCCTATGCCATGCATTTCTGCTGCACAGCAAATAGCCTTTTAAAATAGTTTGAATTTTTTTACAAGACTGAGTGATGAATGGTAGCACCCCACATCTGTTTAATTTAGAATGATCATGATTTTTAGTGACTGCAAAACCCTTCCAGAAGCTTGGTGCAGTTTGTTGTATTGGTATAAGCTATTGGTTCAAGGCAGTGGGTTACTCTTGCTAATGTAAAATTGGTGGTTAACAGGCTGTTTCAGTTGAACTGTCTCTGACCAAAGGGGGTATCCTGTTCATCCTGTGGAAGAGAACAAACTCCACCCCTGGATGTGGAGAATGGGCTACGGTATGAGTATGGACAAGCATATTGCCTTCTGTCCATAGCACAACTCCTGTTTGTCTCAAAGAGAGCTTCATAAAATGAGCCAAGGCAAAACCTCACCTTTTGCTGCAGAAGGTAATGGATTGTTTATTATCCCTTCACTCTTTTAGTATTTCATTCAGCGGAACTCAGTAGGAGTGATTTCTCTTCCCTTTCTTCCCATCTTCCTTTCTCTGTTTCTGCTCTACTTCCTTCTTGGCATCTCTCCTTTCTTCATCCTTCTCCTTCCAGCAATTCCAGGCCCAGCCTCAACTGCATCTTGGCTTCATTTCTATTCCTCTCCATCTGCTAAAATGTATTCATGTATTATGTATCAAATGTTGACATTTATAATGTTGTCAATAAGGTTTTGAGTCAAAGCCTGAATAGAAACAAGCAAATTGGGCAGCATTTATATCTCATCAGTATAATTTCAGGCTATTTTTGGACTGAAGGAAGGAAACACTGCACAGTTTGGACCTACTGGGAAGGTTTCCTGAACAACCATGATAGATAAGGGCAATTTTTGTACTTTAATGGAAGTACAAATGCCAAAGAATATGGTGGTTCCATATGGTTAACTCATGGATCAAGGTGACCCAGCATTTCAAGAATCCTGTATCAAAGTAAACATATGCCACTGCAGTGGAGTGAATGTGCAGGCCTTTTGGAACATCCACATACACACATATGCATGACTGGCAGTGGGGTCGTGTTCTTAAAGCTGTAACTCCACAGCAGTTTAATGTATAATCTAAAGTGGGGTTGCCCTCTGTCTTTCCTTACATGCTCTTTCCATTCTCCTCTTCTCTTTGTGTGATCATACCAGCTGAGGGGGAGAAACCAGCAACTCATTTCATGAGGGGTGCAGAGGGGGAAAGAAGCCTTTACTTCCAGTTTAGCTCTCCTACTCACTGCAGGATTAGGTACGGCTTTTGCCAGTGTGAGGGAGAGGTGAAAAATCCAGTCAGCAGTGTCGTGGGGCAGGTACTCAAGAGGTAACAGCAACCTTGGTCAGCTTAGACTCTGACAGAACTGCAGATTCAAGTGGGGATTTTGAAAATCTCAGGCATGACTTTGCTGTATCCATAAAAGCACGAGAGGTCTGTCAGACTTGCTTCAGAAGCATTGTGGCATTAGGGATGCTTAAATTTACAGCCTTGTTTTCCATTTCTTGCTTTCGATGTATTGATTGCTACTCTTTTCTCCAAGCTGTTTGCTATGCATCACACTTTGATTTTAGGAGAGGTCTCAGACAGCTCTGGATATCTGGATTAGACAAATTTCTCCTGCTCTACAGATTTATTTGATTTATGTTTATGGGATGCCCATATCTGACTGTTTGGATATGAACTCCATATACACCAGAATAATTTGATTGCAAGTACCATAGGTCTTCCAATTACAAGATGTTACTATCAGATGGAGGCAAAATATCAGGCACAGCACCAGTCAATGCTTATTTTTCCCAAAATGCGATTTTTTTTCTATTTCACCCAATAAAAGATTCAGCACTTGGAAGAAAGGGAAAAAAATATGATAGAAATCCTCAGGCGTGATTTCCTCTTGGTAAAAAAACAACTGAAATGAACTGAAATTCAGCTTCTCCAATAACATGACGAAATAAAGTAAGAACTAGGCGAGGTAGACTAAAAAGTACATGGCTGAATCTGGAAGGAACCGAGGTGAAAAGAGGTTATAAGTGAGAAGATAAAAAACAATGGTTTTCTGAATGCTTCAGGTAGTCAAAGCCCTGCACAAATACCCAGCTGGGTGAACTGTGTCCCCTTTGCGCTTTGATCTTGGTCTGCAAATGATTCATGGCATTCACTGACCCACTACGCCAGCTTGCCAGTCAGTTAGTAGGGAATCACAGTTCCTCTTTTTTGCATTCCGTCCTTGTTTTTACTTCATTCAGTTAATCTCTCAGTGGTGTATTTGCAAGTGTGAAAGAAGCAGCAGTGAAATGCAGAAGAGGTCTCTCTCTGTGTACGGCCCTTCTGCCACCAAGCCTTTGTGTTTAAATGTTTTCTCTTGTGTTTGGTTCTTGCTGCTCCCGATCTTTTAAAATGTATCTCACTTTTTCTATTCATTTTACTAACACAGACTCAACCAAAGGACACCCTCCAGGGCAGAAAAAGTTCTGTTTTATTTGCTCTTAGAGGTCACCTACCCTGAATATTATATTCACAATTTATTTTTAAATTGCTGTTTATCCACTCTAAGTGGTTCGACCCATACATCATGTCCTAGAAAAAGGACCTGGCCTTAAAACACTCTGAGGACCACCCAAGAATTGCTGAACATTTCCCACTTCATGAGAACTGCAGGCTCAATGTAACCCCCTGTTCTGTGCCTTAACTCTTCTGGAAGAGCAGGACTGAGGCTTCACCCTGATGCATCTGCTTCCCACCTTTGCTGTTTGCTAAGCATCAGCTGACAGGTACCAGGCAGACCAATGCATTTCTTCAGGTGTGTCTCGAAGAGAGAAGAGCTCAGCAGCACTTCTTCATACTTAGAACAACCTCCTATAGCTGTCCAGTCAAAGGGAATTAAATGTGGGAATATTTGCAGGAAATTTCCAAATCTCACTCCTCAGTAGGTAAGCACAAGTGTTTTTGGGAGCGTTTTGTATCAATCAGAAGAGTTTACAGTTTAAATGTCTCATTCTGGTGTATGTGACATCCATGACTTTCCATCAACTACAGGATGATCCTGTGCCATCATAGGATGATACTTGTCTGTCCTAAAATGGGGGCAAACCTTCTTCTCTCAGGAGGTGAGTTCAGAAATGGAGCCAACCTACACGTGACTCACAGGAAGTAGTGTATTATTTAGTTTCCCTTTATTATTTATAGTCACCAAGACCCATTAAAGCTGTGAACCTGCACAAATGTTTGCCAAACTGGAGCTGTATTCTTTTAACTCACAGTGCACCTGGCAACACAATCCAACGTCACATAAACAGACACCTGAGGGTATTGTCAGGGGGAAGAAAGTGATGTTGTGAAGTGATTTCAAAAGGAATCAGAAGTGTTCAGTCATGAAGCTAATATTTGGCAAGGGAAAAATGACAGTCTATAGAGAACACAAAATATATTTTCAGAGGATAGTGAATGGAGAAGGATATAAGAAAGCTGTGCCAGATGGCAGAACGAACAAATGAGAAAATAAACTGTACCACTCACTGGAATTTTACATGGCAATACATCTTCTAATGGGCTGTAATCTCAGCTAGGTAGGCTGGAATAACTCCATTAAAATCCGTGAACTCAGCAAGTCCAGCTGGGGACACGGAGAAAGACGTGTCTTTAGCAAGCCCTTTTGTTTAAGCCACACTTTGGTGCTTTCTATGCTGTTTGTTTTCCCCTTGTAACACACTAAGGGCCAAATTCGTTTTCCAAGGTTGTCCAGCACCCAACCCTATCAGCATCATTGCCGTTCCTGTCAGAACCAGCACGGGGAGAAGTGCAGCAGACTGGAGAAAGGTGCCCATGCTGGTAACAAATGGTAGCCAGACAGGAAGAGACTAGAGCCTCAAAGCAGCCCTCTGGGCTGGCCTGCCCTCGCCAGGACTGGCAGGACAGCCCAGGACTGGCAGGGCCAGGGGTGCTCGGGCAGGCGGCGCTCCCAGGGAGATGTTACGCCTCATCTCCTCTGCAGACCAGCTGCTTCTGCTCCTCCATTGTTTCCAGGGGAGCCAGGAACAGGCAATTACAAACCTGCACGCACGCTGGCCAATCTGTTGCCCCATTAGATCCCTAGATCTGCCCTCTCTATGTCTAATGGAGTAGTGAAGTCTCACACAGGGCACTCTGCATTCAAAGCACGTGAGCAATTTTAAAGGAAGAGCAAAGCTTTTGGCAAGAAAGAACTTTAAGGGAGCTAAAAATTTTATTTTTTGGCATGTGAAACACATGCTTGTGATGAAATGACCTAGTCATATGCAACCAAAAACTTGCAGAAAATGCTAAGCACAGACCACTTTGTAGGGAAACAGGTCTCCTGTGAGCTTGTGCAGGTTTTGCTTATATTTTCCTTTGGCAGCATGGATGCAAGAGAGGAAAACCACCTGATTTGTTTTTCCCTCCAACTTATTTTCCCAGACCTCTGCAAGTCAGAACACACCACAGAAAAAATTCTGGAGCAAAGATCAGCTACATCAGATGTCCAGGTAAATGGATACCTTGGCTCAGAAAGCTCACTGTTCTCAAAATGAGTCACTCTAGTTATTCCCTCCCTCAGATTGCAAATGACATTTATTGAGATCTTCTCTCTATCTTTTACCCATCATCAAATGCCCTTCAGCCTTGTGGGCAACACCAAATAAATATGACCCTGTCAAATTATGGGTTAAGAGGAAAAGCCTAGAAGAAAAGCAAGGGCTGACGTAAGTACACTGCCAAGCAGTCCCTATATTCATCAACTAATCTCAGGCAAGCCTCCTGAGATGTTTATCAAGTTAAATGCTCAGTTCCTTTCCTTATTTTCCCTTTTTTCCTGTTGCCTTTGGATTTGCTACCTATTCAGAATAGCTGTCTTGTAATAGTTGTCTTGGTAAATAGGAGTACTTGGGAACCACGTGCTGGCTCTTCTGGCTGACTTTTCCAGAAGAGTTCCATTCCTGAGCACTGCAGTTCAGGAGCAAAGCATTATGAATTGAGGCTTAATGAGCCCGTTATTCAATTCCTCTCTACATACAAGATGTCCTAATTTCTGAACAATGTGGACAGTTGCTGAGTTATTTTGGCATAGTGAGGGCCTCTCTCTGGTCCTCCTCACTATGATTATAACCATAAGAACACAAATATTAAGGAGCTGTTAGCTTTCCAGCATTTTTCTGCAACACCCTCAGAAGTGACCAGGAGCATTTTTTTTCCAATGAACAGTCACTTATTGCTGTCAGTAGGGAACCAATGAGTTGTTCCTCTGACTTGGCAGTGAAGGGAGACACAGGAATAACCTCGAAAGCAATTTTTAGGTATTTTCACTTTTTAGGGCAGTATAGTTGTGTGTCCTAAATGTCCTCTTCAGGTCAGCTATGCCCGTTTGTGTTTGTGCTGGAATGGTTAAAGCAGTACAGCTTGTGGGCACAAGCAGTTATTAACCTCTGAGAGAATACAGAAGAAGAACCTCTGCTGGCAAGTTGTAGCCTGAACCTCCTGCCACCTGCCCGTGCCTGCTGCACCAGGAGGAACCTCGAGAGAAGGACGGAAGGCAACTGGGTTTCAACAAATCACTTTTCTGTCACTGTGGAAATCCTTTTTCAGAGCCTGTAGAGAAGAACAGATTTGAGCAGGCTGCTCAGCTCTGCTTCCTCACTCCAAAGGTACCTGGGAGCCTCATCAAAACTGGGAGGTTTGAGAAGAAACTGTGGTTCAAGTGATTTTGAAAAGCTCTGGGCAAGGAAGCCTCTTTTCCAGTGAACTCTCTTTTCTCTACATGTGCATTTATCCTGTCTTACAGGCTGGAATTATAAATCTTAGTCAGAAAGGTAGTTTTCTGAATGAAAATCAGTCCTGAGACTAAGGAGGAAAAGGTTGGCATCCTCCCCTTAGTCAATGGTAGATGATAGGTATCTTCCAAAAGCCTTTCAGCCCACCAAGCTTACACTCCTTTTTTAGGATGAGATGATTGCCCCCAGTGGTGTACAGGTCTCCACAGGCTATAGAAATAAACTCTGCGTCAAGTTTTGTGTAGATGCTTGCCATCTAGAAGATTAAATTTGCGTAAAATGAATGTTCTCCTACATGACAAGGTTTTGTTAGTACTTTGGACAAGATCACCACAGATTGACCCAGCTTGGTCGCTGTAACCCCTCATTTGGTATTGCAACCTCCGTTTCTTGGGCACTGCCTTTCTCCAGTGGTGCTGTAAGAAGCCTAAGGTTGGCTGTTCTGGATCGCAGAAGTCAAAACCTGTCTTTCCTTTTTCCCCTTCAAATGACCAGGGCTGTCAAACCTTGTGTTGGAGATAGCATTTTAACCCCAAAATAGTTTTCATTTTTTGTTTAAACATACATTTCTTTGCCTCTGCTCAAGCTGCCTGTGTGTCAGATTTTGGCAACCACAACATGAAAAGAACTGAGTGGGACTGGGACCAGAAGAGATTGCTGTGCCACAAGAGAGGTCATGAGTGTCTTGGGGACAAGTCATGCTCCTTGGAGGTAACTGAGTTCACCAATTCTGCTGGAACATGGTAAGACAGGGATGGGTGGGTGTTACCAGCACTGGAAGCCAGATTTGTGATGTATATTTAGTTGCATGACACCCAGGCATCATTTGCCACTGAGAGGTACCCTATCCATGCCTATATTATTTGTGAGTTTAATCTTTATAACCTAATTTTCAAAGATAGCTATCTCCTCCAGCCCCAGGGACTAAAATTGTACTTTGGGGGATTTACTTCCTGTGAATTCTTAAATAATTGCCCTGTTGATTACACAAGGGGGAAATATTGCTGCTGTATGTAAGAGCTGTGGGATTGGACTCTTGAGGGTTAAGATTCTCCTGGCTATGATCATCTTCCCTGTTTGGTCAGCTCCAACAAATTGAAGACAAGCAGAACATCAGCACACAGTACACAATTACATTTCTGACACGTTGCATCTTGCTGTGCTATCTCTTCTTAAATCAGAGCCCATTTTCACTCTTATAATTTAATAGAGCATGATATGAAGCCTTGAATAGAAAGCATTTCTTTAAAATTTGACTAAAAATAGCTTTCCTTCCACAGTGAGCTCATGTCTTTTTGCTTTGTTTTATGGTCAGTTGACTTCCATTTCACACATACACATATTTTATGAAGTGGATTCATACAAATGAGATCTCTGAATTATTAATTTACTTTGTGGCTTATTTTAATAGTTTCCTGATGTGAGTTCTCAGAAAAAGAGTTGGCTGTTATGTAAATGGACATTTTGCAGACATAGCACCTCTTCTTGTACATAAACATAGTCAAGTATATACTTTTATGCTTTTCATTTGAAAAGCAGTAGAGTTAGTGCCTGCTGAGGAAGAGTTTAATTTACACATTTTGTCACCTCTGGGTTTTGTTAATCTCTGTGACCGTAGGTTTGCAAAATAAGATGTTTAAATTTGTTTACTGGACATAACATAAGGCCCTGCACTAAGTAAAGACTGGGCTCTGTTCCTACTGAATTAGGTACGTGGAGTGAAGTTGTGGGAAAAGCTCTATTTTTAGTTTTTTCAGCCCTCTAAGACAACAGGGCTTCAAGGCCTAACTGCATTATCTTCTGCTTCCCAAGGTTTTCTGTTAACTCTGGGAAATGGACATCTGCTGGGAACTCTCTGTATAATTCCTGTTCAGATGGTTGGCCCCTTCATGCTCCACTTATGTCTTAAATCCCTTTTCTGTGTACAGTGCAATTGGGTTTCTTGTCCCAGCGTGGATTGTCCATTTTTATGACTGCACTTTGCAGCACAAAACCTGGGCATCCTTGTAGGCAAATGTTCATGATAAGGTAAAAGTAGTGCTTTAAAGAGAGCTGTATTTCTGGTCCAGAGCTTCTCTGCCATATCTGTCAAAAACCAAATTGCCTAAGGAGGGTGAGAAGGGAATTCGCATTCCCAAAGTTCAATCAAAGGAAAAAGCCCTGCTCATGCTGCCTCATTAGCTTGGCATTGGTTTGTGGACCGAGTGCCACCAGGGCCCAAGTTTGTTCAGGGGAGCTGTGACTGATTATCAACAGGGATGGGCCTGATTACTCCAAAGGCCTGAAGAGACCTGCAAGGGGATTAACACTGGAGAACAGAAAATGCTCTTGGCACTAATGACCTCATTAGAATAACTTTATTTGTGTAAAGAAGACAAATTTGAAGGCGCCAGTTATATTCCAAGGAAAACCCCTTTGTGACAGGATGCTTCAAGAGCACAAGGCCTTTAACATATTTACTCTGCTAAGGATATTCAGGACCAATGCATTAAATGTGCTGGTGAAAACTAATAAGGAGATTGAAAAAAAGAAAAGAAAAAGAGAAGTAGGAGCCAAGTTTAGATTTCATGTATGTTAGAAGCTGTGCCTTTTGACTCAAAAAGCTGTAACGTCGGTTAAAGGGATTCTGAGCTTGTTTGCAGAAGGATACAGTTTCAATAGACTTGCAGAAATCTGAAATATTAGAGTGACATTAAGACCACTTGATTACACCTCACCAGATCAATATGACTTTTCACAAAGCATTTGTTAGAATGTCCAGAAATCTGCTGAACAACAGGATTCAAATATTTCCTCTCACTATCAGGCCACTATGACTGAAAAAAAAGAAAAAAAGAGGCAGCAAATCAAATCACGGCAGTTCTGTGCAGTTTAACAGGGTAGCCAAAAGGACATCTGGCAAGTGGCAGAAGTTCAACCATGGATTCCTTTGTCTCTTAATCAAAGGGAAAACAAAGGGAAGAGATGTCCTGTTACACTGCCGCACAGTAGCTTCTTTTTGTACTTTGCACTTGAAAGGAGACCTGATACTGATCTTCACTGTAAACCTGATCTCCACAGAGACTTCCACAGAGGGTATAAGCACTGAGCACTCAAAAAATCTAAATCCTGCAAGACAATTAAGATCATGCCTGATTTCATCACAAGGTGATAGAGCCATTCTGTCAGTGCTACAATTAGCAGTATGAATGTGACAAAACAAGAGTCTCTGGGAAGCCATCCCCCATCATGGACATAGTCAGAGATACCTCAGGATGTAGCAACATTCCAGTTTTCTCAACAGCTTGAAGCTTCCTTAGTGCCAGCAGGGACTTCAGAAGGTAAAGTCCTGGGTACGTTGAACTTCTGCTAAGAGCATGGTTCTACTTTAAAGGAAAACCCAATGGAAACCTAACAGAAGAGCTGTGTTTGATAGAAACATCCCACCTAACACTGATAAAAGTGTACAGAGTATCGTGACTGAACACTAGAATTGTCAGTGTTACAACCTAAACTCTGTCCCTTGGCCCATCACAGTACCAGTCTGGCAGGGCACACTTTAGGCAGGCTGAAGGGAAATTTCAAAGACTCTATAGCTTCCATTAATGTGTATCTTAACCTATTTCTCCCAGCATCTCTGAAGTCCCTCCCAGGCCTGTGGTGGCTTCTGTGTCCCATCCCATCATCGTTCTCCCCTCCCTCCCAACTGCCTAAAGCAAGCTCTTTCTTTTCTGATACCTCTTTCCTGTGAAGTCTGAGGGAGGGGAAATTCTGCTCCTGCTCTGTAAATCCCCCATTTACTCTGAGAAAGACATTTATCAAATTGACTTTCAGCTAAGCATTACGTGGTTCGTGATTCCTGAAGACTATGGGAAGTGACAGTTTAGAGAACAGCCATACCTCTACTACCATACCTGGATTATAGCTTTTTCCTGCTCCAACAGGCAGCAGGAATGTGACACAAATGTTCTCCTTTCACTGTTGTTAAATTGTGGCCAAGAATGCTACAACTGCAAGTTCATCAGCTTAATCAATATTAACAGTAATCACAAGAAAATTTCTTCAGGTTAAAAGGGAAATGTTTTCATTTTGGATGAAGACCTTCAGCCAGCACTTCAACCATGAAGTAGGTGTCTGCTGGTTGTTCATCATTTTGTCGTATTTTAATTCTTGTTTATAACTGGGTTGTATTTTTTTTTTAAGAAAAAAACCTCCAGAATATAAAGTTCCCCTGTTCTTGGTGGTGAATATTTTGCTGTAGGGCTCATGACATTGGAATGTACATATATCCTAATTGAACAGAAGAACTATTTCCAGTTCCTCATCAACCATTAATAATGTTGTTGCTAACCAATACCCGAGTACTGTATCATAAACTCTGCTGATTTTACTCCTTGTAGACTGCAGATCCCCATTACTTGGGGGAAAAAAGGGGGTTATGTAGGTGACTGTCTCCATTAATTAAGCTATTCAAATCCAATTAGCTTTTTCTAGAGGGTACTTTATCTCATTACAGTTCTCTTAACTTAAACAATAAAACAAACAAGCAGAAATTACAAACCCAATCTCGCTGTTCCCCGTGTCAAGATCAGTTAATGTCCTGCTCGCCAGAAAGTGAGCAGTGATGCTAACACGTCTAGTCAGGCCTGCTCTTGCCTTCATCTACGGAGGGGAGCAACTCTGATGTTCATTAGAGACACTCATCACTGTCACAAGAGAATGGCAAGTCTTCACACCACAGCAGCAGTGGCCCACCGTGGTCCTCATATTCCAGCAGCAAGAAGCTTTTGGATGTAACGTGCCTTTGTAGGCAATCACAAGCCTGGCTACTTGCACTTACAGGTGAGGCCAAAGTTCTGTTCTTGATTCAGAAGGCACTGCCTGTATGGTGAGAGCGTAGCACGTGTGAGGATTTCCAGGACTAAGGCTCAACATCATTGTTTCTCACACAGGATTTCACCCAGTCATGTGGAAGTGAAATGCTACCACACACCAAGTTGTTTTGCCATCTGGACACTGCTGGAAGCATTTCGCTTCCCATAAACAGACTGAGATCATCTTTCCTCATTAGCTGGGTCACTGAATGGCTAGCTATCGTGCCGTGTTACAACATGCACACTCCAATGCCTAATCACTTCAGACCAACAGCCTCCAAAATACAAAAATAAGGACAGATCCATAATTTTACATTTCTTTGCTGAAAGATGCCCCAAACTCATGTTCAATGCTACTTGGCAGTGTGAATAAGCACCAGGTCATTTAGTCAGCAGTGACAGTGATTGGCAGCTCGAAGAGAAATACCCAGATGTTCCTCTTCATTCCTTGCCACCTTGCAGGACTCTGGCAGCTGACCATAATCCAAGAAAGGACTCATAAAAACAGAAAGAGGGAGTAATAAAGGCCAGATATGCTGGGCAGCCCATGAGACCTGGAAACAAGCTGTTCTGTCAGTGACTCAGAAGCAACCTCCCTCCTTAGGAGCCATTATATGGTTTTTTTGTTAGAGGGCAGAATTTGAATTAATGAGAGACTTGATGGATATAAGTAATAATATTTCTATTTGGGAACTTGCATAGTCAAGAAAAACAATCTAAACAATCTGTGAGTGCTCATAAAAATGGATAGTCCCTGAACTAGAACAATGTAGGACTTGGCAAGTTGGATCCCTAAACCCTTTTGCCCGTAGCATGTGCAATTGCTGGCATGCAGGTGGAACTCAGTAGTTGCCAGGGATGGAGCAAACTGAGAATTGGTTTCAACACTGAACATCACCAACAAGCCTGAGAGAGAGAAAATAAATATGCCAAAGTAGTTTTAAATGAGAGGATTTCAAAACACTTGTCATTGGTATCAAAAAGGACAATTCGGCACACAACTCCCTTCCTCCTCTGGCCTGTGAGGCAAAGCCTTTGTGTCTGCAGTATTGTTTTGTACCATATCAGATTCTGCAGTAGTGCAAAATTGCATGTGTTGACCCTTCCTTTTGTCCTGCCCTTCTTCCACAAGTGGTGAAATTGCAAACTATATGGATAAACAGCAATTGAGAGGTCAGCTCTCTGTAATCCTAGTTTCCTTCAGTGCATGGACTCGAAAGGGACAGCATCACAGACCTTGTTACTTTATCAGATGACCTGGGTGGAAGCCGGGAGTGCTGTGGAGGGCATAGCTGGAGGCAAATGAGGGGAAATAGGACAAAAGTCTGTAGGAATTCAATATCTATGTGTTCTGCTGCTGTCAGAGCAATGTGTTTGTGCGAGACAACACTTGCAGAGAACTTCAGCACCGGGGTCTGCTTTGTAATGCTGGTGGGCCCTAACAGCAGGACTTCCCTGTGACGTTTGAATGGTTAAACAGATTTTGTTTCAGAAACTAGAGGAAGTATTACAAGTAATATTATGATTAATGGATGTTGTTATACTGCCCATTTCCTAGGTGTGTTATAGCTAATTTTAGCCAACATGCATCAACCCTTTGTGCAGTCACACGAAAACACACCAATCTCTAAGGAATGTGCAGAGCTACAAGATGGGCATATGAATTTTAGATGCCTGAGGCAGTCTCAGTGTTAATGACATGTCCATGCAACATATACCCAGAACCTAGTATGGGCAGCATTTGAGGGAGCTGAGTTGGGCAACTCTGCAGAGCTCAAAATAACCATCCAGAGAGGAGAGCAGAAATAACATGCATCAGACATGCAGTCATTTTGGCTGAGCCCTGAATCCTTCATCCATTCCAATGACAACTTTGTAGATGACTAAATGACAGGTTTGCTTTTGGAATGCAGCATTTACTGCTGATTTGAAGGGATGGTGTCACAACTGATAACCTCGACAACCCCTACTTAGGTGGCCCCTCAGAGAGATTGTGACCCTGGGGGAAAATGGTCTTTGTTAGGCTGGGCTCCTGAGTGATGCTACAGAGGTTGCCTCCTAAGCATGGGATGGTGTTACAGCCACCAACAAACAGGAGTTTCTGGATGATCTCTTCAGTGACCCTTGCAGCTGGATCTCACTTGCTGTGGATGAACCAGTGACCACTGTCACCGTTTGTCACAGTCTGAGGACGAGGCCTGATGACTGAAGACAGGTGGGTTGAAAAAGGGAACAACTACTTGGTTCTGTCTTAATTCTGAAAACCTGCTGCCTTGCTGACATCCGTGTTCCTACACCATGTACTTTTGTGTCTGCTGGCATGGCTCTCGCAGATGCTCAGACTAAAATTAACCACTACAGCCACCGGTCTGAATGATTGCATAATCCGGGCCACAGGGTTTAACCCACAACCTTGCCTCTGCTAAACTGATCCAGGTGGTCATTCCTGTAAGATAGAAGCATAGCAGGAGAGATCTGAGTGAATGGTGACTTTCTTCTCTAGCTGGTGTACACTGATGTGAGAAGGCAATCAGACACAAGATTTCTCATCAAGTCCCCAGTTAGGGTAACATATCATACAGGTGCTGAGCAGTCTGTGTCTCTTGTTCTTTGTCTAACTTCAGGTCTTGCATCAGTAATGTCCCAAGTCAAGGTGGGAGTCATCTCATCTGACATCAGATGTCTCCATCTGAGCTGGCCTTTATCATCAGTGCAGTAGGTACTTGTAGGCGTGAGTCATCTGCCCTCTTTGAAACGTCTGCGTTGGGCTGAGATGACTCACACTCTTCCCATTTACTACAAAGGAAGCTCAAACCGCAGGCTCAGATAACACCTCAAGCTATTAAGACTAGCCGAGAGCACTATTCTTAATATCTTGAGGTGTGTCAATGGCCCACTCGAACTCCCGGCCTGTCCTTTCTAAAGAAAACAAAACATTTGCCCTGAGAATGATGTGTCTAATTCATGCCTACTAAAGTGGGCACTCGCAAACTGGAAATAGCCCTGTGTAAATATCATGGAAATACCTCCTGTCCCTGGCTTCTATATAGCCAGCTTCTGTATTTTGCTGATGTTTTACAGTCACGTCTTCCTGTTACCTTTTAAATTATATTTCTTCAGCCACCTTCTACTCCTGGTGAGCTACTGAGAGGCCAAACAAAGCACACAAAGAGTGGACACAGCAAAGAGAGAAGCTAAGACATACAACTAATTCTGCCAGCTGTATGAAGTAAAGTGATTGCCCAAAGGATTTTTTTCGCTCCTCTTTTCTTTTTCAAAAAAAAAATAGTAGTTACTTATGACAGCAATAGAGACTTCTCCAACAGAGTGATCTTAGTGGGCAGTGTCCATTTAAATTAAATTTTCCTAATCAAATAGCTAACTTCATCAAGCAGCCAAAATCAATGCTTTGTATTAGACACGGACCCAAACTCATTAAGGCTTTATTATTCAAGCATGCACCTCCCTTCAGCTTTTATCTCCCCTCAAGGGTTTTCATAGTAAAGCAGGACTTTTTTTTTTTTCTTTTTTTTTTAATTAGCCCTTCTGCCCTGGAGTCTTCTATTTGATTTTCCGGTATCCAGGGAAGTATTGTTTTTTTTAACTACTCAATCCTTGAATAGAAAATTTTGCCTCTTAGTTCTACATTATCAGTGATAATAAAGCTTCGTGGAAGACATTTTGATAATGCAGAGACAGAAGTGCACAAAGGCAAAGCGACACTTCAAAGGAGCATTAGCTCTGATATTGGAATCTCATTTATCTAACTTGCTCCTAAAGGACGAGTTAGCAATTCACGAGGGTGCAGTTTGCACGCACACATGAAGTGGCATGAAAGGCCTTTCGCTTCAGCAGAGCTGCCTGATCCCAGTGCCCTTGAGCGTGTGGAGCTTTATGAATGCTGTTGCTGTATTTTTATTTTTCCTCGACTTTCTTTATATTTGTACGGAGAGCCAACTGCTTGCTTAGCTGTTTCTGCATGTCTCGTGTGGGGCCCGGAAATGGTTGTACGAGGATTATGGTTTTTGTACGAGGCGTAATCTGCAGGTTTGCTGCTTTCCCGTGTATGCTGAGCAGCCTGTGACTGCTCACCAGCCCACGACCATCCATCCAGGTGCCAAGGATGCTGTGCCTTTGCTGCTTAACCGTGGTGTATCTCATCAACAGGATAACCAATGCACACACATCAGGGCGTTATTAATTCAGTGGGGATGAGTATATGTCTTATCCACTGGAAATATCATATGCTCCTATTCAGGAACTATAATTTTTTTATTAAGGGCATTAGAGCATGTTGTCCAAGGGATTCCTCAAAGCTCAGTCTGCATGCTGGACCAGATTGCTGTCAGTGACTGGTGAACCTGTAGGGTGGGGACCACCCTGTAGGAGCACCAGTGAACCTGGAGCTGCTCACGGGGGCTCATCTCAGTGTGCTGTCATCAAAACAGGAGGGCTCATCTGCTGTAGCAGCCAGGGCTCCCGGAAGAGAAAGGGGTCTAAAACTGCTGTCACCTTTTCTATTATTTCCATCCTTTGCACAATAACTCACTGTGTGCCAGCCTTGAGTGCCAAGGCAGACATTGCACGTCTGCGGCACAAAACAACCTGCTGCTGAGCTGAGTCAGACAGACACACCCCTGGTAAATTTCCATTCTGGCAGGTAGCTGAAGCATCTGTCCCCTTCCCTTTACCAAAGGCTTACACTTACCTTACTTCTGTGCTTGACAACTGCCAAAGTCTCCATACCTTGCTGAAAAACTGGGATGTCAAAACTGAGACCAAGAAGCGAAAGCTTTCAGCTAGAGACAAGCTCAGGAGCTGGTGTGACGGAGAACAAGGCATTTGGTGAAGCTTTACCCCGGTTATTTTCAAACTAACCATAGTCACATGAAGAAAACTCAATGCGAACCGTCAGCAAATTGTTCTCCAAAGCACGAGACAGTTTCAGGCAGTAACTTCAAAAGGAAACTGTTCTACTCCTTTTGCTGAAAAAAATGCTCTGCAAGTAGCCATTTAAATGTCTATGCAAATTAATTTATTCAGTGATCATTTTGCTTCTGCTAATGAGTTTATCCATATTCTCCCAAAATCTCCAAGGCCTGGGGAATTTAAGGTTATGCACTGTTTTAGGGAAAACCACAATAATAGCAGATGAAAAATGCAATATGTTGAAATAGTGTCAAAGAATTGAAATTGGCCTGAAATGGCTGTCAGACAGAAAATTTTTGCCTCGCTTTCTTGGTCCAATCAGCTCATTTTCAAAGTTAATTGCTTCTTAGTGTAAGCTTGTCAGAAGCAAGCCCCAGCCCAGCACAGAGGGCTCTGAATTGTGCCTTAATTTTTATACATACTCTATGTTTTCATATTTAAATTGGGTTGCCACAGAATCCCTGATCCATCCTGCCAGGACTTTCCCAACAAAAGAAGACTTAAGGCAGAGCTTAGCACCATCCCCACGTGGGTTTGGAGATAGAGTTTTCTTCATTCTGCATCACCAGCATGGGAGATAATTTCCCCTACGGTTGTGCACGCTTCTCTGCCTCGCATTCCTGCAGGGTCCACACACGAAGGGAGAGGGCTGGCAGCACAAGCAGGTGGCCGGCTTTGCAGTGCCCCACGTGTACTTTTTTCTTTTTATTCTCAAATCTTTCTGTTCTCCGTTTTTCCATGGGTGTCAGGTTAGCAGTGGATTTTGGTACGTTGCCTCATCTGAACCTGTGTGTTTTTGATGAGCACAGTAAGCCAAGCCAGACTAGCTCATGCTCTACTGGAAAGTACTGTACTGTACTGGACAGTAACTGGGATTCTCCAGAGTGGAGTGTCCCTGGTGCTTGTTCCAGCCTGTGATGGGGGTTCCCAACCCCTCTGACCTGACACCTTACCTGCACGGGTAAGCACTTCTAACCCTGGTCAAATCCAGTCAAGGCTGCTTCTTGTCATAAATCACAGATCCTTGGTAACTTAAGGAGCCCATGGGGAAACAGGTTTCATAAATGTGTGACCCAAGGATTTCATGTGCTCTCTGTTCAGAAGGTGGCTGGCTGGCAAACTGAAGAATATGGTGCTTTTAAAACATGTGCCATGAATAGCATTTTTAATACAGATAATTTGCTTGGAACGTTGCTAGTTGACTGAAAGGGAAGCTTCTCTTTTTAGCCAGACCATGATTAAGATCATGCCAAACATACCAGCTGTGCTAGGTAAAAACAAATACCCAGCTCTTAGGAACTCTTTAGATCGTTAGCATATCTAAAAGTGCCTCAGGAAATAGGACTGCCTCAGGCCTTTAGTATCCACCTAGTCTATCATTCTGCTCTAAGATAGAATCAAGTAGATGTAAACTAGTTTTTTGACGAGAGTTTTTCTGCACTTAGAAACCTTTAGTGACAGAGACTCAATAAACACCCGGGCAATCTCCCCCGGTGTCTCACAATGCCTAGAGTTAGGAAACTTCATTTTCTGGTCTAAGTCTCCCTTGCTGAAGTTTAAGTTCACTTTTCCTTATCCTGCCTGTGATGGAAAGACTATTCCCTGCACATCAGCAGCAGCATGTGTGAGAGCTGCAGTCCTCATTCCAAATGTTCTGTTTTCCTTTCTGGTCTTACTGAGCACTGCCCATTTAAGCAGCCTTTTCTTATTGGTAGTGTTATTTAGACACTCCTACTCCCCTGGGTCGTTGCTTTCCTTTGAATACTGAAATATATCAAGTGCTTTTGTTTTGGTGTGCTGGTAGATGCCAAATACAGGTCTCCTGCAGATCTGTGGTGCTCCCAGTGTCTTATGGATTACACTTACCCGAGTGAATCGAGTGTCTCCCACACATTTTCACCACAGTGTGTTACCCTGCATGCATGTTAAATTGGAAACTGTCACCCTTAGGTCTTTCTGCAGAGCTTCTGGTGGCTAGGAACACCAAGAGCTAGAGAAGTAAAATGGCTCGAGCAGTCCCCTCCAGATCAGAGGCAGGGGTGGGAACAGGCAAGGGGAGGTTGGTTTTAGAGAGCTGTGTGAAAAGCAGGGAAAGAACACGGGAATGCAAGTGTCAGGAATTCAGAGGGAAGCCCTCATCAGAGTTGCAGCCAGTTCCCAAACCACTCTCCTGCATTCCAGCCCATCCTGGAGTTTTCTCTGCTCCAGACAAACCAAAGCAGTTAGTCTAGCAGTCACAGCCTTAAAGAGGTCCACGAGGTGGTGACGGCCATAGAGTATCAAACTCAGATACACCCCTGGAGTTCTCCATGAGTGCCTTTCTGCCGTGCCAGAGCGTGGTTCAGAAGTGCAACCAGCCAGCAAAGCAAGCAGCCGGAGCTGCAGGGGAGTGCCAGGCTCACTCGCTGCCTCCGCAGCCCTGTGGCACGGCTCGGCTGAGCACAGCCCCTGCCTCTCTCACGGACACAGCGATGGGTCTGGGGGTGCAGTGCTGCGTGCAGAGAGCTCACAGCACAGTGCGGTGACAGCACCAGGGCAGGGTCAGAGCACAGGAAGGATGACTGATGCAAGCAAGGGTTGCAGGATGGGGAATGAGGAAACGGAACCTGGAAAGCTCTGAGCATATCGCTCTCTTGTTACCAATTTTCATTTGCATTGAGAAGGCAGCTTTTTTTTCTGATCATCGCCAGCACAGAGCATATTTCGTGACTATTTGGAATGGTCCAGTCAGGTAGGCTGTTCTCATTGAAAGCTAGATTGCTTGGAAATGAGAAAGTCTGTGTTTGAAGAAAGCCACCTTTTTGTTTTTCCTTGATGCCCTATTGTTTGTCAGGCGCTGACAATGCTCGATGCCATGTGCACAGCATCCGTGCCTGGAAGGAAGGCGTACTCCGGTGAAGAGTCGCACAAGGCTGTCATCTTGGCTGCAGAGAAACAAAAGCTCCAGGAGGCACTGCTGTCAGGAGCAGAGGGGACATGGAGCCTCGCAGCTGTCACCCTCCGAGTGAAGCTCCCTATTCACTCACTTCCTGCCATCCACGCTCATCAGGACTCCAGATATTCCCCCCTCTCCCTCTACTTGTCACTCCTGAGCCCCCAGGGATGCTAATGCCATACCCTCTCCCCTGCAGCATGGACAAAAAGCTCTGTTCTGAACTCGGTTTAGAAGGAAGCCTCACATCAACAGTTAGAAAAGATTCAGGATTTGGTTGGGGTTTTGTTGTCTGTCTTGTTGTGGGTCTGCAGCAGTGAGCCAGCTCCCATGCTCCCAGCTTAATTATTTATGAATGTTCCACTGAGACCAGGTCCTGTCAAGAAGTGATTAAGCCAAATGCTCGCTGGCTGCACCTCTTGGCTGTTGTGGCAGTCATCCTCACTGATCACTGGCAGAACAGGATACTGCCCTTATTAAAATAGACTACCTAATTGCCTCCTCTGGGAAGGAAAGGCCCTTTCCAAATCCTCCTCAGTATGGAAAGCAGTGGACCCAAAATCCCTGTTTATGTCTCTATAAAAGTACATGCATAGGTGTTCACATGACTGTAGTTAGTGCATACACACTGGCATGTGCACACAGGCATCAGAGAAAGGTGATATTGACATCTTGAGTATCTCCTGCACCGTGTGAGGCAGTGGGCCACTGATACAGTGGTAGGTGGATCTCACCAGGCATCACAGAGATGACAGCTCAGTACAGCTGCATAAGGAGAGAGAGCCAAGTAACTGGGTCCCTTCACACCGGCCCCTGATGGATAGTCCCTGCCTTGCTGCCCCCTTTGCTACACCACAGTGTCATAGACTTTCTCCCAGTTTGTGGTCCCCCAGGCCAGCAACAGGAGAGAGGCTTATCACTCTGTATTTACAATATTTTGTAGTATTTGCACTTTAAAGAAAGCAGGAGCGCAGCTTACCCCATGTCTTGGAGCACTGCTATTGGTACTTGGCCCACTGATGCATATTTCTGTGGAATGCTGAGACTGGTGAGTGGTGTGGCCACCTCAAACCTACATCTCCTATCAGTCATACACCCTAGACACCTGATGTGGTGTGATCAGTGCCCTGATGAAGATGTGAGAAGATAAAGACGGATGAGGAAGAGACACTGACTCAGTGACTTGTCTTCTGTTGTGCAGTAAGTGCTGACAAGAGAAGTTTCAATATGTGATGGAGATGCATGTTTTCTCATAGGAACTGGGAATGGGAATTTTGTTTCCCTGCCTGACAGGTCTCTCCAGTTCAGGGCTCAATCCAGCTCCCATTCTGATGGCTACATGCCACTTCTCCTCTGCTACTAAAAAGAAAATGGGCTAAAAAGAAAAGGGGAGGAAGGTCACTACAGCCATTTCTGGTCCCCCCAGGTATCTGTTCTTCCACAAATACGCCTAGTTGACTGAAATTTTGGGCATCCACATCCTGCATTAAGTAACATATTCCAGCACTTGAGTACATTTTGGTGAAGAACTTAACTGAACCTGCCTTCTGCTAGTTTTATTTAGTGGCCACTACCTCCTGTACTGGAGGAGAAAGTTGAAACCTTTTTTATGTTCTCCATGTGCATACCAGTCATGACTTCACAGGCCTTTAGCATCTCCCCTCTGCATTTTCTCCTTTACAAGAAAAAGAGTCCCAGAAACATTTATCAATTTTAAGTTTTATCTGCCATTTTATTGCCCGTTCCCCTTGCAACTCTTTGGATTTGGCTTTGATTTTATTATACCTATTAATTCATTTTCCTACAGCCATTAACTTGAACTTTCACAGATGAAGAATGGGCATATCCTGGAGCCATGGCTCACGTACATCACAAGTGAGAGTCCTTCTGCTGTGTTGGAAAGCCTCTGCAAAGCAGGCAGCCTTGGATCTGATTTATGATGTCTCCAAGGAGAGCTTAACTAGTAACTCCTGAACAGAAATTCCTAAAGATTTCAGAAGCAGTTAGCCCCACTCTGCTAGCTGAGCCTCACTCCTTGAAACAGAGAGGACCCACTCCTGGTAGCCAATGCCTTTGGGAGAGGTGCAGGGCATTGACTGATGTAACTGGATACATGTTCTACTCTGCTGCAGTGCAGGGATAGAGCTTTGTGAGGCATGCAGGGTCTTGTTTTAACCCAGTTTTCAGAGGAAAGAGGCAGCTTGCTGCTCTGCCACCGGTCTGAGGTTTTTAAAAGCCTTAAAACACTGGTAGCAAAGGGCAGCTGCCCATGGCTTAGATACAAAAAGAACTTCTTTTGACCTGGAATGAAGTTCCTCTCTTCCTAGTTTAACAGCATCATGTGCCACCAGAGCAAAAGGATTTGTAAAAGCCTATAAATAAAACGTTTACCAAAAAAAAAAGGGGCAGCTGCACTTCCACAAGCCTCTGCTTCTCTCTGCCATAGACACATCCCTTACGTGCTCAAAAGAGGGGTGAGGTGAATGAGGTAAATGCTGAGCTGTGAATTCCTGAGCCACCCAGCCTGTTACTAATTACCATGATTAAATATTGACACAGTGACTGCACACAGGGCTCCCAGGCAGAGATCAGTACCCTTCTGTGGCAGCAGCAGAGAAATCCAGACAAAGAAACAGTTCCCCAAGCACTTCTACTGCAAGACCCCATCCTACAATTATCATCCCCTGGGGACTGGCAGCATGTGTGAGGGCTTGCAGAGCTCTAGCAAGAGGCAGGTGGGAGTCAGGAGGTTTCTGACCCCAAATCATTGCCTTTGGGACTCCCTCTTGCTGCAGTCTCCAGCAGCTGGGTAGGGCGAGCAGGATGAGGCAGCACAGCGGGATCTGCTTCCCCGCAGCAAACACGGGCTGTTACTCAGAAGAAGAATAGGGCCCTGCTGCTCTGGCTGCCAACCCCAGGGCATCCTCAGGAAAGCTCCCAGACTGACCTCCCAGTCCCGCCTGGCTGCCTCCCTGTACGCCTGCCCAGGCTGGCAAGCCTGGTAATTGCATGCCCCCACACGCTCCCTCAAGCATCTTATGCCCTGTCCTTTCACGGGTTCCAGTCAGAGATCAGGACAAAAGCTGGTGAATCTACACTTGAGATTGCTCCTATTCAGGAAAATGTGTAATCCTATGTCTTAAGAGTGTCCTGCTCAGGGATGCACAAACACACCCAAACAGGAAGATTTTGCCCTAGAGAGACTCGCTGCCAGAACAGGGAAGCCTCCGGAGGCCGTAGCTCCTTCTTCTCTCTCCTTCTCTTCCCCAGCACTTCTGGTTAACGTGCTGGGCTGTGTGCCAGGGGAGCAGATGTACTACAGCATGGTTTTTACTCCCGTATCGTAGCCGTGTCCAGCGCTGATTTTGACCATGGTCATTTTTTAATATAGCAGCTGACTTGGCCACAAGTGAAAAATAAAATATGATCCCTTGCAGTTGCAAACTGCCCAAAGCCATCTGAGCTCCTTCTCCTCTGGGAACAAGGAGCAGTATCTGTGAAGCTCCTCTGTATCCTGTGCATCTACTAGCCCAAACTCCGTTCCTTCATTAGATTTTCCCTCTTCATCTCTTCAAATCATACTGGGCAGCTGCAGAAGACAGGATGAATTTGTGCCAGGTTAGTACTCTTAAAGCAGCAGAATATGAAGTTTCTCAGCTTGACCCTGTTCCAGTGCTAAGGTTTTTTTATGAATGCTGCCTGTTGCTTGTGTTAAGAACAACCACTTCAAAGTCTGAAGCTCTAAAGAGTATCTGCTTTGTGGCTGAGCTTTCTTATCCTGATGCCAGGCAGAAAAGTATATTTTATTTCAAAGGTGTTGATGGAAGCGGTAGCTTTTGAGATTATATTTGCAAGGAAACAACTAAGACACAGCTTGTATATTGATACAAAATGTTGCAAGGCACCAATTTCTCCCTTCCCCTGGTTTCACACTGCAGCATCCAGCAGCTTTGCCCCTGTAGGGTGAAGGGCTGCAGCTGCCGCAGCTGCCGTGAAGCGGGATGGGACCACCCTGGCTCCAGCTTCCCTCCTTGCTCCCCCAGGAGCAGTGAGGATGGGGGGAAAGAGGGAAGAAGCTATGCTATAGCTTCTTCCCCCATGGAGTATCAGAGGCTGCAAAGACAGATGGAGGCAAGGGGCCAGAGAGGGGACTGAGATACTCACTTGTGGTGGTTGCTTATCCCCTTTCAATGTACCTTCTGCTGAGGATAGCTCACGTTCAGAGCCAACAGCAGCCCTGAAAGGCACTCACAGAACCCACTTGTTTGGGATGGGGAGAGGAAGAGGAGAAGATAGGATGCAATGTATTTATTATCCACCCCAGACATAAACAACAAGCTGTTCATTACCGGACTGTAGCATACACGGCTTACACTGGAACCTGTTGTTTAAAGGAAATATCAAGGGTGATATTCCTTTGGCTTCTGGTTTGCCTGCACTGAGCGTGTTGCTTGGTACTTTAGTACAAGCCTGGTGCACTTCCAGTTAACCAGAGCTTAGCTGGGAAGAAGCCTGAGCCATCTCCCAGGTTTGCAGCTGGGCTGGGAGAGGGGTCAGGGAAGCTCATTTTTGTTCCACTCCACCTCAGATCTTTCCCCTGTCTTCAGGGAAGATGCTGGGGCTGAGGGGTTCATTCTAACCCAGGTGTAGGTCCCACACATCTGGCCCGACTGAATTGATTTTTAGCAACTGACAGCTGCTCGGCGGCCAGCAGCAGAAGTGCTTATCGAGCGGTAATGAAGGGGAGGGTGATGTGGGAATTGGTAGGGATGGAAACACACTTTGTCCTTACTTCTGCAGGTACTTTCATGACCTTGAGACAAGTGAAAGGAGCTTCAGTTCTGTTCTTCCACTTTTGATGATATTTTAATAGTCATTAATTAAGAAAGTTGTGCATTCAAGTACTGGAACTCTCGTAGTTTGGATGTAACTTCAACCAGCACTTGAGAACTGGGATGGATATCGTGGTCCATAGCCAAATGGCTGTGAAGCACGTACACGAGAAGTGGCACACCACCATCTTAGGCAGTCACATTGCTTTCAGCTGTAGCTTCTCTTCTTGCTATTCCTCACCCCTTAAGAATCCCCGCTTGTTAGTCCATCAGCTCCTCATTTGGGGCCAAAAGGTGAACCAGCCTGGGCTAGAAATAACTAATAATTCCTCTGTATGGGAGTTGTTTCTAACACAAATCAAGTCTTCAATCTCTTCATTTTTTCCTGACAAATAGTCTCACTGACACAATTGAGAGAGCAGGGCTGGAGAGAAATGAGTGGGCAAGTGCAGAATGAAGTCTCACTTGAGCTAGACCTCCTCCAGAAGTGTGCATGCCATCCAGGTGCTGTCTCCTGCTCACGCTGCTGCTGCTGTGCACACAGGGGCTGCCTGTTGCTCACACTCTTCAGAATCTGCGTGGGCAGCGCACTGGTAAATACACTCTAAATATAAATATCAGCAACTGCTTTACATCTACTGAAGAGCTGTATGTGTATCGGAGAAGGCAGTAGTTCAAGTGGTAGTCCCAAGCCTTGCTGCTGTTGGCTCCTCAGTGACTCTTCCCTAGTTCCTGTTTTCTCTAGCTCTACTTCCATTTCATACATTAAAACACATAACAAAGAATTTCTATCCTTGTTTATGCAAATTTGTAGCCAGAACTTTAGTTACTGAAAGAATAGCATGGGCTCGAGTATAATTGGTCTGAATTTTCTGATGAAATTAATCTAGATTTTACTCCCTTCCTGAGAACAACTAAATACTTGGTGGTAACTTACACCTCTACAAATCAAGTACCTTTTGTCCACCTAAGTTTTTTCAGCCTTCTTTCAAATCACCTTGTCTCCTGCTTTCCAGAAGAGAAAACTTCAAATGCTTAAGTTCAGTCTGTAAAAGTTGTTGGCACTGAGTGTGAGCTGAGACAAATGTTGTCCCAGGCTGTCACTTCAAAAGCCATCAGTCCAATAAAACCAGAAGCTGATTTTACATTAAGGCATCCATGGCACATCTGGTCTTATAAATACATCACAGTGGAGACTTCTATAGGTTGTCAAGGGGCAGGTTTGTATTTATGGCACCCAATGAATAAAAAGAGGGAAAATTAATTTCCTGTTTTGAAATGAGTCTCAATTTTATCATGGGGAAAACTACATCACGAAGCTGACTGCAATTTAATGTACACAGCTTTCCTATTTAGCCATTAAGCAGATTATTCTCTGCTGGATGGATGTGTCATTCCTTTTAATGTTAATGATAGTCCCACATATGCCATGACAGAACAAATGTCAAACTATGTGAACCATTTCATCCCTAAAGGAAAATAGAGTAAATCCTTCAAGCAATGTAGGATCTGCCAGCAAAGTGATGGGAGCCTGTGAAGGGTAGAGAGCGCTTCTAGCAGAGCTGAAGTGTAGGGATGTTGCTTTGCCAGCTTTGGCAGCAAAGCCAACTGAAGATGTTCCCATCCATCCTGTTCCCATCCCTGTCCCCTTGTGCTGTCATCCCCTGCTTCCTGAGTTGAAGCAACCGTAAGAATGAGCTGCTAACAGGATTGAGGTTTAAATCACCCCTTCAGAAGAAACCAGAAACCCGGTTGCCCTTGTTGCTCTTTAACCCAGCTGGTTTCACAGCTCTGCAGACAGTTGTATCAGAGGCACTGGGAGCAGCAAACAGTGGCCAGAGTCCAGGAACGAGCAATTAGGGAAGGGCTGGGGAGAAAACTCCCTGCATTGGTGTGGGAGGGAGCAGGCGAGCCGAAGGATGTGGAGTTACGCCAGGGTGCCTGCCTTGGCACGCAGTGCAGGGCTGTGCCACCTCTGCACAGTGACACTGGCTCACGGAGCTGTGGCTCACCCAGCTGATGACTCCAGCAGAGTTTGGTCAGCACGTGGCTTCTCACCCGTGCCTTTGCCCAGGCTTTGAGGTGGACCGTCCAGCTCTCCTGGATCACAGCCAGGATATTCAAGGTCCATCCCTGTTGTCTGCCCTCCGAAGCACCTCTAGAATTAATGGATACATGCCAGGGTAGCATGACAGGGGACTCCATGACCCAGAAAATCCTGAAGACGAGTGGAAAAGGCAACACCAAAACATCCTTTGGAGTTCTCTATGCAGCCATAAAGCAATTGTTTAGATGGACAAAAAGAGCAGGAGCTGAATGAAAATCAGCTCTGAGATTCACTGATAAAGCTGAAGAGGAAACTGGGATTTTACTCCTTTATGAGGCTCTTGTAACCACTGAGCTACATCAGTAAAATCGGCTTTAACTGTGTATTTTCACACAGATTTCACAACTTCACAAGTTCATCAATAAAAAAACCCAGTGGCATTACTTAATATCTTGAGTGCTAACTTGCCAGGAGGTCAGAGCCACTGCAGAGAACTAAGCTGCTCTTGCCCAGTCTATTCCCATAGGATGAAAATCCCGTGGGTGTCCCCAGTAACAGCCCACCTGCAGACCCGGGATACTTTCATTCCCTGCACTTTGTCACAAAACACATATTTCTTTAAGAAATAAAGAAGGTTCTTACATTTGGAGTTGAGAATCTTATAGGTCTTTTCCAACTTTAGTGCTGCTATAACTCTATCATTCCGTGATTTCTGAGGTAACCCTCATGGTGTTAATTCAAGGTTATATCACGTGGAGTTGAAGGAACGCAGTCAATCACAGCAGAGGAGGGGAATTAAACCAGACTTTTGCTGCTTCAGACATAGAACAGGTCATCAGATCAAGTTGTTTCCTCCCCACACAGGGTTTTCTTCCACAGGTGAGTCAGTCTGGATTCACATGGAGTCTCTCATATGGTACCAACAGGATATGAAAGAGAAAACAGCCAGGAGGGTCCACACTGCAGATCCGGCAGGTCAGCCTCTGCAAGCTCTGTCTGCCATCCCACCTTCTCTTGCTCTCCAAGACTGATGGGGACTTTGCAAAGTCCTGATGTGTTGCTGTGGTCAAGACAGCTCCACATGCAAGGCTTCTGCTCACTGGCTGCTGGCAGTGGCTCCTGCCCATGTGTTTGACCTGCTCTGCTGGCTGGCTGTGGTTTGGTGAGCCACATCCCTGCTCCAACACTCCCTGCATTGGATACCGCTTGCTGCAGCAGTATCAGCAACAACAGACAGGACCGGGGAAGAGGACAGAGGACCTCTCAAAGGAGACTTCATGGAGAAATGCCCATCTTAGATAGGAGGGGCTGTGCTGTTCATCAGAGAGGCTGTGAACTGTGAACTGTGACCTGTTTCGGGGGCGACAGTGGAGGTGTCAGTAGAGATGTAACTCTGAGCATGGTTGTCCATTCAGAAGCACGTGCCCACCATCTCCACTGCCAGGATAGCTAATGTGAACATTGGTTATTTCATCAGTCTTCTCCTTCTTGGAAGCTCTACTCCTCTGCTATCACAGCTAATGAATCATTTTTACGGGATATTGGGAATGCAGATTGAGAAAATTTAAGTACCACTGCTGGAAAAGAGTGCATGCATTCTGAGAAATGATGGGTAGGTGACAGGCACTGACTGGAAGGTTTACTCTGCCAAACAGCAGCTGCAAAGGCAAAGGAGAGCAGGGGTTCAGGGTCCTGCAAGACCACATGAGCTACCCAGCAGACGTGCTGCCTTCAGTGGCAGAAGTCAGAAGAACGCTATTCACATCTTCTGTGTAATTTGCTTGCGTGTCTAAATGTCTGATACACAACAGTAAGCGGCAGGCCCTGCAGATGACTGAATGGCTAAACTTGGTCACTTTGCTTTGACTGTAGTAACTCTCAGCATCATCATCCCATTAAGCAACCTGTAGGCCTGGGAAGATCCCTTCTCCGTAGGTAGGGCTTGCCATACAGTGTACAAACAGCCCTGTTGCAGGGCCAGTGGGAGGAAGGAGACTTTTTTAGGAAGGAAAACATGGTTTTTATTGTTCTGAAAGAACAGTTGGTGGTGAAAGCTCTAACGTGTGATAACACGTACAAGTTCGTGCAAATGGACGTGGTGACAAGCTGTGCCAAGGGTGCAGAGGACTTTAGCCTCAGAGCAGCAGCAGTGCCTCCCCCACAGAGCAGCAAATAGCCCTGTCTGTTCAGTGGGCTGGCTGGCTGGCTGGGTGTGGAGCACTGTGGCAGCAGGATAGTGCTTAGTCGTAAGGATTTGGGGTCCTGCCAATGCTCATTTTGCAAAGGTTAAAGAAGCTGAGTGACAAGGGAGGGGGCCAGAGGTTGGCTGCAGCTCCTGGAGCAGGACCAGGTGCAGAGCACCTGGGGACTGGTGAGGAGGAAGAAGAGGGGCAGTGGCTGTCATTCATTGCTTGGGTTCCACACTGACAACTTTTCTTCTCTCCAGAAACATTCCAGTTTTGAGGTGTTATCTCCACCACTTCTTACATGTTTCTGAAGACTGTTTAGTGGTGGATCTGGCAGTGTTAGGTTAAAGGCTGGACTCGATGATTAATAAGAGGCCTTTTTGAACCTTAATGATTCTAACCCAGAGATGGCAAGTCTATCCCCAGTTTCCCTCTTAAGCTCTTTTACGTGCTGATGGACAAAAGCATATTCCTGGGGCCTTCGCTGATCTGCTGCTGCAGTGCAATCTATCTTTTAGCAGGGATGCTGCATGGGCCCAGTAACCTATAATTGCTCATCTCTGCCTGGGAGGGTTCAGGGAGTGCTGATGAACCCTGGCTAGTGATCATGCTACCGGTTCTGCAGGTAGTGCCCTCCCTTTTTTTGGATGACACAAAAAAACCCCCTGTGCATTGACAAAACCTAAAGGAATTTAGCAAGAGCCTTGCTCTGGTGATTCCCAGAAAGGTGCCTCCTGCTATCCTGCAGAGCTGGAAAAACACACAGTCATGCACTGGTCCTGATGCACAGTTGGAGAGGTCTCAGGAAACATTTCATTATCCCACTTTATATCTGCAGCTCATGGCTTGCTGCATCCATAAAACTGTCATGCCCTCAGGCTCAGATATTTTGCAATGGCAAGAGAGGGTCCACGGTCTGTGCTTTGTAATTTAGGTTTTGCATAAATAATTTTATTGCAGCCTGCTACACTGACTTCAGAAGGCTCAAAAAACGTAGCTGAATTCGTCAAAGTTAAGACATTCACTCTCCAAAGCCTAAGGCATATGGAGGAGGAGAGATGTCACCGGGACCTGGTTGACAGCAGCCAAAAGGGCCATTGACAGCTGGGTGACACATCAGCAGCCTTTGTCATGAGATGATGCGAGCTGGGCACAAACTCATGTGCTCAGCTCCCAGAGCTGCCACTCCCCATCGCTGCTACATGACTCACAGGCAGCTCAGAACCTTCCCTGATAAGGGGTTTGCAGAAACAAAAAGAAATAGAGTAAACAGGGAGTAACAGGATAATAAAAAAGAAAAACCTTCAAGAAGAGCCAAAATAAAAATTTCCAAACTTTTATTAACCAAACCAGACAGTATGAAGGCATGAAAACTGGCACTGATTTTCTGTGTGAATCGCTGCATTTCTAGCACTGTGTCCTCCTGAATGAACACTGCAAGTCTCTGCTCTTTGCTAGAGCTGAGCGTATGATCCTTAAGGATGTAGAGGAAAATGGAGAGCTGTGCTTGGAGGGTTTCCAGCTAAACAATAGGGAAAAGGGCAGCCATAGACCTGAGTATGCTGACCAGGAAAAAAGCTGGGGAGAAAGAGGCATATTTTGCCAACTGCACTCCCAGTTATTTAGCCTGCAGCTGTAGCTGGGGAGAGGGTGAGCAGTGTGTAGGGCGAATGCAAGCTCACATCCACTCAAGGTAACTCATTTTCTCATTACTGAGAAACGTGATGCACATGTTTGCAGTGTCCTGCAGGCGCTGGTTTCAGGTCTCCCCCCTGACAGGGCTGCTTGCTGCAAGGCAAGGACATGGAATGCAGGGATGATGTCCGTGCTGACTGGAATGACTGTCTGTGACTTGCTTCTCAGCCTCAAGTCTTCTCAGTGTGGCGGAGCTTGGCTCCCTTACACTGCCGTTCCAACCCCAGAAGCTGAAAAAGTCCAGGGAAAACTCAGCTCCACCTCCAGTGCTGGCCTGGGGTGGCAGGTAAAATGAGTGCCCGCATGAAGTAGGCTGGGACTGCAAGGATCTGGGCAAGCAGAGGTAACATCTGCTCAGCAGCTGCAGCGTGGCTGAGGCCAGTGTGGCACGGTGGACACAGGTGACCGCTGAGAGCAGACCAGTGTGACCAGCAGCCACACCAGTGCAGCACTGGAGTGCAGATGCACACACACAAAGCACGGCTGGGGCAGAGCTTGCTCTGCTGGGACATTGCCCCTGATGCTGTACAGTCCAGCTGTGATCCCAGGGGGAATGGGCACCATCAGAGCCAAGAGGTGTAGGCACCAGCTGCCACTGCCCCGTGCAGCTTTGACAATGCTGGCACTCATCTTCCTGCTGCTTCTCCTCCTTGCTTCAGGTTCTCAACCTGCCTGTCTGTCTGCAAAGGAAAGCCTGTCTCCAAAGCTGGACTTCTTGCCCCATGAGCTGATTCCTTTCTTTCCCAGCCCGATCCCTTCTCCAGCAACAGCCAAAATAGCCAGAGAGAAAAAGCAGGGTCTCACAGGCCAGTAGCAAACTTGCTTTTATCATCCCTGCAAAACTACCATCAGCTAGAGCTGTTTCAAAATGTAGGCTCTGCTGACCTCTAGGGGACTGCTACAAACCCAAAACCATAAAGGCTTCAAAGCTCATGGCATGTTACAGCCCTTCACAGGCTCTTCAGGAGCCCTGTGGTGGGGATAACACAGCTGACACAACCCACTCCAGCTCCCTTTAGCACTACTAGGCGCTGTAAATAAAACCCTGGCTCCAACGCTGCCTCTTCCATCTCACATTCATGGCAGCAAGATCTCAAGAAATATGTACAAGCAAGGTTAGGTTGTTGGGGAGATATTACCTGCTATCAGACTGCCTCATATAATTGCTGCTTTTCAGCATGGAGAAGCACGCTGGGAGTTTGGGAGTTTGAGAGCTTGTGGCTTTCTGCATCAGTTTGTCTAATAAAAGGTATTAAAGCCTTGCCTTGGTGTCGCAAGTACAGCACTACTTGGCAAAAAGCATGGACGCATACACCTAGGCATTGGAAATAAAGTTAAATGTGCTTTTTTACAGCATTTCATCACTCAGTAAACAAGTGGCAGAAGCAAGAACCTTGTAACGCAGTAGAAGGAACATGAAGAAAACGTAAAATCTGATGTGCTCCTTAAAACAGCACATGGTGATGCCAAGGGCGGTAACAGCATTTCCCATCTGGCTGATTGAGGACAGCTGTGGTGGGGAACAGAGCATTAGGCAGGAGCCAGCAGAGGCAGCACTCACTGCATACCTCTAATGGAGCTGTTCTCCTTGATACAAAGCCAAAGCCTATCATAGCCCTAGAGGATCCCAATTTCTTGATCTGGGGAAGGTGGGACATAACTTTGGAGAGCTGGAGTGTGGACAGACTTGGACTGGGAAAAAAACTGCACATGGCAGTGCCGCCAGCTGCAGCCACCACCTTGTAGGGCAGTTCCCCACCACAGGAGGGCAGATGGCTGTCCCTGGGCTGAGGTCCACGTTAGCAGAGCGCTGATGTCTAAACCGTTTAAATTCACTTGACCTTCTGATGCAGGAAGAAGCCCATCCATCAGACCCGAGAGGGCAGCAGGCTCCAAGCAGCTGAAGAGGTGCTTGGGAACAGCACTGCTTCCTCAAGGGCAGCTGTATCTGTAGCCAGAGCCCAACTGTCCCAGTGGCTTCCACCATATACAAAGGTCTCTCAAGAGGATGTGGGGTTTGTGTTGTCGGGATCGTGCTCCAAGACAAGGGAGTCAGTCCTGGCAGGCACTCCACCAGCCACAGGAATGACTTTATAGGCAGCGCTTGGGGTTCTGGACACACCAGAGGGCACGTAATCGGCGTGCTCCTACTCAGCGCTCATGCCCTGGAAGTGCCAAAAATACAAGGCAAGTGCTAAGTTAAAGCACTTCGTCTTCCATGGGCTGGAAGATGTCAGCCCACAGAGGCTCATGACAAAAGGTGACAACTGACTTGACTCTTTCGACTAAATCAGGGTGAGCAGATGTCAAAGCGGCAATTACGAGTGAAGTGTTTAGAGACAAATTATTTGAACAAAATCACCATTTTCATTTCAGCATTGTTCCATGTCTCTGAATTAGAACAGATGTCTCCCTAATCTGTGCAAAACAGAAAAGGACCTGAGAGGTCTGGAATACTGGCTCATACACAAATACTGCCACCAATTCCCAGCTTCTGACAGCAAATCCACTGCCTCAGACTGTGCCAAACCAAACCACCTAATGATTCTTGGTCCAGCAGGGCTGGCTTTGCAGTGCCCAAAGCTCAGATGACACCATTTTCTCCTCCTTACACCTGCAAACACGGTGTTATCCCACCATGCACCAGCAGTGCCCATGAAAGTCAAGCCTGTGCCACATGCATTGTAACTGTGTTTTAGCCCCTCAGAGTCACAACTGAGTTGATTTTGCTCACAGAGAAAAGACACCGTCAGTCATCAGAGTTTGGTAAGCTCTTTAATGGCAAGCTCATGGTGTAATGACACTGCTGGATTTGACACCTTGGTGGAGGATGAGGAAGGAGGATCAGAAGGCAGGCAGTGCTCCACTGAAGGCTTACACCTCTGAAAGTGCTGAACAAAAGGGCAACTTCTTTTGCTGACTCCTTTCACAGCTTTACAGTCCCAAAGACAGAGAGATCTTCCAGCCAGAAAAATGGTGGAAACCACACCAAAGAGAGCCTTGGCATGGCATGGCACAACATGATTTCTGCTTGATGTGTTGAGGGCTGACTAGTCCCTGCATTAGTAAAGGAAAACTTGACAAAAAAAATGCATTGACTGAAATCCAGAGCTGACATTTCTACCACTACCACCCCTGAAGATGAAAGCTTTCTTTACATGTAGTGTTACCACAGATCTTTGCCTACATGAGCAACAGCATGTTGGTACAGAAAGGGAATTTCAAAGTTCAATGTATTTTACATTAAACCAGTGAGCCTCACTATAGTCAGCAATAACTAGTTCAAAGAAGTGGCTTTTTTCTTGTAGACAAATGAAGGCCCTTTTTGTTAATCTGTATTTCATGTCCAAGCTCATACTGACAGTGCAGTGCTCCACAGCTCTGTATAAACTGGGGTTTGTAACAATGCAGATGCGCCTTTAGGGATTGTCTTTCTTTAAAAAAAAATCAGCAATGAGAAAAAAGGTCAAACATAGATCATGTAAAAGACAATCTGGCTCACTGAACAAGTAAATGTGGCTAAGTGAAGAGGTTTCCTCTGTACACCTGCCACAGACATCAGACACCAACAGTACAACCAAGTCTCAGAAGTCCAATAAGAACCCAAAGTGACAGGGTCTGCCCTCTAAGGACCAAATTTAAAGACTCTATTTAAATATCTGCATTGGAAGTGATGTCTCCTGAGCCTTCAGCTCCGTGGTTACCCTGCAAGGACGACCTCAAGTCCAGCCTGTTACAGGGTCTAGGAGCTGCTGCCCTGAGTCACTCCTGCCTGGCTCTCACACAAAGCTTTCCCAGCTGCAGCTGGCTGCAGAGACAGGCTGCTGGGGAGGAGGGGAGGTCCTGCCAGAATTAAACACATAAAACAAAGCATTTGCCTCTGCTCAGCAATTTACAGAAAGGGGCAACCAGCTAATGCCCCTGAAGGGATCCTTCCCAATTTTCCAAGTCCTCTGGCCAGACCAAAAACAGCCAGCACCGAGAAAGAGACCTCCCAGTGACCAGGCAACCAGACAAGTCTCATTTTCTGGATGCCAAACTGGAAAGCCTTAATAGGTTATGATTTTCAGAGACTGGATTATTTGGCTAGACATCACTGCCTGTGAAGATACCGGGTTTGGCACATAAAATGACTGCTGTCTTCTGCATAACCCCTGTCTGGCATGGACCACTCACGGGTCCTCAAGGGATAACACATCTCCCGTGCCACCTCATCCCCCTGTACAGAAAGGACAGTGACTCACACTGTGCTGAACTGCAGCTCCACTGATGCACCTGGCTGCAAGCTGTGGGAGGTAAGAGATGTTTCTCTCCTCCTTCCTGTGCTTCCCTTCTTCTGGGAGCGAGAACTTCTGAGAAGAACAGAATGGTAAGGATGGACAGGAGGGAAGTATGGATACAGGGTAAGGATGCAACCTCGCCTCCTGCCACTGCTAAAGCTACCACTGAGTAAAACAGCCATAGACATCAGCCCTGGATCCCAGAGAAAGATCAGGAAACATGCTGAAAGAGGCTGGGAATATGTCCTGAATGGCAGCTTTCCAAAACAATGTCCACAGTGTCATTGCAATTGCTTTTACTGTCACAGTCCCATGTCCCACCTTGCAGAGGGGCTAAGGGCAGGGACCTACCAAGCAGTGTTGCAGCAGAAACTCCTCCCCACTGCCCCCAGCCACCATCTCACACAGCACACCTTCCGTGGGACACAGTGACAAGATGCAGCAGCTGGCGTGCACATCACCGATGTAAGAAAACTCACTCTGGCTATTCCCAGCAAAAGTGGCATTCTTACACGCATGAGACTTTCAAAGGCACAGCACTATGCATGGAGGGAAACTGCCTAGAAAAGAGCCCAAAGCAGGGCAGGAGCTAGAGCTGAAGTCTGGTAGGGGTTCAGGTTATTGTGCTCAGGGGTGAGCTATTCCCTCCCCCCATTTCTGCGAGGTAACAGTCTGACAATTTTTTCTCATGAGCAAGTCCTTTTAAGATATGTTACCATGCACCTAAAAAAGGAGCTTCCTGCACCCTGACTGCTGTTCCTACCTACTCACACAGTATCATAATGCTGGAGAAGAGGAATAGACTTTTCAGTTCGCCTTCTCTTCTCTATCCCTTCCTCCCTCAACCATCTCAATGCATTAATCAGGTAGGACACAAACAGGAAAACGCAACCGAGCTCAAGATGTCAGTAGTGTCCAGAGGAGCAGCTTTTTTATAAACTGCATGGATGCAGAAACTTGGCAGGATGGCTTTGGCTGCCTCAGAAATCTCAGCCTCTCTCTCTCTGAAGGGGCTTTGCTCGCTCTTGCCCCTGCACTTGTCACAGTTCTGAAATCTGCCTTCCCCTCTGGCATCTCAGGTATTTCTCATCATCCAAGCAGCACTCTGCTCACTGCATTCATGCAACTCATATTCAGAAGCACCAGTTCTGCAAAAGGCTCTGCTCTGCTGTATTTATATTTAGTTAAGAGCATGAAATGCCTATGAGAAAGGCCAAGGGGAAAGGGGGACCCTTCTGTGTCATTTCATTACCGGTTTGCTCTGAGGATAGGCAATGATAATGTGTATCCCTGCTCACCCACAGACCTAAAGCACTATACACACTGCTGGACAGATAATACTAACAGTCCCTTTTACAAAAGGCTTAAGGTGGGACTTTCAAAGGAGTTAGCCTACTCCTGCTAAATTTTCCGGAGGCCTGTGTGCAGAACTGGAGGCCTGCCCTGAATTCTCTGAGACTGAGACCCACCTAAAGCTCAGGACAAGGCAATGGCAGAGCTACAAACCCCCATTCCACTGAGTACCCAGGTTTGCAAGCATTTATGCATGTGTTGGCAAATCTCGTGTCTCAGTCTGGCAGCCTAGCCACAGGGTCATGCTACCCCTGATTAATTATTGAATGCCTACTAACTGCAATACGTGGTAGGAGGGAGGGAAAAATAAAATACAAATGAAATACAAAAACATTTTGTAGTACAACCAAACCAGTTCCACATCTCTTGCGTCGTTTGGCAAGTATGGAAAAGTAACACAGTAATACAGAAATGTATTTGGTCAAAGTAAGGAATCAATATTTTTTGATAAAATACATTCTATATTAATGCTCATTCACATTTATTACATGGAAATTAAATTTTCTATGTATAAAATTCCAGTTTATTCTCAGTGCTGCCTGGTCATGCTTCAGTTCAGCTGCAAGGCTCAACACATCCGGCTCCTAGCAAAGTGGGAGGAAATGAGAGCACTCAGCTTTCTGCAGGACCAAGCCTCACAAATCCCCTGGTCCTGGAGGTCCTGTCTGAACAAAATCTCGCTGGCTTCAGTGGGAGTTTTGCAGGGGAGAACGCTGCAGAAGGGCCCCCCGGCTGTCCAGCACTTGCAGTCTGTGTGGAAGTCACTCAAATGGCATATGACATTCCAAAGAAAAAGTGAGTTAGTGAATACATAAAATAATAACAATATATCTACATAATTTACAGCATTGTTTGCTTGCATCTACATTAATGCTCAACCGCTCATTAACAATTCGATCAATATGCAGGGGAAGGTAGCAGAGTGCAGTACATGTTACAACCTCCTGCATGCAATTACAAGCACTGGATCTTACAGTCTTTCCTCATTTCATGAACCCCTGCCTGTCCGGCTGCCACCAGTGCCCAGTTCCCACTGAGCCTCGCGGAGTCAATCCCTCACAGCGTTCAGGCCGGTCGGCACCGCCGCCCCGGGCCCTGACACCGTGCAAGGCGCATTTAGCAGCAGGACCTCAGCTACTGCCCACGGCCACCGCTCTGCTGTGCCAGCCACAGGCTGAGCCAGGTGGTGGGACGGATCCAGCTGGAAGGCTGCCTGTCTGTGAGAGGCACAGGGCTGTGTCCCAGCCAGGCCGGGCCCGCAGCCCAGCTCACCGTGCAGGTGTGTGAGCAGTGCCCGCACCTGCGCGCTGCTGCCAGCCACCTGCCCCTCAAACAACGGGTGCAAGTGCCCAGCAAACCTCGACAGCAGGACTTTGCCTCCAGCCTGCACTACTGTGAACTGCTCACTTGCATTACACTAGAGCAGAGGACAGCCAGCCCCATATGATCTACTTGTGTGAGCCACAACCCGAAGGATTGGATGCTATGAAGAGAAAGGTTCTCCCGAAGGAAGGCTCTGTTTAAAGTTATACCGTCTGTCCTAGCTGGAGAGGAAAGAAAAATTTAGGGACTTAAAGCAGGGATGGAAACCACTGGTCTTACACTTTATTTCAGTAAGCAAAAAGCCTATTGCTGCTGTACAGTGTTATACAGTGAACTGCCACAGTTCTCACGTCACTAGTCCATAGAAAAGGTGCTGCAACTACCATGTCTACGCCTGCATGCGGAAAGAATGTACAAAGTTGCATTAAGCTCTGTTTTTCTTCCACTTTTTTTTTTTTTTAATATTCTTAAACTCTGACTTTTACAGTGTTGCAGACACTTCTGTGCAGACTCAGGTAACACACATTGTCCCAGTTATGGAAGATCTTTGCCTCCAACAGAAAAAATCATGTGCATCTCTCAAACCACCATCACAAATGTAAACCATCAAGAAAACCTGCTCTCTTTAGTAACCCTGGAAAAACAGTCTTTAAAAAATCTATTGAAAAGGAGACATCATTAACAACAGGGTTTTCAAAATGATGACAGTTGTTTATAGGAGTTGTCCAAGCATTTTCTCTTCGCTCACTCTTTGTTTTTATAAAGCTAATTCTGTATAAAAGGGCTTTTGAAGCGTGTGACCTTCGTTTCACAATTTTTAAAAAATTGGAAAAAAAGGAGTAAATTTAGAAACGTCTTTCTTGATTGTGGAAAACAGCTGTATTACAACAGGATTATGTTTGCTTCTTATACTTTCAGTACAAAAGGCAAGTAAATAAAGAGACCCTGCATCTTCACTCATCCAAGTTACTTGGAACTATGTAAAACAGGTATAAAATTCGAGGGGTCTTCTTCTCCTTTATACCAAGACCCTCACCTGGGGAGAAAGTCCTCTGATAAGTAAAACCTCACTAGATTTTCCATCAGCTGAAGCAGTATTTTAGCTCCCCTGCAATAAGGTGTAAATGCCCAGACTAGCTCAAAGGCCCAGGAAGAGGTCCAGCATAATTTTAAGAGCTAGGTGCTGGTTGATACCCTTATGGCTTCAGTGTCAAGTTGCACTCAAGTTGCACTCAAGGAAGATCCCGGAAACTGCAGGCCTGTCACTCTCACTTCAGTGCCCAGTAAAATCACGAAAAATATTATTCTGGAAGGTATATAAAAACACCTGGAGTACAATGCAGTCACTGGTCACAGCCAGCATGGCTTCATGAAGGGAAAGTCCTGCTTGTCGAACCTGATTTCCTTTTATGACAAGGTAATCCACCTAGCTGATCAAGGGAAGGTGGTTGATGCAATATATTTGGAGTTCAGTAAAGCTTTTGATCCTGTATCAAAAGTATCCTTCTGACCAAAATGTCCAGCACACAGCTGGATAAACACGTCATGGGATGGGTGAGCAACTGGTTCACAGGTTGGGCATGAAGGATTACAGTGAATGAGGTGACATCAGAGTGGCGACCTGTCACCTGTGGGGTTCCACAGGGCTCCATCCTCGGCCCTGTGCTCTTCAACATCTCATTAACAACCAGGATGCAGGACTTGAAGGGATACTAAGTAAGTTTGCTGATGACACTAAATTGGGAGGAGCTGTCAACTCTCTTGAGGGCAGAGAGGCCCTGCAGAGAGACCCCGACAAATCAGAGATGGGCAATCACCAACTGTATGAAGTTTAACGGGCAAGTGCTGGATTCTGCACCTGGGACAGGGCAACTCTGGTTGTGTGTATAGACCAGAGAACGAGAGGCTGGAGAGCAGCACTGTGGAAAGGGACCTGGGGCTCCTGGTTGATGGCAAGTTGAACGTGAGCCAGCAGTGCCCTGGCAGCCAGGAGGGCCAACCCTGTCCTGGGGGGCATCAGGGACAGCATCGCCAGCCGGGCAAGGGAGGGGATTGTCCCGCTCTGCTCTGCACTGGGGCGGCCTCACCTCGAGTGCTGGGGGCAGTTTTGGGAGCCACGATGTAAATAAGACATTAGAGAGTGTCCAGAGGAGGGCAACAAGGATGGTGAAGCATCTGGAAGGGAAGCCTGATGAGGAGTGCCTGAGGTCACTTGGTTTGTTCAGCCTGGAGAAGAGGAAACTGAGGGGAGACCTCATTGTGGTCTTCAGCATCCTCAGGAGGGGAAGAGGAGGGGCAGGTACAGACCTCTTCACTCTCATTACCAGTGACAGGACCCGAGAGAATGGCCTGAAGCTGAGTCAGAGGAGGTTTAGGTTGGATATCAGGAAAAGGTTCTTCACCCAGAGGGTTGGGGGGCACTGGAACAGGCTCCCCAGGGAAGTGGTCACAGCACAAGCCTGACAGAGTTCAAGAAGTGTTTGGACAACGCTCTTCAGGCACATGGTGTGATTCTTGGGGTGTCCTGCGCAGGGCCAGGAGTTGGACTTGAGGATCGTGATGGGTCCTTCCAACTCAGCATATTCTACAATTCTATGATTCTAATACACAATGCCACGAGGTTTGAGTAATAATCTGGCAGTGTATCAAAACCAGTGAAGCTTAAAGTTAGTTGTCATGCAGAAGTGGGATAGGCGACGGCTATTTTTCACTTGATTTCTAAGAAAGCAGCACTTGCCTTTGGATCACATGGTGCTGGAGTACCAGGGTTGGTTATAATGTGTGCTGCTGGTGCCAGTCACTCCCAGTTATTAATTCAGCACCTGGAAACTCAGGTGGCAGTGAAATGACATCAGTGTGTCTGACACCCCTGGATTTCCTACTTCCCATTATTTCCGTTAAGCCTTCATATGCACTTCTGCAGCACCAACCACTACTAAACTACTGTTTTTCAGGAAAAGTCTCTCCACATTTGATACTTTGTCAAAAGCCTATAGCTGCTGAACTAAAAAGAAAAGCGCAGGTGGTGTTTGCTCTCTGCGCTGGTTTCCTTGGGAAGGTCACTGGTGAGGACTCGGCGCTCTCCTCACATGCCTCCTACATTCTCAGTACTCTACATTCATGTCAGCAAACACTACTCTCGAGCACAAATCGAAGAGACAAGTCAGCGACAAAACTACTTCTAGACTGATAACGGCAGAATGCTACCAAGACAACTCCATAGAAAACCCACTGAAGCAGGAGCAAAATTCAGGTCACTTCTTAGCAAAGCTCATCACGGATTATTGTTATTTTTTTTTTAAACCATTTTTTTGTAAAACTTTTATCTTAGCAGCCAGATATCCCCTTGTGATGTGCTAATTCGAACAGGCTAACGTGGGACCACCTGACCCCACCTGGTACCAAAGGCTTCCGAATTTTTTTATAGCTTCTCAGAAAATCACTGCTGACTGACACCCATCTGTTGGTGATCGGCTTCTGGTTCCTCTTCTTCCACATCTGCGTTATATTCTTCAAATGCATCATCATCAACATCTGGAAGCCCAAGCAACTACAAAGAAGAGAAAATACTGTGTAACAGTGAATTACTCACTCGTGCAGCTTTGCTGCAAATCTTCACAGAAATCCTACGTGTACTTCTTAAAAACCTCAATCCCTGGAATAACAGTACTGCATAATGATCTTCACTCTCTTTCTCTCCCTCCTGGGATAAAGAAAGATTTGAAAATGCATCCTCACACCAAATTAACTGCTCAGAGACCGGAAGATAAATAAAACCAAAACAAAGCACTTGCAAAAAGCTTCACATTCTTCCCTGAGGTCGCATTATGAATTGTTGAGTGTTTAGACTTGGCAGTGGTTTAACTTCAGAAAGAATCATGATAATACTGTAGCAGTATTTATCTTGGTTTAAGATGATTGTTTTTTCTCAGCCCTATAAAAGCCAAAGAAGACAGCATCCTCATGAAGGACTGGCTAATGTGGAATAGGCAAGGAGTCTCTAAAACCTAAAGAACCCACCATGTCAAGTACTTCTCTTGAGCCCTGCACTCCACCACACCAAACAAAGTCTTGCATGCTGTGTGAAGCCCTTTTAGTAAGAATTACTGCGTATTTCACTGAAATATTGTCCTTTTAAACTTCTGCAAATTAGATTTGGGTTTGCAAGGAACTGCCGGCCCATCTTCCTTGGACAATGTTCGGATGCCTCCACCTGATGGCTCCGATCACTGCAACATCACGTCTTCACTATTGGAAAAGGAGCAAACAGCCATGTTTGAACTTCTCCCCTCTCCCCCAAAAGGCTGCCAAGCCAACAGAAGTCAGGAAGACAGATAAACCAAATAACAGTCAAAATAATGCATCTGTTGTGGAAATCTCGTATTAGATTCCTACACTAACAGCTATTAATAGCCACAAAGCAAAATCATAGGCCAGGCATTACTGAGAATACCACGTATTTAGCTTGCCAGGGCTGGAAGAGCAGCACAGATGCAAGTTACACCCTCTCTGGAGAGTGATGCAGCTGTTAGCTCTTGAAAGAGGCAAAACCCAGAAAAATCATGAGGAGGGTGACACTCTTTAGGTGAGAGCATGGAAATGAGAAGGCTGCAATGAGGCAGATTTTCAGGGACCTAAACTAATTCAGTCTGTGATCGACATTCAAAATTATTCAGCGGACATAAATACAAGGCATAGAATTAGCTTCTGCGTGCAATGAAGCTTGTACTCCTCACTGTCACTGGGAGAAAATCAGAGTTTTAGTTGCAGGGTTTCTTCAACAAGGAAATGGAAGGAGAATTTGCTGACTAAATCCCCTCCTTCGCATTTTAAAAATACTTACGGAGAGACCCCAAATGGAAAACGTTCTTGTTTTCCAAGCAAACAAAGTAATTGTTCCTATGCATACATATTTTTCAAATCAAATGCTTAACTGAACATGAACTGCTCAGTTCATTTTCAGGATGCGGGGGTTTTATTTCATGTTGAAGCTAAAATTAAAATATTCAGTTTTCAAAAGGCAACAGCAAGGATTCTCTCTAGACTTTCTTATACACCAGTATTATTTTTACTAAACTAATCTAGTATATTCTAATTAAATGTGAGTGTTGTATTCCTGTTTGTATCACCTGGCAGAAAGAGTTTTGACTGCTTTTTTTTTTCCCCACCTCTGGTCATAATTCCTCTTTGATTTGCAAGGAAATGAGTCACATGAATCTTCATTTCATGGGATACTGTAAGCCTTTCCCATGCAAAATTAGCATGGAAAACACAACATACACCACAAGAACTGCAAAAACACACAAAATCCCAAAGGATGGGGAGTACATCCTGCTTTTCACACATCCCCTCTGCCTTTGCCGTCAGGAAATCCAGCTGCTCTTTCCCTGGAGCAGCGTAAATCAGAGGGAGAAGAGTAAATCAGAGGGAGCAGTGTAAATCAGAGTGATGCTGCAGACCTCAGTGGTTTTACAGAGGATGAATGGGGATGGGATGGGATGGGATGGGATGGAATGGAATGGAATGGAATGGAATAGGAGGCTTCTCCAAGGGAGATGCAGTTTTATTCTCTTGCAGACACTTTATGACCCTCCAAGGCACCAAGCACCTCGACCATGCAGGTCTGGCTTTTAGGTGTCACATCCTATTGCTTCCCACAGGATTATGGTGGTCCCTCACCGCTGTTAACCCCTCACTGCTCTCCAGACTGCAGTGACAAATCAGCCCACACCTTCAACACAAGGAGAGAGGATCAGGATCCAAAGTGCAGGGAGCTCTACAAACATTGGGACAAAACAGAAGGACAGTGTACAAAAGATAAGGACAAAGTAAGATGATGAAGATGGCCTGGGCTGACCCTAGATTGATTCCCACCTCGTCTTCTTTCACACACACTAGTTTCTGCTTCTAGTTCATAGTTGCTTCAAATAATAAAGTATCAGCTATGCAGCAGACTTGAAAGCACTTAACTGGAGAGGAAAACAAGGAGAAAAGAGATAAAACAGAAAACTTGTGTAGAAAGAGAGAGCTGATCCATCAGCACGAAAGACAAGGGGAACAAAACTGCCAGGCGGGGATGCATGGCTAGGAGGAGGTCAGGGGCGTGGTGAGGAGGGGAGGGAGGATAACAACCAGCAGCATTGCCTGAACTACAGCTATTTATTTCTGCTGGCCAAACTACCCATCCGCAGGTAAAGGAGAGGTCACTGGGACATGCATGAATTCAGTGAATATGGCATAAATGGCTTTTACACTGCAGATTCCCCACTTCAGATGTAGGCTTTCCAGGCTGAAGATGAGCTCAGTGTGGGACCCCTGGAATTTGCTGCTGAATTGTGTGACTCATGCCTTGGTTTCCTGCAAACTCTGCCAGTTGGTGTGATGTCCCTCAGGCATTTCTTATATTTGTCTTTCTTAACTCTTTCAAAGGGCCCTGATTTTACAAATAACCTTGCAGTTACTAACTCACGGAAGCAGAGTGACACCATCTCCTACTAAAAGCTGGCACACAAGCACACTGAAAAATAAACCAAGTACAGGACCAAGCTTTAGCGGTCCATGTGATGCTACACTAGAGATAACACAGCTCTGTTGAATCCCTGTGGGAAGGACTTAGTCTCCAGGCAGATATGCTTAAAAGCACCAGTATGGGCACCTCCTAGGATCAGAGCATGGCACCTCTGACACCAGAGAGACCAAGGCACGGGAGGAGATGGGATACTCTGAGGCAAATAACAGCATTTGAGCCCAGTGCTATTGGTTGATATCATGTACCTTAATGATGTCTGGCACTTCTGGATGCTCCCTGAGTAAGTGTATAATAAGGCAAATCACAGAGTTTTGTGGAAACCAACCCAGGAAGGCAGTAATGGGTAGAGACAACATGTCCCTCACCACCTCCAGTAAAGAAACACCTTGACCTTGTCTACGGCAGGACTTAAGAGGTGTGGTTTAGTCGTTGCAGGCAAACCAGCACTTACTAAAAGCCTCATCTAATTAAACATCCTGCCTGACACTGTGTTTAGGCCCATAAAACATAAGGGAGAGACACCCGAGAGCAGTGAGGGACGGTGAGCAGAACCAGACCAGCCTCACTGCCTTCTGTGCCCAGGGAAGAATGGTGAGCAGAGGGATGCCAACTGTTGGGCATTCATATTCTCACTGTCTCCAAAACACAGGGCCCAGCAGCATGAGAAGCCAGTCCCTTCCACAGCCCCAGGGTAAGCTCGTGGAGACATGGCTGGGCTGGTATCATGAACGTGCAGAGCAGGGCTCAGCTGAGTTACTGGAAAAAGTTGTTTTGGAGCCCTCAGTTACAGGAAGGCAGATGCTCATGCTGTGCACAAGGGCATGGAAAGCTGCAGATGCACCGCTATTGTTTTCTTCTAAATATTTCTCTTCAAAGGACCCCAACAAAGAATTTCAGAACTGTCTAATAATGATGGATGTCCACTGGGAATACCAAAATGGAGAAGACTTTCAGAAGGTGCTTAGGAAGCACCTGCTAAAAACCTGGTCCCCAGTGTCCCAGACTGAGAGCCGGGACCACCAGACACGTCAGAAAAGCCCAGTCTGACCTTCAGTTGCAGTTTCTTCCTAAACTGCCATTTTTCAAAGTGGAATTTGCCAGACTGGTCCCTGTCAGCTGACTTGCTGGGATAGAGAAGAAGAAATGCCCTGCAAATGCACTGTTGCCTCGAAGCTGACAGCAAGGTGGTCTCATTAGTAAAAGTGGTCCAGCAGAGAAGAGACAGGAGACACATGAAGTGATGCCAAGGAAATAATTTCCCAATACTGAAGAAAAGTGGTTTTGTTCTGGCAAAGGCCTGAGGGTGCAAAATAACTGTTTCCATACATCTACTGTAACACCGTTCAATTTTTTAAATCTTTCCTCCCATGTATGTGCTATTTTTTATAGCTACAATGAGGAAAAAATGTCAATACATTCCTTATTAGACTCATCTACACACAGCCATACCTCTAATGATAAACCCAGTTTTGTTATGCTGATGCAAATTTCTCAATACTGGGTCAAAGGAGAATCTGAGAAACTTAGTACCTGTGGTACATCCAAGAGAAAATGAAGAGGTACTTGATTACAGTCTGCAAGAGGTCTCTGGCAATTCAGGACACCATGTTTAAGCAAACAAAGGCAAAATGAAATTCAACAGCTAGAAAGCAAAACTAGAAAAATGCAGATTGTAAACAAAAGAGTTATTCAGAGCACCATAACTAGCCATGAGAAGAAAAAGTGCCCAGCAGTGCTGCATCCTTTAAGTCACCTGAAGACTTTACATCAAGAGTGGGTGTCTTTGGAAAAGATACCTTCTAGCTCAACCTCAATTTACATGGTCGGCTGTGGGAATCATGAGGGGAAATGTGATGTATTAATGAAGGGCCCAGGCTGCACGAGCATAATGGTTACCCTTGCTTTGAACCTTTTTATTCTGAAGAGGAGCTCAACTTGGTTCAACTGAAGCCGATTTCTCAGTAACTTAAGTTATGCTGGAATAAACGTGGTTTAAATGAAATAAGTAATCTACACCAATTTAATTAAGTATTTTCGAAGTCCTCTTTAGTTAAACCAATGGAAGTTCCTCATCAGAGGCACAGCTTCCCTGAGCAGAAGACAGCTATGAAGAACCTAGAGCCCAATATTGTTCCGGGAAACATACTTATATTTTTTGCATGTTTTCACAATTACAAGCAGCTGCAGTGACAGATCAGATTTCCAGTCCTTTCTAAGAAAAGTGTGCATCTGTTCTATTTATTTCTAGCCTCTCGAAGGATTCTTTAAAACGATGCTCTTTCATGTCGACCAGCTGTGGTGATCCGTGCAAACCATTGCAAGGGTGTAACACAGGGAGGGCCAGTGTTTTCATATCGGTGCTCCAGGCCCTCCCTCTCTCACTAAATACTTGGGATGCATTTCCAGTCTTCTCAACTAGTCGGCCGGAAAAAGACAGGAGGGAAAAGGTCTACATTTCCAGTTGAGTATAAAACCGTCCATTAGTGAACTTTCTCATGGACATCACGGGACAATGGCTCTGGCTACAAACCTTTGCCCTGCTTTACACCAAGCCCTTAGCCAGCCCCAAGAATTCAAAAGGAGAGGCTGTGTGAAGGGAGCATTTGGCAAAAATGGATGACAACGGCCAGCCTAAGACATCTCAGACAACCTGATGAAATCCAGGCTTTGGCACAAATCTTAGTGTTAAACAAGGACAGAGAAAGCCGAGTAGCAGCAAAACAGAAAAATACAGGCCCCCTCCCCACAAAACCCAGCTTCTCCTCCAACTTCTTCTCAAGCAGTGACCAAACCAGCGTTTGCAAATACCAAGTGGCAACCATCCTAATAGCAAAATCTGCATTGCTTGGGAGAAAAAACCGCCAACCATAAAATAAAATAAACCACCCCGAGGAGAGACCGTATTTCCCGTTTCCCAGAAGTTTACTCTTGCTGTTCATATCCTTGCAAAACTCCCCAACTCCAGTGCCAGGAAACAACTCCGCCACACAGTCCCGGGGCGCTGACTCGTATCCCATTCCTCGGAGTCAGCGCTGCATCAGCAGGATGCGAGCCCCTGCCCGCTGCCACCGGCCGCCACACCAGTTGGCCTCCCACCCCGCACGGGAATCTCATCCTCTCAAACACAGACATGGAAATAAAAACGTAGCTAGCTTCCAAGAAACAATTTCCAATTGCCCGATGGTAGCTTATGTGCTAACACTCCTGTACCCAGGCAGATAACTGGAGATGCAAATCTCCGGAGAAGAAAAAACACCTTGCTCTATCCAGTGCTGTCCTACCAAAAGTCACAGGTAGCTGTCAATGTTTAGAAGGGAAAAAAAAGCACTTACAGGTCTGAAGGATTTGAAGACTTTTTCCAATATTTCATGGAGTGTCTTTTTCCCACAGGATGAGATGTAGTCCTGTGCGAGCTGCAGAAAAGGTAAGCAGTCCTCACTTTCGCTCCACACATGCTGAAAGCCAACAGCAACACAAGAAAGGAAAGGCATTAACAGGAATTCACGCCTGCCTTTCCATGTGATTTTATAAGGTGACATGTTGTAAACATCTGCCAAAGTACACCGAGCCTCCTGCAGTTCAGACCTGTCCTGGGGACAAGCATTGCAGGCTCTTTCAGAAGCCACGTTTCTGAGTAGGAACCTGGATTTTAATAACATGATGCATCAGAAAACAGGGAAACCGATCCAGAAGCGGAAATGCCTCATGGTTACACCAGCCATGAAGGGTACATGCACTTGGCGCATGCACATTTTACCTATAAAGGTGCTGTTGTTTGACATCAGCCCTGCTCAGACCTGGAAGTCATGTTGGGTTTTCCCTTTTTCTGCATCATCTGCTGCAGTGAAGCCCTCAGGAACAGCTAAAGCATCTCTTTGTCTTCCTGGCATTAGTGCAAATATGATGCGACCCTGGAGGTGGAACTTGATGTGTAATTCTCTCGACAATGCAGAAGAAAAGATGCAAAATCTGCCTGCAGGCTAGACACAGAGCCAAGGAGAGATGTTTGGGCACCCACAGCATCCTGAGACTTCAAGCCTCCCACTCTGTTTTGAGATTTACTCCTCCTGGAACCCTATCTTCTCTTCCCAGGCAGGCACATTTAAGCCCATTTGAGATCTTCCTCTTGTCAAAAAAATGCTTTGGAGATGCTGGTTCCCCAGCCTTGCTCTGTGAAGACTCTCTCAAAACTGATGCTTATTCTGCTGCTAGGAGGTTGTTTGAAACAGAGCTGGCAAGCGATGGAGGGAGCACCCAGGCAACAATGCTTCCTGTGCCCAAGGGCACAAGCTAATGCATCATCTTAAACACCTTCTGCTGGAAGACCTGGTGCAAGGGACTGTCTTAGGCAGCCTGCCACACAGAGAAGCGCCATACTGCCAAATTGGTTTGAGACTCTTGTACCTCTCTTTTTGCACAGCAGCTCTTTTCCCCAAAGTGCCTTTTTACTCGCTATAAACAGCAGGTTATGCTTAAACAAGGAAAGAGTAGGATCTCTCCGAAGCTTAACTAACATTCAGGGAAAGACTCAGAACGACAGATGTTTCAATCCCTAGCATAAGGCTTGCATGTTGCCTTCCTCTTCAGTGCTGAGTACCTGCCAGTTTTGCACGTAATGAAAGAAAACAGTACTTAACATCACCTAAACTGCACCTTTAAGATAAAACCTGTAACTGCTTTGCTACAAACCTCACTTGACCTACATTTTCTTTGCTGCTTGTTGCACTTTACAAGCATAAACCTAGTGAAATGTTTTGTTATGAAAGCAGCCCTGCATTACTGAGTAGGTTCTGCTCTTTCCATATAACCAGAGTCATCTCTTAACCATTCTGGCAATAAAAATAAGTTCTTTACAGTCTTGCCAACTCTCAAACGCACATACCACAAGTCTCATGATACTTCATGTCATCTTAAGAGTCATGGGCCTTGTAATCCTATAAATATACAACTAAATCTCAGCTTCTGTTTACAAAAAAAAAAGCAGGAAAAAAGTCTGCACTTCGTGATTTCTATGGCCTAAAAAGGCAGAAGGTACATGAAGTGAACTCAAATGAGCCCTCTTCAAAATATCAAATGACCACTTCCAAATCACATTTTAAAAACAGCCTTTGGAGAAGGTTTTGGAGGTCTGGCCCATGATTTCTTCATACTTGGGGTTAGCAATAACTGTTTAGTTACTCCTAAACTTCAGAGCTGAATGTTGCAGCTTGGCCATTCCTGGCTCGTGCTAAACCTGTTGCAATTGTTTATATATATAAAACGATTATGACTGCTGAGATCCTCATTCTTGTTTAAATTGTGGCTTCTTCTACCAGAGCTATACACAGGAGCTTCCACATAAATGAAAACCAGGCCCTGCCCTTCAATAAATAATAGCTGGTTCATTCTCCAGGGAAAGTTAACCCCATGTTGTCCTATCATGTTTTTACAATCTCTTTTCAAGCTGCACCATGTTATAGACACCAGTGTGAATTCATCAGCAGTAGGCAGAATAAGACGATCTAGCACAAGGGGAAAACCTAAGAGAATAACCTGATCACTGAGTTTTTGAGATTTTTTTGCATAGCATTGTAGGACAATTAGCAAGTAACGATTCCAAAAATCTCCTCATCTGCAGAGGATTTAAAATGTTGACCCAAGCAACAAATGCACCACAGAAAGTTTCATGTGCCATTAGTGCACGCCTCTCATTCGGAAATGGGCTGATTTAATCTCTTCCCTCAAAAACCTCAACCATAATAAAGAGCAGGGCTGTAATGCCTGTAGGTTCAGCTGCATCTACAGCTCTCTGTGGTGGTTCAGTGCTGCACCCGGGCAGCGCAGGAACTGTCTCAGCACTGACTCACCCATCTCCAGAGGAACCTGCAAAAGGAATTTCGGCCTTTCAAAATAAAAACAAGTTATTTGAGGATTCAGCTCCTGCTCAGAAAGTTCAGTAAGGCTGCATATACAGAGATGCTTTTCCTGGAAAACCTGACGCCTGAGGATCTCTCTGCAGTGGGAGAAGGGGGCTGCTGGCAAACTGGTGGACCACAGTACTTGGCTATGGCTGTGCAATTAAAAAAGCATTAACCTCATCATCGGAGTATGTGTTTTCCAAGCTTGCCCAGTTTTGCTCACAGTTGCTTTGTGTCACTACAAAAGCACACAGTCACTAATTTCCACCTCTGCTGACCTAGGATCACGGTTGGATTATTTAGTTCAGCATCTACATACAGCACATAGCTGAGGAAATCAATAGGGCTGCATCTGCAGGGGTTTGCTTTCCCTCACACCTTTAGATGACTCAGTATAGCTGGATGATAGAACCACTCACTGGCCCACCTTTTTCTAAGCAGCCCACTTGTTGTGCATGGCAGCAAAACTTTTTATTTGTGGGGATAATTTGACTTGCATAAAATATTCAGACCCGCTGACTCTGTTCTGAAATATTTTCAGGAAATCTTGCAGCAAGATGGCATCATATATTTATTTATTTTATTCAAAGTTACTTTGGATACCAGTAATAACATGATGACAAAACAAATGACAGACTGTAAGGAATAGCATCACAACCCTCACTCTCCTTGACTATGGCTACACAAGTCCAATTAATTTCTTGAGAACCTCAGGAGCATCAGGAACTGAATTATACATAGTTCAGCTATCTAAAATGCTGACTCTGAGTTTTAGTGTCCAGGTGGTACTGAAAATGCCAATAAACATCTACATGGGTCTCCTGCATCCCTAGAATGTTAAAAGCCTAGTCTAAAGATATCTTTTCAGGAAACAAAAAGTATCAGATTGCTGTGATCTGGGATCTCTGATGTTAGACAAAATTCAGTGTTATTCTCCCCCAGACTGCATCTTGGCAACCTTTCCACGTTTTTCTCCTCTCCTCTTTCCTTTTAAGTTCATCATGCTCATCATTTCCTCCTTACAAGTGGGTTATCATGGAATTCTCTGGCACCTCCTACATAGCTTTTTTAAGTCGCATCATTATGAAATGACGACGTAAAGAAAGAACAAGAATACCAGGCATCAGATCCTCATTAAATGTGAGGCTCCTTGATAAAAGGCACAGGGTGCAAGAAGGCTGTGAAGTGTGTCACTGCGAATTCTGTTTATATTTACTCACTTTCACACTCCACTGTGTCAAAGGAGCCATGCAACAAGGCTTAAAGTGCAAATGATAATCAGTCCCTTGGCTTGTATTAAGTCTCCTCAAAATAAACTTTAGCCTGTAATTGTACATAGAAAGGAAAGTTGTAATCTGGAACATAAAAAAAAAAAGAAAGTGACTGCAAAAAACCAAGATAATCAAGCTGGGAGCAGAAATTAAGTCCCACAGTGCACTAGGAGCAGGAAACAGGATGCTGGAGAATCTAATCATTAGTGGGTCTTAATCATATTAAAGAAACACCATCTCTTTAAAGAAAAAGAATTAAGAATGACACCTATCTGCCTGTCTTAAAAGTATTACCATTACAAAAAGTGCCTCAACTAATAAGGCTAAAAAAGAAGAAAACACTGCTTCTAGCTTTCCACTGCTTATGTTCCACACTTGACAGGAGTTGGCCCTTTGCTCCATTTTACTCGTGGTGACTGTGGGCAGGGAGTCCTTCCCACAGCAACCCTGGAATGAAAATATTTTCAAGAAAAAAAAGGGAAAATGTGATTTCAAACTAAAAAAGAAAAAAAAAGAAAAAAGGCCAGCATCATAATAGGGTCTGAAACTGCTTAAGATTTTTTTTTGAAGTTGACTAGACTTTGTATGAAAGAGTTCACTCAATTACTGAGCAGTGTATAAAGAAACAATACATGTCTAAGAAAAATCTTTCTTTGCAATTTCCGATATCACTACCGTCCAACCACAGTTTTAGCCTAGTGCTACACTGGATTTGCACATATCCCTGTTTGGGAGTGCAGCAGGCATGGCTCTTTCTGGCCACAGGCATCTCCAGAGAGGAATGAGCACTGAGGTCTGAGAGGCTCAGAGGTGCTGGGAAGGTGGATGTGAAGAGCTATTCCCAGAGGACTGAGAGAATCCACACCTTGAGACACCCCACTGCTACATCTGAAGGTCTCATGCGTCCCTGGACAGATGCGTAACTAAACTCCAGATAACTTATTTCATAGTTCAGCCTGACCATCGACTCGGCACTACAAATGCTCTCTGGGATCCGTGGTCCTGGAGAAGTCACTCCACTGCTCTTTGTTTCCATGGACCCATCTGTCAAATGGGCTCACTCTGCACTTACCTGTTGGAAAGGGAATTAGTGAACATTTGTCAAGCAGGCGGAGGGATGAAACTCGCTCCGTGGAAGGAAGAGCCTACCACATTCCTACAATAACGGTGCTAGGAGCTGTTTTGTTAAAACAAGCAAACCAAAATTCTTTCATTGAAGTTAAGCGGCACTCGGCAGCTTACAAACCCCGTGGCGAGGTGCCGCTTTTCCGTGACTCTTCCTGCACTTCTGCTCACCACCGGGAGGGTCTGGGCGAGGGGAGAAGCATCCCCCGACCGCTCCCGAAGGCGGGGGTCGTGGTGCCGGAGCCCTTTCCGCACAAACTCGGCGCCGAACTCCGCGAGGGGCGGGGGCGCGGCGGCGCCCGGCCGGCACCTGCACGGACCCCGCGGCGGGCCCGGGGGAGCGGCG